>VMKM01000246.1:0-459737 GCA_008360985.2 Macquaria ambigua | reverse complement strand
AGATATCTGCAACTAGAATAATTTGAAAGTCGCTATAATCACATAAAAAGTCCTCCACAGTCAGGATGTGAAAGGAGCTAATTAAATCCTACATGAATTACTTCTAGCTTATGATTTAAATCATCAAATTCCATGATTGCAATCAGAGAAAAGGCATAATTTGATAAAAATTGGAAACATATGATACTGTAAAAGTGGAATTTCGGCCAGGAAACGTAGTAACAAGTTGGCAAGTGTGGCAGCTCACCATCGACCCTCTATAACCAAATTGCTTGGTTGTTAGCGGGCTCCGGTCGGTCCTTTGTCAGCATGCTGCTTGGAATGCAATCCAAGTATTAATGAGGATTTAATGGATATGTAGGGAAGTAAAATGAATTTCATGGAAAAGAGACTTGTGGCTTTTACTTTCCATTTAGTCTCAGTTTATTGTTGGAGCAGCTGAAAACAGCAAAGCCCAGAAAAGACGTCTAGCAGTCTGTTAAAACTGGACTAAACTTTGTAGATTGTAACCTTTACTTTAATGGTATTTGATGACTGTATTTTCAACATATAACCGGTTCTACAGGATCTGCTATACACATTTCTTGGTAAAAGCACTTAAAAAGTGAAATCCTTTAAATACATTACATTACGCGGGTTTATAAGCGAGGTGCCACTGCAGTAATGGCGGCACTAATGGCAGCTTGCTAGTGAAGCACAGCTCTGTCATGATGGTTTGTAAGCACTGTATGATGAAGATTGTATCATGAGTTAATCTGTGATTTCCAACCTTTGTAGTTTGTAGATTTCTTTTTACTTCTCCGAAGAAATTGTTCCTCAAATCTGCTCTAACTCGGTTGTTTTTGTCCAACCAGCCCCTGCGGTGCTGTAGTTGACCCTGGCCTCTGACCTATCTGTGGCAGCAAACAGTTTCCCTGCAGGGTCAAAAGAGCATCACATTATTATAATTTCATACCTATTTTTAAAAAAACAACAACAGATGGATGAAGCTTTTTTTCTCATCTCTTCGTAACCCACTCTTTCTGAATGTAGAGTGGAGTTTTCTGTTGACTATTTACAAAAAGAGCAGGCCTGTTGTAAGCAACAGACGGTGTAGAGTTAGATGTGTGTGGAATACCTCAGATACATAAAACTGGGAGTCAGCCAGAGAGAGAGAGATTTGACTATTATACTCTATCTGTCTCTGTCCCAGAATAGCAAACAGAGCAGATGATTTGGATTCCTTTCTAATCCAAACAGCATTATTGGCATTAATAAACGTGTCTCCAAAGCCTCACGTATAATCAGCTTAATGGTAAAACCAGTATAAGCAAGCACAAGACACAAGTCTCTCTAATGCGGCTAATGACAGTTTAAGTCAAGTCAAGTCAATTTTATTTATATAGCCTAGCCCAAGATCACAAATCACAATTTGCCTCAAGGGGCTTTAGTGCCACCCATGGAAATTAACCAATGAGAATCTCGGTTGACTTTTCTCTGTTTTCCCATGAGCGCTCACAAACGCAGCAAAGCAAAGAGAGGGGATTTGCTTCTCAAACACTGGAGAGCAGGACTTTTATCGCACGTTTGAAGACATGTTTTTCGCCTGTTTATGCGACAGAGCGATCAGGTGTTCCTCCACTATTTGAGTGTCTGTTATGAGTGAGTGTGTCCTCGTAAAAGAAGCATAGACTTGCAGAAATCACTACAAAGGGTCTGGTGCCTTCTGCATTCCAGCTGATCGACCTGATGATTTGCAGTCAACCTTGAGTGTGTGTTTTGTTGGTTGATCACGGACAGAGCTTGATGTGGTACAAATATGGGTGACCCAATTTATTTAGCTCCTTCTGCAGATAAAAGGGAAAAAAATTGGCTCATTGGTAGCTTTGAGTTCTGTGTGGAAATGTCAGAGTTGCATTGTTTCCCTCTGACCCAGCTGAGAAGCCAGTTCTCTGCCAAAGAAGTACTCCTAAAAGTTGGAAACACATCAAAGTAGGTAGTAGAGCTGAAGTCACTTATTGTGATTTGTCATTGACACTTGTGCCTTGCATTGTGTCTTGCATTGCTAAGGGACAAAATAAGTTGGGATACAAGCTGAAGATTTGATTTCTTCCTGAAGCTGATGTAAACGGGTTTGGAACCAGCAACATATGGCTCTTTGTTAGCTTCTCTGTCTGAAAGGGAAGAATCAGTGTCCAAATGGCTTCAAGCAGCTCAATATGGCTTCTCACTACACACTAATAACTCTTTTCAACAGCCGAAGATAAGGCCCATCATCTCTCAGCTACTTTAGTCTCTACTTTTGTCCTCTGCATTGAGAGAGCGTAGAGTAATTAATTTGTTGGTGGTTGCTGAAGGGAAAAAGGCTCCCTGGAGCTTCGTCATGTTTCAAGGTCTCTTTCAAGCTGAAGTTCCCTTTAGCATCTTTCAAATAAAACAAGTAAAGCCTCCTTTCTCTGGATATACTTTTTTTTTTTTTAAATAGCTTCAACCAAAACTTTTTGCATATTCATGTCAAGTGCCTTAGCTGTGAAAACAACAGCGGCATCTTGGTTCAGCGGGAGCTCTGGATGTGTGTCTGACAATGCAGGTGGGTTCGCTGATTGGTTGTGAAACAAGATGCTAGAAGGAAATCTCCAGTGTGAGAAGGCTGCTCGGCTAACTGAATACATTAACTTGCTTTGTGTGGGGTTTTCTTTTAGTACAAATGAGTATTTTTGAGTATACACTCTTCATTAAATCCTCAAAATGCTTTGATGGCAATCCGTGGCTATATTCTGCACTGAGTGGTGTTATAATTATCCAGGGAAAAGCATTTAATCCTAGAGGGAGCTTTTCTAAGTGAGGGAAATGTAGCATGTTGTAATGCAACTATGGAAACAACATTAAAGCGGATTTCTTAGTTAAATATAGAGTTTCCCAGGGACTTTACTGAAGCCGGCCTGTGTGGCGACTGGGATCTGTAGACAGAGCAAGGACGTTCATGCAATTCTGTAAATTAGTAGCCGAGCCAGGGTTGTCTGGGGAGAGAGTCAAATCGACCCAGTAGTACTTTTCAACGGGGTCACTGCTCCATCCAAGTGGGACAATAAACAACACTATGAAAACTGTACACCCATTGAGTACTACAAAATGATATTAAACTGACACGAGAATTGATTTAAAACATATTATATTAGACATATTACTCATTTTCGATAAACAAATGAGAATTTTTAGGAAAAGGGCAGGCACTTTCAAAAAATACTTGGCAGGTGATTGGATGAACCATCTGTCTATCACGGGCTAACTTCAACCAATCAGATCAACGAACCATATGACGAAGCCGAAGCCAGTTGGGAGAAAAGCGAAAACATCTTTTCCACCGAGAAAAGCCTTCAGTGCCGTTCTTTGCTCTTCTTTCAATGCCGAAATGCTCTCCAGTTCTGATATGACTGATGCTATAGCAGCATCTACGCTTACCTCTTTAGGAGCGGCCATTGTTGTATTCTCGAACGAACAGTCGCTTCTCGCAGTCGTCACACCGCCTGGAGCTGCCAGTAGTTCTTCATAGGACGCTGATTGGTCCGAACCACTGTGGTTCGGCCATAAGTGCATAACTTGAAGCCTGCCAAGATGGATTCTCACATGATCTCACGAATCCAGCTATTTTGATGTGCAGGCCTGTTACATACCTAACTCGAAAAAGTCTCAGTAGAAAATGCAATACACATAAACCAAAGAACAGCTTCATTTTGTTGTTTAGATAAGTCACTAAAAAGACATGTTGATATAGCGTATAAAATCTAAAAATGAAATGTTAACAGCTTTAATTCTGGTTTTAATTTTATGAGGGAGAATTGGGTGCAGAGAGGTTGTAGTGACGGGATATTTGATGTTTTGAGGGGGCTGTTATTGGGCTCAAACCCCAGCCTTTCAATGCTCGCTCACTGATATGATACAGAAAAACAAAGCCTTTTGTATTCATGTGCTATAAATCATGCTGTTGTCCCCCCCCCCTCCTTTATGACTTCCATGACTAACATACAGGAAAGTGTTTGCATGGTTGTGAACACACGTTGAGCGTACATTCCTCTGCCTGTTTTGCATACATTTCTGCTCCTCAAAATGCAGTGACAGTTTAGAACAAGCACTCACTGATTAAAAAACCTTGCGGTGATGCACCAGCAGATTTGATTAGCCAAACACGAGTGCATACTTACATCCGCGCACACACATTCACACGCGGACGCAGCGTGACAACAGAAAGAGAAAGCAACACAAACCCAGACCAACAAACAAGTCCGCAGCAGGAGAAATCTCACCAGCTCAACTTCCCATCAATAATTCAACAGCCACTGGCGTGAGAGGCAACACAAAGAGCAGAATGAGAGAAAGGAGGAGTGAGAGAGAAAGAAAGAACGGATGAGGTTTGGAAAAGCAGAACAAGAGAAGTGATGAAAGTGAAGGATGACTGAGGGGTACAAAATGAGAAGCATTTGCGTAATGGTATTATTAGAGGCAGGGGTTTGCCTGCAGGGAGACGTATCGTCTGGACTCCGAACTGATCATCATTCTGTCCTCACAGGAGTTGACCTCAGTGCAGAAGCTCAGATCCTATTAGTCCAAATCACTCTGCCATAATTAGTCTCTCACCAGCCATCTGACCTCTGCTCACTACATCTGCATAACTCCAATATGTTTGCCTTCACTCCTGTACTCTGCCTCACCTCAGACATGAAAATATTTTCCCTCTGTGTTAGAGTTGGGCCTGCTAATCACAAAAGTAATATATCTGCATATTATTCTTAACTCTTTTTCCAATTTTAAATATTTCTTGCCTCAGAGCAGTTGTTCATCGCACTGCTCATTTTATAGCCTACAAATCCTCCCTTACCATCAGCAAGCTGGATAACTAACTTCTGAGTCACTCATCCTTATTAGCTTCTGTGTGAACGATCAGAGACCAAGCAGACCATTTTCTTGCCTCTATTTGTGCAATAAAATCAAAACGGAACACTTCCTTCATTTAAAGAAAGTAAAGTTTTCTGTCAAAACTGACTGTGTGGGATTTAGTTTTTTAATAATTCAACTTCATACTGATCAAGTGGTGACCTAAAAGGTAACAAAGTTTTTTAACTCCGTCCTTTTGAATTTTTGAAAAGTGACTAAACTACACTCATTACTGGGAAGAGTAATATTACACAGTGCTCAGTAACATTATCATCCAGCTAGGACTGCCCCCTAAAAGTCGATGATTCGAGTCATCACTTGAGAAGATGACTCGCATTTTTTTTTTCATTGTACACATAGCAATGCAGGAGCGACAGCATGGCAGGCTGTAAACTTTACAAACTGAGTCTCGTCTCAAAATGATATAACCACAAAGCGAAGGGCGATGGAAACGGAGGGCAGCCGGACAGCACGAGGCAGGGCTGCGGGACTCGTGTCTAGTGGCTGCTCCGACACCCTCAGCTCTGGTGCTGACTGTCAGGGAAGTCGGCTAAACTACTTTTGAACCAGACGCTGGTACAACCCTCTCTATTCCTGTCCAGTGTGATTGACAGCGATGTCAGCAGCCCGGCTGGAGAGACGCTCCGTGGTGCAACAGGATCTTATAACTCAACTATTGGCAGGACGCACACTTTCACTTTCTCTGACGAATAAATAAAGGCATTAAAATGTGAATGTTACAGGTAAAACATGAGAATAATGTAGGCAGATTGAGGAGCTTAGTGTGGGGTGGCTTCTCTGCAGGTGCGCTGAACTGACACTAACTGGGCAAGGGAGTGAAATACTATATATATATATATATATATATATATATATATATATAGTATTTGATATATATATAGTATTTGATATTGTTGACTGAAAGTTGACCGACATAACATAACAGTAACTAAAGGGGGGCGGTGGTGGACCAAGTGTTTATTTACTGTTCATTTCTAATCAGTGATAATAGTACCTGTTCCACAGTATCAGCTCTCTTTGTTCAAATAAAGCCCTTTTCACACCTGATTATTATTATTAGGGCACCTCCTGTGATTGTTGCCCCCCCCATGTTTGTTGTGTGGCACATGGAATAAACAAATTCCCATTTTGACAGGACCTATTCTTCAGGAGATGGATGATTTTAATATCACATTACCTGATCAGAGATTCAAAACCTATCCAAAGTGCAATGTGTAGCATTTTTTTCCCTTCCCCTAATAAAAAGTACAGTCCCAAATACCTGCTGTTTCTTATCTCACTCAGTCTTCCACGTCTGGCCCCTAAAATACCCAGGCCAATTAACACCTGCCTCCTGTAATTTGTCAGTGGCTAAAATGCCATCAGGAATGATGAGTTTAGTAACTGTGGAGCTTGTCATATATTTCATTACCCAGCTCTCTCTGGAACACTAATCTCCTTCGAATGGGGCTAAAGTCTGTGTTAAACTCAAATTTACTGACTAGATTTTTCCTTGGAGAACGGTAATGCAAGGTAGGCCCAAGAGGTTCGTATTGAGCATGTTGAAAAATAAAATGGTATCTTTTAACAGTTTGCTTTTTTTCATCCAGTGTAGTTAGTTCAACCTCCTGAATTTGTATACAAAATGTTGTCAAAGCTCTCAAAGTTTCCACTGCAGCCTCAATACATGTTGACCCAGAAGAGGAAGACAAAAGTGCAGAGAGCTGCCAATTAGTACAAGACCAATGTTACCAATCACCTCTGTGTTTGTTGTAATTTATAGAAGAATTTGTAATTTACAGATTACTGCCCTCTGTATAAAGCAGTCCTTGCAATCCCCTGAGGTCACCACGTACATAAAGCAGTAGAGTCATTTGCCATTTTTGGACACATAAAAATGACTCATGGGAGGGTCACGTTTCAATGTGGGTACAGATTAAAAAAAAGGGATTACAGTTTGGCATGGCTTCAAGGTGCTGCATAAACCGCAAAAATGCAAGAAACTGTTACTGGCACTCAGAGAGTCTGTTAGTGGAGTGGCATAGAGCACTGCTTCCCACCCTCGTGACCCTTTAAAATGATTCAAAGTCAACTCACAACCCCTCGTCAAAGGTTACATATTTCTTAGAGCAAGCAAGAGAGAGTTTACTTTTTCAGATTGTTTGATTTTAATATTTCTTAGAGGCTTGAAGAGGTTAACTATCCAAAATTTTAGAAGTATAAAGCAAAGTTAAATGTCCTCAAAAATAAACAGGATTTAATGGAGCTCTTTGCCGTCTTGTTAATCATCTCAAGTTTATTCTGTGAACCCACTGGTTCCATTGGGAACCACTAGCATAGAGCAAATATATACATGCTTGCAGTTACCTTCATAAATTCCTGTAAAAACTAAGGTTGCAACTTGTGATTATTTTGATTATTGATTCATCTGCAGATTTCTTCTATCTTGGTTAAATCCATTGATTATTTGGTCTATACAATATCAGAAAATAATGAAAAACGTGTCTCACGCTTTCCTAAAGCCAAAGTTGATGTTTTCAAATTGCTTGTTTTTTGCAACCAACGTCCAAAGCTATTCAGTACACGATCACAAAGAACAAAGAAAGATGTATTTCTATTTCTGCTACTGGACTTAAAAACATTTCCTTTCTGCTGTATGTATCTGTAATCGCATCGTATCGTATGATAGCTTGCTTAAATGTCATGTTGAATCTTGAGGGAGATGTGGATAAAGGCAACTTTATGCTGGTGGACCTGAATGACATTACGCTTTCCACTTTTGATTTCATATCTTCTCCATTATTATTTCTGGACATGGCTGCTGTAGCTGACCCACATGGCCGAGTTGTGACCTTTTTAACCTTTTAACCTTTTAGCTCCATTCAGCACAGTACAGTCAGTCAGCGGCTGTCTGCCTGTTAGCATTGCATCCCGTGGGAAAAATCTGGACTGATGTACCTTCCCGAGACGTTTGACCTCATATTGACGCCGTGCAGGAGCAAAGAGACATCTCACTATCTTCCCTCAGACAGCAGCACAATTTTACTTTTTCAGCTGCTTCCTCTGCTATCACTGAAGTGACTTGTACTTACTTTACAATAAAGGCCTTTAAAATATACTTTCAGTCAAAGACTTACCTATGGCACCTTAGGCCCTCCACAATAAAGGCTTTTTTGCTGAGTAGGTGCAGAGCTGCGGCCATTCAACCCGGCCGTGCCACGGACAAAGTTAAATCTGCTGTTGCCGGAGTGTAATTACTTGCCTGCAGCCCAGCACAAATGTAATGAAACTTGCATTTCCTCTCTTCCTCTTCCCTGCTCCGGGACATGACTGGGCATATGTTAAATCATTCACAGCGCTGGGCACGAAAAAAAGCCAACAGGCTGTGGGGTATTATGAGCAGGTCTGTAGTTAGAAAACACGGACAGAGGGGAAGGCGGTGGAAGAAAGGGGTGATACCAAGTGGCTGGGAATTCGACAGCATCTGTACTTGGAAACTGTGAGGAAACCAAGCAATGAATCTGAAATATTCAGGTCTGATTACATAAGAGGCTCCAAGATGATGGTTTGCACGTTGTGTGCTCATGTGTTAGTTCCACTTCAAATGTACAACAGCAGCATTTCTTGTGATGTTTCACTCTTTCCGTTGGTGGCCACAGTTAGTTTTCGTGCAACACAAATGAGTGGATATAGTGTGTATGTCAGACTTGTAAGAATTCAGGTTGACAGAGGTCGTGTTGTCCTATTTCCTGAAAAGCTGAGTGACAGAAAATCGATTGAGACGCACAAATTAATGCTGTCAGTGAAGAATGTTTGTGTGCTTACAAATGCTTTTAAAAAGGCACTTTCTCTCAACCTTCCTCACCGACTTAATAGTACAGGTATTGACTTCCTATTGACTTTCAACAACCTTCAGATAAACACCGTGAACATTTTGCTTAGAAGCTCACATATAGTTTTACACAAAGAACTACAAGTCTAATGCTGTCAGACTCCTCTACAGAGGATTGTTTTTTGTGTAATGGCAGAATATTGTTGAACTGATGCCAAGAAAAATACACCACCAAACAAAATGGAGGTGTGCTGAAATGGTTAGTCAATTAATTGAAAAGAGTTCGGAGAATTTTTGTTGAAATAATTTATCCGGAATTGCTTAACACGTACTGTTTCAGGCTTCTAGATATGATATAGGTATAGATATGTGTATGTTCAGCTATCTACAGGTGTTTTCTGTTCATAGGCATGCAGAAAACATCAACATATTCCTGCGTGCCTCTTGGCCTCTGCTCTGTTAATCCATGCTTGGCCTGACTGAATGCAGACTTACTTACACATGATGAATACTGAAGTGAGCTGTGCAGAGTGGAGGCGAGGACAGCGGAGTAGCTCAGGTGTGAGTTGTGTTGCAGTTTGCTGTGTTGAGATTAGATGTCTCTCTGGAGCAGTGGCTGTTTACAGCATTATTTTTGGAGATGGAGAAGAGATGACGTTTTTATTTCACTGCTGTCATCTCAGCGTGGCTCGGTGCAGCAGCGGGTGACACCTCTTCTTCTTCACTGTGTCTAATTCAGTGCGGGATGTTAATGGCTCATGCCTGCTCAGTAAGCGGGCTTTTGTTTTTACTGCTTCTTTGGGAGGAACGGCTGCATCTCAGCATGTCCAAGATGTTTTGTCTCCATGACGACAGTTTTTTAAGAGGTTTTCTTTGCCTCCTCTTTCCTCCTCTTGAACACTCCTGCACTGGCCCCAGTGCCAGAGTCTTATCAAGTGTGTTGTCTTCCTCTCCCGCCTCAAGATAAATGAACTTCCTGTGAGTGGCAGGAAGTGCAGATTAAAGGTGGCATAGAGTATTTCCTGGAGAGGTGAGCAGCCATGGAGGAAATGAGCTGACACAAGGAATTTAATACCACAAAAGTGCATTGAATATGAGAGCCAGGAGGCGGACAGGCTGCTTTAGCTTGTAATAAATGTGTGCTTGTGAAGTATCTGGATGTTTGTGTCTGTGGCTGAAAGGTGTTTTCCTGCACGTCTCTCTTTGATTAGATGTGTCATTAGACAGTATCGATATTCATGTAAAAACTCCATACGATTAAAACAGCTCTGAAGTATATAATCACTTATGGCAGTTTAGACTCCTCATTTCCATCCATCCGGTTGATACTACTTGTGGTTCTCGTTGCAACATATGCTCGCCTCTACCTCCGCCATATTGTTTTCACACTCCCCCTTCTCATTAACCCCCACAAGTTATATAGCTGTTTTTGTACCTCCTTCTGTTTCTACATGTTTCCGTCTCATGTGTCGCCCACTCGTTTTTTATTTATTCCATCTCCAGCTTTCACCTCCCTCCATTTTTGCCTTTCTGTCTCTTTCCTTTATGTATCCCTGTTGCTCTGTCCTCAGTTTGATTTATAAGTGATCATAGCCTTGTGTTGAGGTCATATTTAAGCTGGTACAGAAACCATCTGGAGCCCAGTGTGCCTGATAACAGGTATACTAGTAAGGACCCTGATGTTTGTATGCATCCACATCGAAAACACAGACAGGTGGACATAACACCATGAACACCAGTACAGTCGAACGCAGTGAACCCTTATTATGTTAAAAATAAATACAGCATATACTAATTGATGTCTTATATTGTTTTTGCAGTTAGCATACAAGAAATCAATGTATTTTGAAATTTAATTCATTAATATAGTTTACAGTAGATTATCAGTGTGTTTTCGTGCCAGATTCGGTCGTGGCGGGCGGAGAAAATGGAACAGACGTCAAAACTCGGCAGAGCGCAAGACGGCCGCAGAGCTCCGCAGCACGGCGCCTCCTGTCTGATCAGCCCGATTGGTTAACATGGGCACCGAAAGGAAGCGGGCGCCTCCTGTCTGAACCCGGCGTTATTTGCTGGGGGTGGCGTTGGTGACGACCTAGGATTGCTTTCTTCGTTAACAGTTGGAGCTTTTTTAATGAGGTACCGGTCCGTCGCAGCAGCTACTTCACTGCAGGTGGCGGATCGCCTGGCCTCTGCCAGTCAGGTATCGTAACAGTAGTGTGAACAACAATGCTGTTTGTGCGAGTGTGCGTTAGAGACGGAAATTAAATGAATTGAATGAAAATAAAATGATATTTTAATGTAGGATTAGGCCTAAACTGGTAAATATCTTTTTTTTTCTCAAAATCTTGGGGGCAATTTTTGCCCCTTGATCACGTTTTTTGGGGCAAATCTGAGATTTCTTGGGGCATATTTGCCCTTTTGCCCCCGCTAATTTCTGACGCTGATTGCACACATAGGCCACATGCCACCCCCCACAAGCTATCACAGCTGTGCAGTCTTTTTTTAGTTGTTAATATAACACTTCCTACACCCACAATTATACACACACACGCACACACACACACACACACGCACAAACAGACACTCATCTTCCCCTCAGTCATTGACCATATTGATTTTTGCATCCATTAATAAAGATGAGGTCCTCCTTGCAGGTGTGATATATCAATAAGCAATAAGCGCTCTGCGTTGATACCATAAAAGTTGATTTGCTGGAGCCTTAATAACAGTTGTTTGCTGCTGACTGCGGGTGTCAGGCACCCCGGGGATCCTGCTCCTTCTGCTGCTGGTATTGCAGTTTTAAACCCTTAGGCTGCTGGGATGGAGTGGATACAGAGAGACTTAAGCCCAGTTTTGTGCCATTACAGGCACAGCTGGAATCCACAGGAGCCCTCCCATACTTCTTCTTCTTATTTAGTGTCTGCATGCCATGACTGGGGCTATGAAAGTACTGGTGAAATCCTAATTTCATCTGAGCACAAAGAGGTGAGAATTAAGTCTGAGCATGAATGGGGAAGTATGCATGATCAAACAGAACTGTCAAAGTAATGGAACAAATTACTCTTTCAGTTTCACTTACACAATTGTTAAATGGCTTGGAAAAGTTATTCTCTGACTGCCTTTTAAGTGTGTAATGTGTGGTCTTATGTGCACATTAAAAGCATCTAAAAATATGAGAACGCAATTAGATTCCAATTAGAAATGTGGCATTTTTGTTCTTACTCTTTGTCTGACACTGGCTGTAAAATAGATAAACTTATATAGTACAAGATGTGTTTCTTTTTCACCCCATTGTCAAATACAAACTAGATTTCAAATAATATTCAGCATGGACAAATAAAAGCTGGTCACTAATAAAAGACATTCATAGGGGTGCACTATAAAGGCACGCATAGTTAATTTAGCAACATTTCCATTTTCAGAAGACTACATAATTACACTTTTCATTCACTAATTAATTCCAATTGCTTGTACTTTGCTGTTTGTTTCAATCATTTTGAAGCTACTGTCAATAGAACTCAACATTAAAAACATTCAACATTCATTTCACATTAAAAGTCTACAAGTAAGAGGAGGAATCGCAGTATGCCCATTGAGCCACTCAGAGACCTTTAATGTGAAACATCTGTGTAGGAAGTGTTAAGTGTCATTGACAGTAGCGAAACAGTGATTAAAAAAAACAGCAAAGTAGAAGAGACTGGAATTAATGAATGAAAATAGGGTTTTTAAAAAGAATCTCAGAAAAACAGAGTGGTGATTATGACATGACTCTGGTGTTGTACTGATGGATTTAGCGCTTTGGAAATGTGCATTATTTTGAATTCATCAAGACAACAGATAGACATGTACAACAGTAAACAGAATGACTAGGTAGTTAAAGACGCAGATCATAAAACATGGAGGTTTTCCTTCTAAAATGTGATTAAATATACATATAAAATCAGGGAACATTCTTCATTTCAATCTAAACTATCGTAAATGAGAAATAACAGAGAGGTTTAGTTTCTCCAGGTGGAAATATTCCTTCCAAATTTATTTTATTGACCAAAATGAAGAAAGAACATTAGACATCTTTATTGTGTGGCTGCTGTGATCATTCACAGGAGTTAAGGTATGCAAGTACCGATTTTTGGATTTTAAAGTGCATGTAATTTAACAAGTAGCCTGACAAATTATTGCTCCAAGGGGGTAATAAGAAAAGTAATAACATAACTTTTGAAATTAGTTGTGAGTAATGATTGCTACACTACTTGAGTTACGAGCCCTGACACTCCTGTCAAATCTCTCTCTCTCTCTCTCCCCCTCTTTTACTTTTTCCAGCTACAATCTCTGTCACACCCACTCTAATTTATATCCGTCTTTCTCTGTAGGACACCATTATGTGCAAGACAACGAAGATATAAAGCTTCTTGGTCACAGTCGGGGTTTGTTTTCTTTCATTTTTCCACACTATGTGTACCCTGCAGCTGATGAAAGAGAACTGATGAGCTAATTAATTTTAATTGCAATGTATGGGTGGCTTTGGGTGTCATTGTGCTCAGATATCAACCTGACATGTTACAATTTTTAGGAAGGAAACACTGTGTGGATAGCAATATATCTTTGCAAGGTGTTTTCATCAGGATAAGGTATTGCACACATGGTACCTCCGTGGGGTTTCTGTCTGCAGGAAATGAGTTGAAGTTTATTCAGTGAGCAGCTGCATTGTTGCCTGGTGACTGAGTGTGTCTTTATGATTCTGATTTAATCAATAATCCTGCAAATTAAGATGTGAAATCTGTTCAGTGAGGAGCACTAAAGGAACATGCCAGTGTGATTGGAGTTTTATTTTTTGCACTCATTTTCCGCATGTAGACTCTTTAGGTAGTTTTTCAGCTGTTATAATATTGTGAGATAATTGCAATTCCTTAACCTTAGCTGGTTTTTCACCTTAAATATTTTACAAGCTGCATAAAATATTAAGTTACTCCTAGTAGTAAGTAAGTGGAAATTTTAAGTCATAACTGTGTTAGCTTCATTTTCTCATTCGTATGCTGTGCTTTGGTTTTACTTTTGGCCCGACTGGGTTGTGATTGACAGGAAGTGGTTCTAATGTAACCACAGAAAATAACCATCAGTTAAGTTAGATTTATTTTCGAGAGGAAAATGTAGAAATTGGAAATGCGGTCAGAGACAGGAAGACTGTTAAGTCATTGACAACTTCTGTCATCAGCTCTGGAAAAATATGCCGACCTCTGAGCTCCAAAATAAAGTGGGACATGAAGTTGTCTGAGGAACATACGGCAATTGGAATATGTCTGGTCTGAAGTTCGAATGTCTTGCAACAAACTTTATTAAAAAGTGAGTTTTTTACTTGACTGGCAGGTCGATGACCTGTGTTCTCTGGAAAACTGTTTGGCTAGAAAATCAAAAGTAAAATTTGAAAATGAATTGAAATATCAACATTTCAGATACCAAGCAGTTGATTTTCTTTAAGCTCACAATCATGATGGTCATAATGATGTCTCCCTTAGAATCATATTTAGCATGCAACGTGTATTGTGCTTTGTGTAATCACATGCACAAAGGTTTTTGTTTGACCTACTGCATCATTCTGAAAAATGCAATAACAGAAGGCATGCAGAGCAGAGAGGATGATGGAGGTTTAGAGCGGAGAAGAAGAATGGGGCGTGGAGGTTGAAGGAGATTTTTAGGTGCCAAATGATCCTTGAACATTGCTATGTCTCCAGCTGAACACTAGCTGTTCATCGTCACCTCTAAGTAAGACAGATTTGTTCCTACTAATGCTGTGATGGGCTTTGATTTAAGATACTGACACTGCAGTGGACACAATGGAGTATGTCACTTATTTTGTCACCTATAGTAGGTTGTTTTTTAACTTATGTAAGAAAAATTAGTTTACAAGACTGAGGCTAAATTACTACTTGAGGTTTAAAAGTAGACAAAGACAGTTATCAATGGTTTCTTTTAAACATGACCACCACCTTTTTCTTAACAGAGTAGTTTTAGTTGCCTAGACCTAAACGAATCTTAATCATAGAGGAAGCACATCAAGAAACAGTCATATGAATTATTGTTGTTGTCATACGTCACAAACAGTCATCTTGCAGATGAGAAAATGCTCATGTGGCTCGTTTCAGAAGGCGATGATGAACGACCTGTTTTGTTGTTTATGTTGGAGGCTCTTTTGTTTTGTTTATGATGCAGTTTAATAGTCAGGTTGAATGTTTATGTGGCTCCCCTCTTGGTGCTGTCGATGATGTCAGACCAAACAACAATCACACCTGTACGTCGCCTCCTGGGGTTCTGAAATGAGAGACAGTTTGAATGTATTAATTAAAAGTATTATTTATGAGCCTCAAGTAGTGGCAGGAAATGTTGAATCATTCAACAGGGGTTTACTCATGAAATCCCCACCAGCGCTTGTTGAATGCATCTGTGCTGGAACCTTGTTTATCCCAGGCTTTGTGGAGCTTATCGTCACTCTGAGGAGCCTCTAAAGGCATCAACAGTCTGGGCTGTTTTGTCACCAAAGACCTGCACAGTAAAGGAACTCTGCCTCTCTTTGTCAGCAGGGCCTTGACTGACATGTGCTGTATCTTGCTGCTGGTGAGCCGTGTAGTTTTCAGTTTACAGCCTTCGATTGATCCCGGTCTTTATGTTTGGAGTGTCAGTCGGTGGCCTGCTGAGTTCCTAACAAAACCTGCTTGATGAGCGTGCCCAGCAGACTGTTGTTCTCAACCTTTCGCACATAAGAGTCTCTTAGCCTCCAGTCTGAGCCTCAAGGTCTGCAGCCCTGCTTGTTCTCGTCCCTTTGCTCTCTGTGGAGAGTGATTCAGACCCAGAGCGCAGTCAGCTAGCTGGTTGGACAGAAGACCAGTGGAGCTGAAGTGCCTCGGGCTTGAATTTAAGCTGCTCTGGCACAGAACATGCTCTGCAGCTAGCATTAGATGCATAGCTGCAACCACTTTGTTCCAGCAAACCGACACAGAGCAGACCCAGGTTTATACTGTCATTGTGGAGCTCCATCAGTAATTCGTCATCTTCCACCTGTACACTTTACTGAGGTGTAAATGAACTTTCTGATCAGATAGCACAGTTTCTTGTGAGATGTGTGCCTTGGCTTTCATCTTTCATCCTGCTCCAACCTTCATCTCTGTCCTCCTCCCTCCTCCTCCTCCCTCCTTTGTTTATCTCAGCCTGAAGCAGTAGTGGGTGGCACAGGGGCGTTTTCTCAATCTCACTCTTCCCTCCTGGGCCGCTGTCCTGTGGGATTTTCACGGTGGTGTTGTGGAGCGTAATTTTCTCTACCTCCATCTTTTCTTTGCTTCCTCCCTTTTTATGCGCTTTCCCACAGCTCCATTCACCTGCAGCTCTGAAAATCCATGAATACTACTGTTCCCATGGTGGCGCTCTCTGTTTGCTTTGCTGAAAGGCATTGGGTAAACAGGAGCACAGTGAGGAATTTTAACAAGGTTGAGGATGAGTCAAGTCTGTTTGACCTTGGTCGTATGACGTGACAACAACAACAACCCGTCAAAAACGACCCTCTCTTTACAGTGAATCTAAAATTCAGATCGTCACTCCCTTTGAGGACAAACTGTGTTTCCTCCTAGCATCCTCCTGCCTCTCCCCCTTCACTCCCCCCACCCCACACAAGTTGCATGGCCTCATTTAGCACAGAGAGAAATAGAAGATGAATACAAACACACCAAAAAATGCTGCTGAAAACCTGCATGGAGGGCTCTCTCTGTGTGCTCGGGCACAGATTTTTGTGTTATTGCTGTGGATCTGTTCTCATTACACACTTGTGCCGACGGGGCATGGAGTGATGATTGCTGTTTTTCGCAGCCAAGCAGGCAGACAACCATTTATATAGTGAAAGATTTGCATAAAAGTGAGGAAAGTGAAGGAATGGCAAATGGCTTATATTGTCTGATAAAAACAAAACAAAGAGAGATGATTTGCAATGATGGGAAATGAAGACAAGCAAGGAAATGTGTAACTTTCAGATGTGATCATCATATATTTGGTATTCTTACTTAATGAATTATACCATTAATAATCCATTTACAAAATTGTCATTTATTTGATTTCACTAATCTAAAGTGTTTAAGGCATGTGAAATAAATGCACCTAAAGATCCCACGTGTATCATATTTAATCTCTTTAAACCTGCTACCCCCACATTAGGAACTATTAAATTGCGCTGCCAAGCTTTGTTAAAACCAACAGAGGGTTGTTTATTTTAAATTTTAGTCAAGATGTAAAAGCTTCCAGCGATACCAAATATGCCAGGAAAAATAATGCACAAGATATGTAGAATATTTACATTTGATATAGTTATTCACTCCAGCTACCAGCTGTATATTGCTTTACTGAGTTGTTGGAATAAGCAAATACAGAATCCATATGTGATACTTCAGTAATACAGTGTGGAAAATGGTTGATCTGACTCTACAGCTGCTTAAGGGCAAATGTAACTGGAAAACTTGATTCAAGTGTTTCTTAAAGGGAAATTCTAGCAGCTTATTTTTGTAGGTAATAATAACAGTGTACTCCCTAAATAAATCGCTGAAATCTGAGAACATGGTAACATCCCTAAAAAAGTCCAACAGGGGATGAAACATAAGCGGTCAGAAGATGAGACAGGTTGTAACCAACAGGTTAGATGAACTTATTAGGACAAGACGACAAAGGTGAACATCACAGTTTATAGACCAACTTCCTGGTTCCACAATTTTGAACTACCATAGTAATATCTTACTGTAGTTGTCTGCACATTGTTTTTCTGTACAGCGAGGATTTATTTACAACATTTCAGAGTGTGGTCTCTTTCAGTTTGAATGTCTGAACAGTCGTGTTTCTTGCCCTACTTGCTGAGAGGTCTCACCTAAAAAAAACTACTGTTTCCACCAAATAGGAAGTTTCTGTTTTGTAACTCCCTCATTTAACAGTTTTCTCTTTGCCTTTGCCAAAGTGGATAAACATGTTGGGACAGAGTTTTTTTTCCCCATCAGCCATCCACCATCTGACACTGTGAGAAAGTTTCAGCTTTGTTTGGTGCCATTAAGCACTTCAGCTCACTCGCTGCCAAATCCGAACCAATGTCACATCATCTAACATGCAGCGTAGAGGCTGCCAGTCTGCTTGGCAGGGCTCTTGTTTGCATGCAGTAATTATACTAATGTCTCAAAATTAACGTGGAAATGTTTTATTGATGTGAAAATGCTGCACTTAACACCTTTAAATGCACATGCCGGCATATACAATCAAACACGCACATGCTAACACTCGTCCTTTGGTTTAATTTCTATAGAAATCTCAAAGAGATCACAATGTTCTTCTCAAGAGAGACATGGCAATTAAACCAATCAAGTAAACGACAAAGAAAAGAGACGATACAGTCACATGCTCAAACTGTCAAAGCAACAATTAAGGCGGTAATCACAAACACCATCGGAGCAGAGATGTCATTACTGTAAAATCATTAAAGTATTTAAAAATGTGAGAGTTGGTGTTGATATGCGTTTTTTGTTTTGTGTGGCTAAGCCTTCTTTAATGCGGTAATCTCGCTCCGCCACCTTCCTCAGGGACACGGCTGCGGCACAGAGGGTTGGCTGTATGTGGTTTTAATTCCACTCTGCGTTCATTGGTAATTGAATTCATTACGAGGACACCGGGCCAAATCGGCTGTTATTTTGCAGTCAGTCGAGGTTGCTAATTAGAAATTAGCTCAAACATTCTGGTGTGCAGCCCTCCGGGAGTGTCGTCGTCAGTCTAAATCTCTGACATACCTACCAATAGCTCATAATTACCGCCACAGCTTTGCAGATAAGCGCACTGTTATCATTATCCCAGTGCTGAGTGGCGATACGCCATCACCCACTGTCCACACCATTAACATACTGTAAATGTACAGACTTAATGATGTCCATATGGAGCCCTGAAGAGCTCCAGTCTCCTCTAAGGGAAGGCAGCTGAATGAATTTACAGGAGTTTCAAGAAGCTTATGGTGTGTGTGAATGGTTCTATAGCACGACATAAAAGATTTATTCTTTCCATCTCGTAGTGTAGGGGATTTCATACTTGGAGGCTCCCAGCGGAGGACCGAGAGCCAGGAAATTGTAGTAGCACTGTTATTCCTTTTCGTTACATCGAGAGAATGAAGCACTGAGAGAGAGGACAGGGATTGATCGGAGGAATTTCTGTGGCATCTTACAAACTCTTGAAATAAAATCCCCAAATACAAAATAAAGGTAAAAATGTAGTTTTTGTTGCTTTTGTGTTAAAACAGGAAATGTTGCAAACGTGCAGAAAAAAAAAGTTTTAATATCTTTTTTTTGCCTGTTCAGTTTGAAACTGTTTTTAAAAGTCAAATTGGTTTTAAATTTTAGGTGGCATTGATAATAAGTTCAAAAGGTTGAATATTGATTTCTGTAACTTGAGAAACCGATACAGAAACAGAAGGAAACTTTAGCTTTAAAAACAGAACGCACCATTGTGCTGCAAAGCAGAGGATTAAGATGGATGTCAGTGTTGATGCATTTCTCTGCCTTTTTAAGTTTGCTCAAAATCAGAACACTACTTGAGTACTTTTTACTTATTTATTTTACAACTATTACTTATCACCTGGAACAAGTACAATTTCTCGCCATAAATGAAGTTAGATTTTAAACACAAAGCTGTGGATAGTCTTTCATATACTTCATGTTATGTGGTAATAAGTAGAACAATGCCTCTTAAAACTATACTATATACCCTATCATTTTTTTCTTAAAAGTATTTAAAAGGATATTCTCTGTTAAGTAAATATAAAACCATACATAGTTTTACTGCATAGTTTTGTTTCCCTTTTCCAACCGACAGTCAACGTTGGTGTTTTTCTTTAAAGCATGACCATGATTGTTTCCTAACCGTAACCACGTGTTTATTATTGTAACCATGACAACGAAGGTCACCTAACCTTCACGAATGTTCATTTTAACCCAAGAGAAATTATGTCGTCCATGCATTTTGCCTTTTAATTTGGAGGACTTGTTGGTATTTAAACGTTAATGAGGTTTGGAAGGGCTTCTTTCTTTCAGTACATACTTAATTCATAGTAGTTATAGTCTTAACTACATGAACACACAGGTGCACACATACTTTGGGTTCCCGTCTGTATTTGTCCTGGTAAAAGTGAGCAGATTTGGGCCAGAGTTCCCAGGAAATACCATCCATATACCATTCTCATATTCTGGGTATTCAACCCTAAAGACTACTGAATTAAGTTGCTAATCAATATTGAATAATATGCGTGTTTGGCAAGAGAGCAGGGAAAAGGGGATAAACAGAGGGAGTATATATTTGGAAGGGGTTGAGGCAGGAAAGTGGCTGTGTGGAGTGAAGTTGCTAAGCAACTCCATTTACCGCTGCCTGAACGAATGAGATATGAATCAAAGTGCAAAATGACTGACTGAGAAATCAAGACATAGAAATGCAAAGGAAAACTGTTTGGAGTTGACATTTCTGGGAAAGACTGTGTGTGTGTGTGTGTGTGTGTGTGTGTGTGTGTGTGTGTGTGTGTGTGTAGGAGGGGTTTACACGCTCTGTTGCAGTGGCCTGAGACTACATTCATCCCTGCTGCTACCACCGCCGTGCTGCACACATCCCATCTGCAAAGATTAGCCTCAATTGTAGAGACTTGTACTATTTTTAACTGACCTAGCAAGCACAGTGGCCAACAAAGAGTGGAGTCAGGTCTTCCTCCATGAAACAATGCCTCCGCCTGTTTGTCAGTCTCATCCTTCATTTCTGTTGCACCAACCAGTTTTTCCTCTGGTCTTCTTCTCTTTCCTATCTCCCTGTGCTCTGCCTGCTCATCGTTTGATCATCAGACGGGTTTAATACCAACATGATTCTAATGTTTTTTAATTGAATCTGCCAGAGCCCAATTGATCTTTTGTAGAAACAATCTTTGTTTCATTTTACTCAATTATATCTTCAAAAAAAAACAACAACTGACATTTGTAATATACAGTTGCACAATTAGGTATAAAACAGCAGTGTATCCATCACATATGATTGTAGTGGCTTCAGTTAAAGTCAAATATCGGCGTGGTGATAAATATCGGTCTATCCGGAGTCGTCCTTTGGCTCCAGGTGCCGTGTTCTTCATGCGTGGCCTCAGTGTGACCCTTCAGCACTGAGTCATGCTCTAACAGCTCACACGCTCCCATTACCAACTGACTAGAGCGTGTGCAAATCCATCATCAGCTGGCACTGCAATACCCACAACCCCCCTCTCCACCCTCTCTCAGTCTGTCTCCCTACGGTGTGTCTCTTTCTCTGTGTGTCTCATTTCCTCTTCATCCACAAGAGTCTCCTTCATCTTCCCCTCTCTCTTGACATCACTTAAACCTCTGTTCTCTTCATCCTCCTCTTTGTCTTCCTCCTACTCATTCAACCTTTCAGTGGATCATCTCCACTACTTTGCCCTCTGTCGCAGAACTTTGGTTTTTACTGCATACAGCTCATTTGAAGGGCACTTCTGCTCCCTGTTGTATAATTGTAGACGTATACTCAGGGATGCAAACCTTTGGCAAAAATTGACGTGGTGAATCCAAAATGGGTCATTTGTGTGATTCGTGTAGATCAGTTTTTGAGCATTATGATAACCTTAATTGGCTTATATGACAATATGTCAAGCTCGGGACTGTTAATTAGCTGGATAAGGCTGAGTTGTTTTGATTTAGCAAACTCTAGCTATTGCAATTTGGATGTAACGTTAGGTGTCAATGTTATTTCTGTGGATTCTAATGTTAGCTAGTGTACTTGTTATTCCAAATTCTACTTGTATAATGTTACTGATGTTAGGGCTCTGGGACTACTTGTTTAACTTTACTAACATTACCATATTGCCAACGAACAAAAGTGCCAACTTAACGTTACCGTTAGCCTCTGATGGTTCCATTTTCTTTATGCTAAGATAATATTAGCAAGGCTAATGCTGTCATAACCATGACGCAATTAATTTGCTTTTGGATTTGTTTTGGAACATGAGACTAATTCATGAGACAACAGTGGAGACATTTAGCTAAAGTGGACCTACCTCCTCTCCAGCAGAGGAGGGATCCCTCTTCCAGGACGGACAGACAGACATGCAATAGTTATGTGTAAAGAACAGACCAACATAGTAAAATTACAGTATGGACAATCAGGATGATAAAATTATAGATAGATTGTATTCATAACATTTATGAAGAATATGGATTCGGAAGGACATCAAGCAACTTTAGGCACATATAAGTATTGGATCGGACTCAGTATCGGCAGATTCCCAATATTAAAGGACTCGGATGGAGTTCAAGACCAGAATTTGATTGGAAAATCCCTGATATTTTTGGTTGTATTTGGCCATAGTGGGCAATGTTGGAAATCACTGGGTGTTACGTCTACGTACTACGTCACTGGGTGTTATGGCAGTATTGCCGTATTTACAGGGCTTTTGCATCAGTGAGATGACTTGACTTTATTTGTCAGGTATTTAATTCTCTAATTTAGATAAAAACAGACTTTCTCATTTCATCTCAATTTATTCTCAATTACATTTCCAGAAAATGTATTATATCAAGATATGTCAATATCGTAATCCAAGACACCTGAATCTTTCTGACAGTGATTGCGGCGTTCTAACGTGAACTATGTGCAAACGTTAAAGGACTGAGCTCTCCAGTGAGGAGTGACACCTCTATTTAACAGCAGTGTGATGAAGATCAGTGAGACGGGAAGTGAAAGTGGACCCAAAAATAAGTAAACAGCAGCACAGAACATCACCGACTGAAAAACAAAACAAAACTGATTTTTGATTTGCGATGGATGTTTGGTGATCTGCAAGACTTTTATGTAAAACAAGTTTGTGGCTGTTTTTAACATGAAACATACTTTGCAGCATCAGTTTTAAACGCCTGAAAAACCTACAGTCCTGTAACGACGCACAGACATTTTCAGATTAGATAACATGCTGCGTCTGTTTGACTTGCGCAGCATTCAGCAGTAAACAAGCGAGTTCATTAGATGGTATAAATGCAGCATTTAGTCCTGTAGCAGTTGACGCTCTGCTGTCGTGTATGCAGAGCGTATTTGCTGGGTGTTTGAATCTCCTCCCTGGTTGCTCCTCTGTCTGCTCGTCCCCGAGTGAACTGGTGAGCAGATGGGAGGTTGTGGGGGCTGAGAGGAGTTGGTGACAGTTAGGGGGGCCTGGCAGGCTGTGTTGTGGGGAAGAAAAGAGGAAGTAATGATATGCCATGTCTGCTACATTAACAGGCCTTATGTTTAGGAGAGCAGAGCAGACGTTGCATGTGTATTTGTCCTGTGGCCTGTCATCCGCTGTTAAAATGCACTCAGTGGAGCTCTTCATTCAGAACACTTCTTTACTTTATTTACTGCAAGTTTTACTTCACTACACATCTCATACCAGTGAGGTTAAACTTAAACCTGCTGCACACCTGGTTTAACTTTAAGGTTGTAGAGTTCAGTAAGAGCAGATTTCAACAGCTCAAATGACTCTAAATTTATTTAGGTAATTATATAACACATGCCACATCTGCCTTGGCTCATTTTGGATGCAAGAAAGAGAGTTACTGGTCAGACGTGTGCGCTGTTGCACCTGTAACCACACCCCACAGTGATGTCAAGGTGTACTGACACAACTTGGAGTACACTTGTACTGTACATCGCTGCAGCAAGGTGAGAAGTTAAACCACTGGAGGTCAGCAAAACAAAGATCTTTAGCTGGGCCTCTGATGAACGTTTAGCTGAACAAGTTCTAAATCACAGCTAAGCTAATCTGATGCTAAGTCACACAGCAGAACTTTTTGTGTACTGGTTAGTAAGGCCTAAATGGATCCCTTTGTAGAGTTTGTAGGTGTCAAGTTTTGCTGATGTTTCACCCAAAAAACTTACAGTGAGTGAGCAGAAAGGGTCCAGTAAGTATTTTTAGACTTTATTTATACATGGTAACAGGGAAGTTTCTAGCTTTTTGGGGGCCCTATGCAAAATGTTGTTTGGGGGCCCCTAAATATATATGTTTTTGTTTAGCTTGGTGGCTTCTGAAGCCCTATGCAACCACATAGTCCGCAAGAAAGGGCTAGGCTGGCTGAGCGTCAGGTTTTTGTACCTTTTTTACACTGACAAATGGGCAAAATAATAGAAAGAGAAAAGACAGAGTGAAAAGAAGATATTAAACAAACAGAATGCAGGCTCAGTTAAAATGTTGCTACAAGACCCTTTTAATTAATTCCTTTATTTAATTAACAGCAAGGACTATATCTTGTGATCTCCTGGTTAAGACAACTAGTCTGCTTGTTTTGCTTTGACTGTGTAAAAATGACAGAGAATAATAAAAAAAACCCTTGTAACCAGTGAAAAGCTAAATTATTAGTATCTTCACCGAGGCTTCATGCTATGTATTATTTCCCATCATAATTATTTTATTTCATTAACACAGTACAGGCTTGTTGTTCTCAGGATGACATGACTCAGAGGATGAATTTAGCAGCTGTCAGACTTGATGACTCAAGCCACCTTTTCAGGCATAAATCAGACATTATATATATATCAGCTTAGTTTAAAAAGAATATTCATACTGCCCTAGCCTGTGGACAAGGACTGAAAGAGAAGGCAATTATAGTTGTTACTTGTTTTTTCTTTATTCTTAGTTTGTAGCTTCTCTGTAAGCCTGTGCCCAGGCTTTGTGTGCTCCCTTCTGTGTGACATTTTCCTTATTTTGCAGTTCAGCCGCTGTGCTGCTCTTGTTTTATTCCCATGGCCTGTTGATCCGGGGTTTGGAGAAGGACAATGAGTGGATCAGAGGTTAGCGACTGTGTCCTCCCTCCCTGTTTGTGTGTGTGTGTGTGTGTGTTAGAGATCAAGGCCTTAGAGTTGAAATAGATGGTTTTAGGGAACAATTCTGGACATGTCCTTTCTTTTTTTGTCCCTGACATTGATCTCAGTTAGTCTGTGGGTGAAGTCAGAGGAGATCAGTAGGGAAGCTAAACATTTTCAGGAAGCAGAGATGGGAAGAAAGATGGCAGAATTGGCCAGGAGGAGAAGTTTTTGAAGAGATTTTATTTGGTCACTTTGTTGCCTCAGTATATCTATCATCATCATTATTGTGATTATTACTGACCTAGTCAAGAGGGGAGATTTATGTATAAAATCCACCCTGTAAAACCTAAATGCTGCTATGAAACGGTTAATAGTGATGTATCTGACATTTCTGGGCTCATGTTGTTGTTTCTTGGTATATTTTTCTTAATGCTGTTTATAGTGGGCCAAATATAGACACCGTTCCACTTTGGGATCTTTCCAGCAGTTAAAATGCAGCAGCAGAGCAGCGTTTATTGATCTAAAACATCAACAGTAAATGTCAAAGTTTTGAGGTCAATGCCGGAGAATCAAAGAACAGGGGGGTTCTTTCTAGACAAACCATTTTGTATCGACGTTTTGTAATCAAACGGAGAGAAATCCATCATGAAAACAGGCAGAGATACTAATAGTATTCTCATCAGACCCCAAGACATGTTTGGAGTTTGTTGACTCTCGACTGGGGATAGAGACTCCGTTCGGGAAAACGTATTTATTCATTAAATGGCACAGTTCTAAATGACAGTCATTTTCATTATATTTAACTATTCTTCAAAGCTGTACGTATTTTGACAAGCTAAAAAAAGAACATTTACATATTATCACCTTATAAAGTTGATGAAGATATGTTAAAGAAGGTGTTAGCGAATTTAATTGGAGTCGTGTTTCTCTCCACCTGATGAAAGTAGATTCAATATTAGCTGTTTTTCTCTGTTTTGAGGGAAATATCTGTCTCTTTAGCAGCCAAATGCACCACCAACTAGTTGTTAACTTTGTTTGTCTGTTGTTTGGTGCTGGGCAGGTAATGTACAGTGGGTTTATCAGAGCTTTTTCAGTGAAAATAGCTGCTTGCTGCTGCTGAAAATTGAGTTGATGAGAGCGGTGAGACTGAACCAGAACAGTAAAGTAAAGATGTGGGCCAGAAAACCAAAACAATGAGCTACAGAGGGGCTAAAACGCTTGATTGAGATGACCTAATCAGTTGGGTGATAACTCTCTAAGGATTTATCACTATGAGCGTCAGATTTCACATTACACATGGTCATTTGATCCATTGTTCATATGAGAAATATTAATTAACTGAGAAGGCATTTCCCTTGAAATCCTTCAGGTTTCTTACGTAACGTTACATAATTGTTACATAATTGTCTGTTTATTATGATTATGTATTGTGATCTTTTGAATAAATAACTTCTAAATTAATAATAAGAATATCTATTTATCAATGATTTTGTCCCAAGAAATTGATTTGTCAACATTTTTGTCATCTAAGCTCTAAAAGAGACAGTACAATACATTACCTACAGGCTGTCTCTACAGGACTAAACAGGCTGTGAGAGAGAATACAAAGAAAAAGTCTCTACTTTCTACTCCTGATATACAAAATAAATAGATGATAGTGTATGTAAGTGGTGCATTTCTCTGATAAATTCCTCCTTAACTAAATTAACAAACCCAGCACAGACCCATGCCTTAATGAAAACATCTGCATGAATGAGATGTAATATAACACAACAACACAGCTGAAGAGAAGCACATGCAGAGCTCCAGCTTCATGTTACACGATCTGCTGTAAATAGCGGCTCTACACCCTTTATGTTTTTTGTTAGTCTGCTGGGATGCTCCACAAACAGCCTATAGGATGGATTTCATCTCTACCAATAACTTTGTTCATTACTTTGGCGCTATGGGGCATTTTCCGATAAACTCATTTCTTCAATCAGATACCATTATTTATCTGCAACTTCTGAATAATCTGAACATTCTCTCTCACAAACTCATAAAAACCTCTCCGCTGTCTCTCCATCACTCGTCTGCATGTTTACTTTATGAGGTTTGCATCCGAAGGGAGGGTGAAGATGGAGTTTGTGTGATCTGGAGCTCATTAACGGCACTGAAGGATAACAAAATGGGATAGGTTCATGGCCTCACTAAGATGGAAACAGACACACTCTTACACTGCCTCACCCTCGCAGCCCATTTGCTGAGTGTGCACACAGGCTGACAACCCAGTGAAGATATTTTATTTACAACTGTTAAAGTTAGAAGTGGAGGCTGTTGTCAGGTCTGATCCATAAGAGAATTGTAAAAGTTGCGGACGATCTGAAGACGTTTTGAAAGATCACTTTTTTCCTTCTGTAACCCACAGGGCTGTGTGTGGGATGGCTGGATGCTGCGGTGCTGCTGTTGATGCCTCAGGTGTTAAGAACTGATTTATAGTTATGCGCAGAATTAAACACTTTGATTGTTGTAGCACCACTGCAACAACAGATAGATGTCTTGTACAACAGCCTTCTTCAGATACAGTATATCAAAGGGTGTGCCCCAGGGTTCTATACAAGGACCATTAATCTTCTGCAAATACTGTGTGAAAATAACATTTGTGACAACTGAGCAAATGTATTATATCACCTTTAGGCTGATGATACTGTTGCTTATTGTTCTTCCTCATCAGTAGTACAAACTCTTGAATTCTTGCAGTCTGCTTTTGAGGTTGTCCAGTCCTTTCTAACCCAACTTAAGTTCATATTGAACGCAGACAAATGAAAACATTTTTCCCAGAATTTTTGCTTTTCATTCATCATTTTAAACTCAAATATGCATTTTGACTGAATTTCTTTAATGGTGTTTTGTATCCAATGGCAGTTTTCTTGGTCTTATTAATGTGCTTATTTTTTATGCTGCCGCCTTGACCAGGTCTCTCTGGAAAAAAAAATGATTTAAATCTCGCTGAGCTTTTTTATGTGGTTAAATAAAGGGAATGACTATCATGCTGTGCTGTGCATTCATGTTACTGCATTTACGTTCTTTCATTCACTCTGTGGTGCAGAGCAACAGTCATGGCAAGGAGAAAGTTTATATAACAACTTACTTAAACACATTTTTTTCTAACACAATGAAAAAGGAAAAAAGTAATAATCAACCTTTATACTACTTCATATTGTTTCCACGTTCAGCAATCTGTATTGTCATCAGAAATATTTTGCACATATTTGTAATATAAACTGAATCTTGTGAAATGTACAGTATTTATGAAATGTAGGGTTGAATACTGAGAATTTGGATTCCCCTGAAATTTTCCCCAAAATCTTTTCCCTTTTCTCAGAAGAACTACCTTCAGGAACCTGTGATTTTTAGAGTGTATATATTTTTAGTGTCTGTGTGCACCTGTGTGGTTGTGTAAACACTATTTTATGGTTAATTATCCATATTTTTGTGTTCAGACTTGAACAGACTATGGCTAGGAATCATGCTTTTCCCAGGAAAACTAATAAATTGCAACGTAAAAATACAATTCATCAAATTTGAAAGATACGCTTGTATATCTGTTTCCATCCAAAACATTGCATATTTTGTGAATTTGTAAGTGAACTGCTGTGTAATAATCTTGGTGGTTGTGTAAATTCAGTGTCCTTTAAACTTACACTGGCTGGGGACCATGTGGTAACAGGACAACCAAAGCCACTATGTGTAGAATTAGAAAATTTCAGTTATTAGCTAAAAAATCAGCAGGGTTTTGTGTTGACGGAAGCCCTGATGTCTTTATGTCTTCATTGAGATGAGAACAACAGTGCAGTATTTGCCAGAGGGGTTAGCAGTCGAAGTTCCAGGAATGTTTGTTGAGATTTAAGCTGTTTGCACTCATGTGTCTTCATTGTGACGTGATTGTTCAGTTTAATCCTGTGAGATTTATCTTGGCGTCTCTGAGGCGGCGGCCTCTGATTATTGATTCCTTTGTAGTCGCAGAGAAGAGCACTTGAAACTGAGCTGGCTGGAAAGTACCCAGATTGTCCACCCGTGATACTTTTGCAGTGATTTTAGACCTGGAAAACACAGATATTACTATATTTCTAAATGTTTGTATTCTAATAAACTTTATAGCTTGTACTTTTGCAGAATGCTACGCTGTGGTATTTGCAAGCTGAAAAATCTTTTTCTTATAAATGTCAGTCTCATTTTTATCTTATCTTCTGTTTTATAAGCTATCATTGCTCCTCCTGCCACATTATAAGAGATAACCAATATGTTTTTAATGTAGGCTTCTATGTTTATCACCACTCACTCACATCACACACGCCTTCCTTTTTCTCCTGCTGAACAGGGACATTTGTTGGTGTCACAGACACCCTGCTGTGAGCTCTTATCAGTCAGAAAAGTCTAAAGGGAAACAGTGAGGAACAGACATCAAACCCAGCCCAGTTAATTTGCTCACCTTTTATTATCATGACTGCATCAGACACATCTCAAAGTGAGAGAGCAGCCTGATCAGCAGCCATGACAGATGGCAGTTTACTGCCTGGCAAAGAACCGGCCACTCGGACTCAATAAAGATGCCTCTTTTGATTTGTTTGTGTGTGTGTGTATACAGTTTACTCTATCTCCTGCACTGTTAGCTTCTATCTCCATATCATTTCTGCCATTTGCAGTTTTCCCTCAGGGTGAGGTCGCAGCCAACGACATCATGAAATCATGTTTTACTCCCAAGTTACAGCCATGTAGCCATGTAGATTATTACAGCATTAACATTAAGCTTTGCTGCACTGTTGGTACGGTGCATGAATGTTATAATTGTTGGGTGGAGGGGATGTTGAGCCCTCCTTCCCACACACACACACACACACACACACACACACACACACACACACACACACACACACACAGCAGGTCTGACAAATAAACCCATCTGTATTATAACTTACATTAGCCATCTGCATGCTCTTTAACTATGTATGAAAGGAGGGACGCTCCGTCTTTGCATAATGATGAACCATCAGTCACACACTGCACTAACATCAGACATGCAGAGAGGGTTGGACGGTATATACCGTGCGACGGTAGAAATGTGTCCATCGGTAGAGATTTGGCAATACCATTTTCACAGCGGGAGCTAGGTCTATCCCTTAGTGTCTCTGCTATATATTCGGGACAGAGTATGTAGCAAATCAGGGCTGGATTCTCGCATGATCTCGCAATTCTCACGTGATCTCGCAAATCCAGCTGCCTCACAAGGTAACATGATTTGGGCAGCAGGACTCCCAGGTCTCCCTCGAAAAAAAAGATTTTAATCTCAAGGGACTTCCTGGTTAAATAAAGGTTAAATTAAAAAAAACGTGACGTGCGAGAGACAGTTGGTGGCGGTAACGCACCTCTAAGCTGGTTTGCCAACTGCTGATGTAGAAGAGAGTGACAAGAAAACATGGAGGAGGAGAGTGAAATTGTGAATACAGAGCATGAAGTACGGTATGGTTATTTTAAACCATTTCTTAATTGAATTTACAGAACAATTACTGCATTGTGATATATACCGTTATTGTGATATAAAATTACCTTTACCTTAATAGAAGATTTTGGCCATGTTGCCCACCCGTACATGCAGAGGGTCGATGCTCTGGTGGCCTAGTGCTCTAAAGCTGCGGGACAGACCTGAAAGATTAGCCGAAACCTACACTGTGAAAAAAGTTAAACTAAACTTGAAATATCAAGGTGTCACAGTTTAAATAACTCGAAACTCCATCCTGTATCTACTAGAAATTCTCAGTTTACAAATGAGCTTGGATTCCAATTGTTTTTAATTTGATCTCAATAATCCCAGGAACAATTTTCCTCAATATGACTCAAGTGCAGAGAGACACGATGCATAAAAAGGCACATAACGTCCTCCATCATGTAACTTTTTCATACAAGAAAAAAAAAGGAGCGCTTTAACCTTAAATCAATGCATGCTGGGAAGTATATGTGAATAAGCTAACAATGTGCCTAAATAACTTAATTTGATGAGTTATGAGTAAACAATCCTTAAAATATTTAGTCAGCTGAACTCACAGTTACAAGTTCTGAAAGTAATAATGAAACAATTTAAACTTTAAACTGACAAACGTATCTAATTACACTGAGCTAATAATAAAACAGTTTATTTTTAAAAAAGGTATTATGAGATTTTACAGTGCAAAGCATAAAGTACAGAGTGAAAATTGGTTTTCCTGCATTCCCCAACTAATGAACACAAGTTAACAAAACGTTCTCGCTTTGTAATGAATCACAGATTAAGATTCAAAGTGATCAAGACTCATTCCCTCCCAATTTCAATTTATAGGTCTCTAAGGCCTAGCAACTTGTAATTGTTACTTATGCCAAAGGATCTAAGTTGGTGTTTTTAGGTGTCATATACTCAGCGACTGAGTAAATACAGAGATACCGCACTGGATGCTAAGTAGGCTATGATTACTCTACAGTCACATTGCTAGGCAACCGCCATTCTAAAATGATAGCTACTCTCTCGCTCACTAGTTTGCTGTGTAAATGCCGTTTTTGGACAGATTTATTATTACTTCTCACACTTGCAAACATGATGTCAACAGTCCTGATTCTGGTTGTACATATCAGAACATGTTTAAAATATTTTGAATGAGAAAGACAGGCAGGGGACTGCATCAGAAGACACACCACTGTATGATTTTCAGACTGTCGCCACCAACTGACCCATTGTATTGTATTTATTATAACTGAATTTAACCGTCATAATGTATGTGTGTGTATTACATTGGTCCTTTGTTCTCATCTATTTTATGTTGTATTTTATTAATTATTTGACTTGTGGAAGTATGAAGTTGTCATGTGTGTTGTTAAAGTGTAAATGCTGAATATTTAACATTTCCCCTCATTTCTAAGCCCTTGACAGTGTGACATTTTGTAGGTTTTTTAAAGACAATATGCCTTTTTAGCCTAATTATGTGGATAGTTAGTTGTTTGGTAATTGTTTTCTCAAGGTGTTTGATTCACTAATTGACCAATTTGTTTCCCGTTTTCTTATTGGACATTGTACTCAGAATCTTTATACATGAAAACTGTTGTGATACTTGTTCATGTACCCGATGAAGGTCGTTCGGACTGAAAGCTTGCATTGAAAAACGAGACTGTGTGCAGGGAAATTTTGCTTTTAATCAAGTTGTGCAGCCTTCCGATGCACCTGTCACAAGTTCAGGTGTGCAGAGAGATGTTTTCAGTTATTTGATTTGCATACCAAATACAACATCCTCGGTTGACCCTTTGTTGCGTGTCATAACCTCCCCTCTATACCTATGTTTCCTGTCTGCATCTACACTATGAACTATCCAGTAAAGGCAGAAATGCCACAAATAAGTATCACACATGCATTGGGATTCTGGGGACGTTTTTTCCACTTTAGCCTTCAGACACACTCTGTTGGATGTTCTCAGTGAAGGGTGGAGGCTGACAATTTCATACCTGGACAGTTGAGTTCGGCTCCATCTTAAGGTAGTAATATTGAAGTCAGGACCAGTGTTCACTCTGACTTCCAGAAGTTCATAAAACATTTAATCTGCACCAACTATGTGGATTACCTCACAATTGTCTTGTAAAATGTAAAAGTTTTGAATTGCCAGTGCATTGCCTTGACAGTAAGACTTAGTTTTCAGCATTATATCTTAAACCTTGTGCTGTACTCGTCAATACTCTCTGTATCTCACAGGAGGACTCTATCTGTTCCTCTTAAATTCCTGGCAGTAGCAACAAAGACTCATTTTTTTTGGCCTCTAGACCTCTAATCGGTCTCTTTACCAGATAAGAACGGGAGTCTGGAACCAGGAAAATGAAGGGTGCAGTCCTTCGAGCTGCTGCTTGGCCCATGACTTGCTTTGTTGGCTTCAGAACAAAATGTCTTTTGAAGCCAGTCGCTTGTAGCACTGTTCCCTTCCACTGAACTTTTAAAGATTGCTGCAATAGAGAGACATTTTTGTTCCAAAACAGAATACGGGCCAGACACTGAGATTTGAAAGCTACTTGGTGAAGTAATTATTGAGTCATTGGTATTGATCAATAACTCCTGTAGGTACAGTGTACAGTATTATGATTATTTCCTGCAGTGGGCCAGTAAAAATGCCCCTGCATTATAAACAAGGAAGAATGATCTAATATTGATAAATTGTACAGTGTGCCAGATGTAATCCATAGCATACTCACTTGTCATATGGTTTAGTATTTATCTGATACCAAATGAGGACTTTCAGAAAAGCAGGGGGTCATACAGAACGTGATTAATATGGTATCAATACCAATGAACAAAGTGAAAATTGGAAAACTTGTAAGTTTCCATTATGTTTCCCTCATGTAGGTTTTGAAAGGCTACATTACAGGAACTTAGAGTCCTTTCATTACATACAAAATACACTTTTAAAAGTACGACGTTAAACAGAAACAAGAACATTTACTGTTAAAGCCCTAACCCTAACCCTAACAGGATGTTTTTTAGTCAGTCTTGACTTCAGTATTTCAAAACTGATAACGAGCATGGAAATACTTCATGTGAGGACCGTGAATCATACTGCTTAAGACTGTAACAAACTAGAAGCGCCCTCATCCTGGCATGATGGCTTTTCTTTTACTAGTATAGGCAAGAAACATCTGCAGAGGTTTCTGCTCAACATCTGTCTCTCGACAAAATAAGTAAATGGAAAAGTACTTGCCAAATGCCACAGTTTACTTTAGATTTTTGTTTGCTTTACACCTGCGTGCATTCCAGTCTGTAATATAACAAAGAGAAAGGGATGGATGTCATCTTTGAAGTAAGAAGTTCTGGCAAAAAACATGAAGAGAGTGCTGCAGGAATGAGTCCTAAAACCCGGAAATTAGTTCGCATTTTTGCACTTCCGGCTCCCTCATCTTAAAGTCAGTGGATTTTTTTAAATAGGTTTTTGGTTAGATCCCTGAAATAAGGTCTGTGGTTAACACAAGCTTAAGAGATTTTCACGTTTTGTTCTACGACATAAAATCCGTCAGTAAATATCCCACTTTTGAATTTTGAAGTTTTTACGTGTCTTAAAAAAGCTGGTTGCTAACAAGTGGCTAAATGAGACTACAGAGGTTGTCGGGGACATTAAACGTCATCATGCCGAACACAGAAACTCATCTACTCACTTGTTCGCCTTTTCGAAAGGCTTTTGTAGAAGAGGTAAGTGTGCAAATTCATATTACAAGTTGGAAGCTTAGTGGTGGTGACGTTGACGTCATGCGACCTTGGTGTAGTTGGTTTGTAGCCTAACGTTAGCTTTTTACATCTGGCGATTCCATTTGCGCTTCAAAAATCATAAAGGTGGTGTTCATTTGTGAAGATTATCTTGCTGAACAAACAGTATTTTCTGCAATAATCCAAAATCCAATGGAAAGATCCAATTGGCTTCTTGTCGAGGGAACCAGGGTGATGCTAACTTGGCTTGGCCTACAAAAATATCCCTGCAGCACTCTATAATGTCAGAGGTTTAAACGGCAGTTATGTACCAGAAAAAAAGGGAAAGAGTGAGTGAGATGGAGAGACCAAACTGATGGTGGTAACTTTCTACAAGTAATAGCTTGCAATGGCCAAATTAAAGCACTGTGGACTTAAGTGTGTTTTCGCACTTGCTTCAGTTGAGAGACTAAGCCTGATAGTGAGAGACTGGAGAGAGAACAGCCTTACTGAAAGGCGTGTGAAGTTTTTCCTACTAACCTTCACCGGCCCGACAGAGGAAGATGAAGACGGTGAGAGAGAGTGCTGCAGAGGCGGACAGGTTGATGACAGATAAAAGTCAGCAGCAGTTTCTCTTTGCTCTCAGTGAATGTCAGCGGACTTTGTGGATAAAAACAAAAGATTTTGCCTTTTTCTCTGAGTAACAAAGGTGTGCACATACAAACAGATATACAAGCTAAAAAATCCACAAAACCCAAGTCTGAAACATGCACCAGACATACAAATATAAATGTGTTTTTAGAATTAATTACATTCAGTTTTTATAACTGGGAAGCAGTAGCACTTATACTTTAATCGTTTTTAAATTTCTGATCTCTGCTGCAGTTTTTCCTCATTTTTTTCTGCCATTTTTCCCCCCAAGATCCTATCTATTTCCTCTAAATCCCCACCCTCCATCTGTTCCTTTCTTCTCCATCAGTCATTACTTCTCTGCTAATTCAAATGCTAATTCCAGGCTCATTTGAGAGATTAATGTTTTGACTGATAACATATTGTGCAGAGCTGAATGACTCTACCTGGAATCATTCTCTTGCTGTCTTAGAAGAAATTCTCCTCCACTTTTATGAGTCATAACTTAAGCTTTGCCACCTAAGATGAATTCATCTGTTCTTCCTGCTTGGTTGTGGAGCTCCATCACTGCACGAATTTAGTGCTCCTGGAACAATAAAGTTGTCATTCCTCAGCCTTTCTGCTGGATATAAACGTAAGTCGTTCGACCTTTTGGAAGTCACCCTGTCCTAGTTTCCCTGTCTACTATTCTCACAGCAATATCTTTACTTAATGCTGCTTCTAAATAAGATCTTGTTGTTTCTGCTCGCAATCGAATGCACCCACACGTTGATTCACTTCACAGCTGGAGTAGTTGTACTTGATTTTTCTGCTGCCAAAAAATGAAGATCACAATAGGAACAGAAGTGATGAGGGCCTGAAGTGCGTTTTTGCATTTTAGTGAGATAAAGATGTAAAAATATCGTTAACTCGCTTCTCAAAGAAGTTAAGTAATCCAGTAATAATGAGTTATTATATACCACATGTTGTTTAATATTGTTCTCTATTATTCTAATATCTGAATACCTGGTTTAAATGTTTCTTGTATCAAGTAGGTCATTTCAAGTTGTGCAATTTCAAAAACGTGATTTCAAGAATTTAAAGAACTCATCTAGTCATTTTGGAATTTAAAAGTACAAGTTTCTCAAATTGACTTGGTGAAATTCAGACACCAAAATCCCAAATGAGAAATTACATCAATAATCAATGGATCAGACATGATCCAAGAAAGTTCAAGTTCAAATGAGTGACTGAAAACCTCGGACAGTTTTTTTTTATCTGAATATCTGAGCCCTAAAAAATTCTTCAGGTTTTGAAATTGCACCACTTAAAATTACCTTCTGGAAATTTCAAAAAGGGAAATTCAAACCCTTCAAACCAACATGAAAGCTGTGATTTGCAGCATGAAAGCTGTGATTTGCAACATGAGATAATTTCCTCGTGTGTTGATTCGGACCCATTTCATGAATCAAAACAAACACCATATTGCGACCCATGATGCCTGAGCATGCGAAAGCCCGGCTGTGAGATTCAAATTTATCTGCAATCATTTATCTGCAATCACGCTCTCGTTCTCGATGAAAGTGAGAATTTTTTTCAGCTTGATGAAGGAAAGTTTCACCAAGCCAAGGTTGTATTTGTCACACAATCTACTGTATCAGTGGTGGAAGAAGTACTCAGATCTTTAATTTAAGTAAAAGAAAAATACCACAGTGTAAAAATACTCTGTTACAAGTAGAAGTTCTGAATTGAAAATCTTACTTAGTTAAAAGTACATAGGTATTGGTACCAAAAGTAAAAGTACTCATTATACATAATTGCCCTTTTCAGAAATATATATATCACTGGATTATAATTAGTGATGCATTAATATGTAAGCATCACTAATGTTGCAGCTGGTGAAGGTGGAGCTAATGTCAACTACTTTATATACTGCTGTGTAGCTTAGTCCATAATAATAGATCATAATTTAGATTTATATTTTGGATTAATAATCTGAATCTGCAAAGTAACAAGTAACTAATGTTGTCAAATAAATGTAGTGTAAGTAAAAAGTACAATATTGTAGTGGAGTAGAAGTATAAAGTATTATAAAATGGAAATACTCAAGTACAAGTACCTGTGTTGAAAGAGGGGGTTGTTTGTCTTTTGCTGTCTTGAGTGAGGAGTTTTTTGGGACTATTTTCTTTTAGACACCTGTATGTGATTTTGTAGATTGTTCTGTATGAAGAGTTTTTAAGGATTTTGGCACATGCATTCCCTGTTTTGCACACTGGAACACAGTTTTGGTGTTTATCACCTATTCTCAAAATAGACCTTTGGTTTCTAACAATGCAGGGACACAATGGAGAAAAAACTGTAATTAAAATAGAATAATGATTCAGGGCTTAAGGGGCTGAAGGAAAATAAAGTGACTGTTAACTTGCTCAACATCGCAGAGACTTTTAAAGTGATTTTTATAAATGTTCTAGTTCTCCACATTAATTAAGCTGACCTTTGGCGTTGATTTGCTGTAGTAGATAAAAATCAAATCTTTCAGTCGTTTCTAAATCATTCTCAGAGCGTTTTTCATTCACATCAATTTAGACTGTTTCAGCAGTATTTTTTACGAGGCTCTGTTGCCTAGACACTAAAAGTACAGATTAGATTTGACCTGATCAAACACGGAGCAATAAAATATTTAACATGCTTGCTGATGTTGCATGCCTTCGTCATAGTTTTATTTTAGTACAGTCCTAAAAAAACAAAACAACCTGTTCTTCAAAGCTCAGTTTCTGTTTGTGAGCTGCATCCAGATGTGGGCTTATTTCCACCACAGTGCCCGTTAAGGATAGGCCAGGGCTAAAGATGAGAGGGAATCATTGATTATTGTTGGTGCTGCCAATCAAACTCAAGGCCAGAAAGTGATCATCTTGTTATTCTAGCAAGCGAGTGGACGCCGTGCATATTAACATCAGTTTGGGAGCAATTATATATGCAAGTCTTGCAGCGATTATATCCTGAAAATACAGTCAATGTCGAGCAGCAATGAAGAGACACAGATTGCTGTGTTCGTCTTCCAGACTGCAACTTCAAAATAAAGTAATCAACATATACAACATTTGTCTGGGTGCGTCAGTGTCTATTTTAGTCCCTTGCGGTGACTTCAGTACATAAATGTCCATATGTCCAGTGGTTTGGCACCTCTCTACAGAATACCTTCATTGCTGTCAACATCACACATTTGCAGTGTACTTCTGAAAGTACTCTACTTCAATCATTAAAGTACACACTATCACCTGCATGTAAGTGATTCAGGGCTACTGTAATCACATGGTGCAGTTTGCAGCAATACTAAGCTGTACTTAAAGCAAGTTCACTAAAATACACACTACAATAATCACTTTATATATAACTTAAAATAGTAGCTTATAGCATTTACACCAGTGTTACTCAACAGATTTTGTGTCCTTGAGGTCTAACAAACCTGTTGAATGCATTTCCTTCCTCGTAAAACATTTGCAAAGCCGATTTTCTCGAAGATTTTGAAACCTGCATTTGTCACATGCATGTTTAGTAGCTAGCAGTCTTCTTCTCCACTGCGTTTGTTAGTGCATTGCTGCATTCCTTGCCGTGTTATCGCCACCTGTCAATCAGTGGAATAATGTGAAAGCATGTGAAGTGTGTATAGAGTCACCTGCGCGTGCACGATACAAAGAAACTGCTCCATAGTGCTATTAGAGGTCAAAAACTCCACAGGGTGCCTTTAAATGTGTAGGAGCCCATATAATAATGCACAATAACAAGCCCAGCCGTCCGCCTGCAAGACTACAATCAGGTAAATAAAACAAACGCTTGCGGTGTGGCGGCTGCCCAACCAGCAGCAACTTAATCTGCTGACATAAATTTGAATCAGAATACTGTTCAAATAATGCAGTGCTAGAGCCCAAATAAAGCTTAGCTTTGACAGGTCAATATTGGCAATATTTACCAAGAACTAACCCGAAAAAATATAGGTTAAGTTCAGCAGCAGTGGAGACATTATTTCCACCTGCGTGCTGCTTAGATTTACTATTTCTCTTCTCAATAAATAACAATGTGATTATCATCTATATTGTTAAGAAGACGTTATTTACTGGGTCTCTCTAGCTTTTGGGTCTCTATGCCTTATGAGTGTTCAGCTAATGAAGCCAAACATTAATGATGATTCATTTTTACAAATGGCATAACGTGAGGACATGCAGGAAGCCAGTGTGAGGACTTGCTGCTGTGCAGCTGGCAGAGAGAAGAGAGAAAATAATCAGAAAATAGATTATTCTCAAGTCTTTTGAAATGTCAACTATAATCTCTGTATACTACAAAGATAGAAATATAATTAGAAATTGAGTCTGTAGCGGTGATCTGAGGCTTAAACGTCACTTTGTGGTTGTCGTGTTTGAAAACCAGGGCATCGGAAGAACAAAAGCCATGGCCGTAGGCTGCATACTGCATATGTGTCAGCCTGTGAGTGTACAGCACCTCTTATTCATTGTTCTTTTACTTTAGGTCTTCTCTCGTCTGTCTGATCCCCCACCACTCCCACTCTACTTTGCGTACTGTCTGTACTTACTGCTATTTTAACTACTGCTTTTTTTTTTTGCCACACCAGCACTCTTTGAAAGCCGTCCATGAATGGCACAGTGGGCTGAAACATCTTTCTGGTAAAGGAGACAATATCTAAAATGGAAATGTCCGTAGATTTTTCACCATCAAAGCAAGAAGCAGAGGGGTTGAGATGGGAGAAGTGATGGCTGGCAAAAAATAAATAAAAAAGGGTGAGCAAGTTGAATGAAGGGACGTTTTGTGAAAAATGCTGCACCTCCTCTCAGTGTGAAGCACTGTGTTCTCCGTCCTACTGCCTGGCGATGCATCAAGGATAGAGATCCGACTGCCATGTTTGCCCTAAACAGGTAGACCAAATATGGAGCTAATGGAGGCCAATTAGAGGTTCTTTTCAAGTTTTTCCACTCACGTATGTTGACTCTCCTCCACTTGTCCGTCTCCTGCTGTGATGAGACACAGCAGCTACACTCCTCCAGCAGTGTGTTTCTTCTCTGTGAGTGCAGCTCATGAACATCTCTGACTACTTCTCCCCACTCTCAAGCTTTAATTGCCTTTTCCCCGGCCATGTCGGGAAGATAATTACCTCCATGATTTCTCTTCCCATTCACACATCACCCGCACGCAGCATCATGTGTGTTGTGCATGCCTGTGGTGTGTGCGCATGAATTTCAGGGACTGTGTGTGTGTGTGTGTGTGTGTGTGTGTGTGAGTGAGTGCGTATACAGGGTGGATGTGGGTGAAGGTGGGGGTACAGGGTGCTGAAAGGTCACTGCTTTGATGAAAGCGCTTCCGTTTGGCAGAATGTGCGTGTTTGATGGCACCCAGGGAGTGTAAACTGACAGATTTGCATTTGCAAACGTGTGAGTTGTGAACGAGTTTCTGTGTGTGCATGTTTGTGTGCTTTTGCATTGGAATAGATGTTCAGAAGCCATGCTGGCATCAAATACCTTTCCCAATTCATATGCTACTAATGAGAAGTATGTTGACAGTGTGACATTTACAAAAAAGACATCTACATGCAGTTTATCCAGTTTCTTATAAACAAGAATATTTTTTACAAGGCTTTTTGGACTGAGGTGAATATAAAACAAGTGTCTAGATCCATATTTAGCCAGACAAAGATGGGTAAAAGCTCGGGTCCAAACTTTGTTATTGATGCTTGGGTTGTGGTGAAGTAACAGTAAAAAGGGTGACATATGAGTAAAGGTGTTTGGTAACCTATCTCAAAAGGGTTTATGATGTTGCGAGCATGGAAGCATTAAGAAATATTTGTGGCAGTATTACACATTACAGCATTTAAGTGATTTTATGACGTCATTACCAAAGTTATTACAATTCATCCTGTGGGGAACAGAAAGGCCTGGACCACACTTCATGGCGATCCATCCAACTGTTGCCAAGACGTTTCACTCTGACCTGAAAACGTAAACCTGTTGAAAAGTTAGAGGGTCTCCAAAGACATTCTAATTCATCCTCTGGGGACATTGAATATCTGTACCAGACTTTGTTCCAGTCCATCTTTTAGATGTTCAGATATATTGGGTTCACCAAAGTCATCAGTATTTATACTTTCGGGACCTTAAATATGTGCTGCCAAACTTCATGGCAATCAATCCAGTATTTATGGAAACATTTCAATCAAATCCCAAAAATGTAAACCTCATGGTGGTGCTAGAGAAACAGTCAGGGGATCACCAAAGTCTTTGGGATTCATCCCCTGAGACCAAGACACCATCATCACCATCCAGCGGTGGACCAACTGACTGACCAACCAACTGACCTTGTCATCCCAAGAGCCTCACTGCTATTGTGGCTAAAATTTCATAAAGATTTCATTTCAATGAGAAAATGTTTTTAAGAATACTGAAACACGAAAACACATTTGGCTTGAGGGATGATAATGATGAATGTCAGTCTGTTGGCACAACACTTTTAAAGTTAAATATCTTGACAACTATTGGAGGGATTGCCGTGTAATTTGGTAACAACATGCATGGTCCCCAGATGATGAATCGAATTGACTTGGCTTGGTGATCGCCTGACTTTTCATCCACTGCCACTAACCGGTCAAAAGGTTTCTGTCAGTCGTGGCTGTTCTTAGTCTGTTAGCATACCAACAAGCTAACATGCTGAATGCCAGTGTGTGGATATGGAGTTCTAGGCTGTTTTTGAAACCACCTACTATACTATCAGTACACACTGATTTGGCTAAAATGTAGCATGTAGTATGCAGTATGCAAACAAAAGCAAAATCTGCAGTATGCCAGAAATACCCGGATGTCGTACTGATTCTGAAAAAATCTTCAGTATGTATCGGACCAGTCTACCTCGCCTACTGTATCCCACAATGTAAAGCTGTGGAAAGGTCCCCATTGTTTTGGGTTGTTTTTGTTTTTTTTTCTCAACTTTATTCACCATTGTTGACATGGCGGACAGCAACACTACCGCGTCAATGGTTGACAGGGAGGAATATAAATAGAAGTACCACTTATAACATTTTTTTCTAATTTAATCATGTGTATGCAGAAATTGTGACAAGGCTACAGCTACAGTTCGTTTTCAGAGCTTAAGAGGATGCTATTGTGGTGGTCAGCTGTTAGCCGTACTATTGTTTACTTCTGCTTTTCAAAACCGGAAACCGGCTAAGCCTGGCCTAGCATACTGCAAAATAAATCAATTTAACAGTTTCATACTGCATACTATGTAGCAGGTGGTTTCGAAAACAGCCCTAGTCTCTTTTTTACTGATATATCACTTTATTCTGGTTTCCAGCATACAGAGCAGTGCAGTTCAGCCCATCCAGACTCTGACTCAGTCACTGCATATGGTGGATGAGATTTCCCCTCAGTCTTCTGTCACATTTCCATTTTCTTTTCACCCCCCCCACATTTGATTTTGTGTTCACAACATCTTTTCACTTTCTCCGCTCTCTTGTGACATTTCTTTTTTTATCAGCAGCTGGCTGCTAGTTTTATGCTGCTGAAATGTGTTTTTTGATTTGGTTCACTTGGTTCTATCCATGTTGTTCATGTTCCCTCCTGACAAACTGTGACTTCAGTCTCTTTCAACAACCTGCCACAAGAGTTTGTTGACTTGCATACTAACTTGAAATGATTTACAGGGTTTCTTTAACCTACATCGCTGTACGTTTGCTGCTGCGCTTCCTTCTTGGTTTCCCTTGATTGCAGTCAAGGCTAATGTGTGTATGGCTTTCCACAAGACATATTATACAGCAATTAGACTAATTACATTTTAATAATGTCTAAATAGGCATATAGACTATGGAGAATAAAAATAACTACACACATATCTGGACTTAAAGTCTGTAATTAAGGATATAAACGCCCTTTGGTTGGTATTAATCTGTCAATCTGTCTACTTCTTTCTTTATTCTAAACAAGTGCACAAGAACATTTGAAGCTAATGAAGGAGACTTATTCTTAAACCGGTGGATATTAAATAATGGAGAATTATACCTTCTTTTACTCCCTAGAAGTAAACCTTTATGTTGTTTACATCTTAGAAACCATCTGAAATGTCTGTGAAAACGTTAGCTGACATTAAAAAGCCTCCAGCGTGTGATACACAAGCATACGGCTCAGACCTTTACCGGCAAACACCGGTTCCCAGTCGTGGCGGGAAAGTGACTGTCGACAGCTTCTTTGAGGGCTGTTTCAAGTTTTGACAGGCTGTATGACTCAGATCAGAACAGAGAAGATTATTGCTTCAAATGGTTATACAACTCCAGTAAATGGGATATTGAAAAAAAGAGCACAAGGCTGAGAGAGTGTGTCATTTTGCCGGCTGCTGCCAGAATTTTGTGAACCACGGCTGGCGGCTGCAGCTATTACTGAGAGCCCCAGTGACACGTTTGACTGATCATTATAAAGCACAGCTATCCTCCTCAGCGTGATGCTGCTACCCATCTTTGTCACATGATGATTAATAATGCAGTCGTAAGGGGAGCCATGATCTCTCATTAGTGCATGTATGGATGCATATGCATGCAAACAGATCAGTGGAAATTTTAATAGTGAATTAATCTGTGGATAATTGCGCTAGCTGTCAGGGTCATTAGTAGTCCTCCAGCCTGTCTCATTAATGGCTCGTAGAATCCACGCCTGTATTATGATAATCTCTCTTTCTTTTTTTAATCTCTTTCTTTCTCAGCATGGATTGACTTCAGTTTACTGGGTATTTAATTAGATGGATATTTTACCCCATCCACAAATCCATAGACAGTTAAAGCCACTTACATACAGTATATAAAATAGAACTGCACACAAACCACCTGTGAAAGAACTTGTAATTTCTAAGTAATGTCTGAAGTTATTTCATTGTAATCAGTGATAAAAGTATGAATCAATCAGTTGATTGTCAGTTTTAATTATCAATTAATTCTTTCAGTAATTTCTCAAGCAAAAATGCTCGTAAGCGCAGGGTTGGTGGTTCGATCCCCAGTCCCTACTGTCCACATGTCGAAGGGTGTTTACACAAGATTGAACCCCAAAATTGCCCTGATGTGTTTTATGTTTTGGAAAAAATGTCACTTTGGACAAAAGCGTCAAATAAATAGCAAATAAATGCAATAAAAATCTGCTGGTCCCAGCTTTTCAAATGTGAGGATTTGCTGCTCTTTTCCATCTTACAATCTTTGGGTTTTGATCAAAATATGTAATATGGCGACATCTCTTATGGCTCGCAAAACTTTTAATAGACATTTTTTTGCAATTATAATAACCCTAACCTTTTGAACTGGACTCGATTGTTATTAGATACATTAGTTAATGAAAGTAATCATTAGTTGCAGCCCTACACTTAACCTTGTACTCTATTCAATACACTTGCTGGAGAAGAAGGCAGTTCAATCTGGAGAATGGTGCATCATTTCTGAAGTTGAACATCCACAGAGGGCAGATATGACATGAACAGAGTGCTTATTTTAACAGTAACGATCCACCTTAGTATCCGGGATAAGCATGGGCACACATTAAAGTATTCTCCAGAGTCACTACCTTCCCCTATCTGCTGCTTCACCATAATCATTCACCTGGTTTAATGAAGGGCACTTATCACCTGCTGTTGCCAGGGTCTGGTTTGGCAAAGCTTCAGCCGTTAATGATCTAAAAGAGCTCTGGCATCAATCAATCGCACTTTTACTTACACTTACCTTTTGTCATTTACAGCGTCTGTGGTATTTAGTCAGTATTTAGTACCTGTTATACTGGACTCCCTTTTGAACAACTGATCTCTTGACACTCTTAACTGCTGTCTCTTGACAAACATGACTTTTCACACCTCTCCACATATGTATACCTTGGCAACACCAAGTAGAAACTGAGAAATTATAAAGCGAAGCCATTAAAGAACTTAAGTCCACCACACTGCCAGATGTGCTGCTGCTGTTTCACCCAGATCAGAGCAGCACACATTTAAGACAAATACAATGCTTTTTTCTATCTATTTTCTTTTATACACAACAATGACAGTTGTAAGCTGGGAGCTTCTGCTCACCTGATCTCAGTAACACCTTGGTACACCTAGCTAAAACTGTTTTAGAGAGGTTTTGATCCAACTGTATGGTCATTTTGGAGGATGCAGTTTGAGGTGTTATTCTATTCTGTTATTTAGCATGTCCTCATTGATATAAATGGAGTGGACAGAATAATAGAAACACTATCAGTATAAGGCGATACAGTTCAACGTCTCTAAAACAGTTTCAACAAAAACTGAACAGTATAACTCTCATGAAGGGAGGATTTATTGCAGTGCTGTTGCTGTTGTTGACTGCTTTTGTTTTAGCTAGGTGTATCTAATAAATTAGCATCTCAGTGCATGCTGTGCTGTACAGTCTAAAGCACCCTATACACTGTGCAATGTTTGACAATCACAACATAAACTTTGTGAAATCATCGGTTGTTGATCCAAAGTGGTGGTCGTAGAACGCACATTTTACAGTCTCAATCAAAAGTGTCATTATTTTAGGACGGACTTCTCACAATGTAACTGCTGCTGCGTCCCACGTCTACAAAACAACAACTCTGAATACGCCATAAAATGTGACTGTAGTGATACCTGCCTTTGGAGTTAAGTTTGGTCATGGTTATTTCTTCAAGCTGCACCATAAAACATTCTCACAGTGCACCTTCCTCTCATTTATGAACCACTGACACATTGATGTTGTCAACACACATACATTGTTTTTATGTTAGCAGCTAAAAAACCATCTGTTCAGAGAGACATTTAGGTATTTTATGTTTTAACTTGTGTCTTATGTCTGTTCCCCTTGTATATTTTATCTGGTGTTTTATCTTTGTTTTATTTATTTAATTCTGTTTGATTTGATTTCCTGGACCAGCAGTCTGTGAAAGGTTCTATATAAATAAGCTTTTTATTTTATTTTTATTTAATGTAATAAATGATACCATACCAAGCCTAAAGTAAGTTTAAGGTTTTATCTCAGTTTGAACTTGCTTTCTAACCTGCTGTTGTTTCAGTATTTTTGCTCTTTAAAAATACAGCGGGCGATCAGGCCCAGTTGAATATCTCAGCTCTGCAGTCCACGCAGACACAACCTCCTAATTTCCACCTCACACACTGTAGCCAACCAGATAGCACCAGTCCTCCACAGCTGTGTTAGAAGTCCTTAGCAACACATCTGATGTAACTAACTGCTGACCATTGGGTAAAGTGATCTATCTGCACTGTGTTTCTTTTCAACATGCCTGTTTCTTTTGTGTTTGTAAAGTTTTAGCGCAAATGTGACTGTGGAGCAAATTACACATCAGTTACAGTATATTTATAACGTTTACTTTTTAATTTCTATTCTGACATTTGACCATACATTTCTCCTATTGTTTTTCTTATTGTCACATTAAGGATGATGTTGTTCTGATGTTTGTAAAGCTGAAATAATGTTGTTTTGTGTGCTGGAAATCTGTAAATTAGCCTTAAAAAGGGTCCACATAGAATTACACACATTTAATTGGCTAAAATTTAATTCATCCAAAGAAGGCAGTTGCAGGGGATTTGGATTATATTTGAGGATTAATCATTTAAATGTGCTTAATGACATAAGGACTAGGACTAGGAGAATCCACTTAACGTTGTTTGTTGGATTTCAGTGAAAAGGTGAGTGTAGCTAAGGAGTTGTTTTATCTGATAATGAGTAATGATTGGGGTCACATGGCAACATACGCAAGCCATTGGGTTGCCAGTTACCTTGGTTACATGCAACAACTGTTACGCACATGCACTTAATGTTAGCTGTGTTGTCATTTGTTTTGTTAAAGTGAGCTCACACTTGTGAGATTTGTAACCTAACCAAAGAACACAGAACGTAAACAGAACCGTGTTGCAATAACGCAATGCCTACAAACCAGTCATAATTAGCAGATGTAGGATTTTAATTTATTTTCTTTACATCAGGCAAGTTTGAAATGCCTACCAGCTGTGTTCAAATTAATTAAACTCCAATCTTAGGGTTGGGCAATACCATAAAATGTAAAATTTTTTATTAATGATACATAACAAAGACGTTTGTTGTGTAAAAACTGATGAAGTGATTGCACACAACAGCAGCAGAAAAGCAAAGTGTGTATATCCGTGTTTGTGCTTGATGTGACCAGAACTTAATTGACATGAGACAAATCCATTGATCGTATTTACCGGAGTATCAGTACTCAATAAAACACAAGACTTTGGTAGTATCAATCCATCCAACCTTAACCAATAGCAGCACTGACTGCTTGGGAGCTTGTCGGTATTATGGTTAGGACTAATCCAATTTAAGTCCGGTGTGCGGTACACATCCATATTTAGTATGTTTTAATTTGCCAAGATGCTCGCAGCTGCTAACTGGCAAAAAGCTCATTTTAACTTTTTTCTCAGCCTTGATGAAATTACGTGCCCTAACCACTAACCGCCTGTTTCTCTGTTCATCTTCCTCTCTTCCTCTGTTTGTCTCTCATGTTTTCTGTCTCTCTTTCTCTCAGTGTCTCTAATGCTGAGGCTGGTAGATAATGTTAAACCTCTCAGACTTTGGGTCCTTTGATATCTCTATTTAGACCTCTCTGTATTGCGCGCACACACACACACACACACACACACACACACACACAAACTGAACTGTTTCATTGGAGATTTGTTGTGGGAAGTGCAGTTTTCGCCCCCTGTGTGGACTGCAAACATGGCAGAGCTGTAATACACACTGTTGTGAGGCTGGCCTCCTGAGCAGTCCCTGTGCAACACTTGCTCTCAGCAGGCGGAGCGTGTTGAGATGAGACTCTGGGGGATCGGGGCGGATCTGAGCGACTGCAGGGCATCAGTCACACTGTGAAATCAGCAGCACACTCCCTATCCGGCGCCTCCAGTCTGTCGAGGTGTCTGCGCTCCTAATACCTGACTGTAAATCCAGCTCATGGCCCTGAATGCAGCGGGAAAAGGCTCGCCTAGGTTCATTTTCTCTCCCTGACTGTGCTGCTGTGTGGGAGGATTTTGCAGTTTGTTTGTTTTTTGTTGTGAGGTAACAGCTGTGAAGAAAGCTCTCGCTGGCAAAGGTGTCGGCTCCAGTACGCAGTAGAAAATGGGAAGGCTCAGTGTACACAGTTACCTATCTCATTCATTCCTTTTGTGCATCTCACCTAACCATCTGACCCCACCATGCAGCAGCTTTTGGTGTCTTATTATGGGGCAAACGTATAGAGGAAGGGTGACGCTCTGCATGCTTGGGTGCTGCGCTGAAGGAGATGGTGATTTATTTTCACACTAAGCTTTATTTCTTTCAAGAAGGAAGGTTGATACAAAGCCAGATTTTTACGTACAAAGGTCTTTTTCATTTAACAGCTCTTGACCAATTGGCTTTTCGTCTTTATTCTTCTAAAGCCTCTTGATGGTAAACTCTTGGTGAAAGAAATTTCTCTCTGCTACTGCAACAATGTGTCTGTGTCAAGGGTGAAACCTTTGTGTTTTTTAACTGTTCATTTTTCTTTAGGGCTCATGAACCACCCACGCTGTAGTAATGTTGGTCCTGACCTTTTTAGATAAATCTATTTGAATTATTGCAATAGCTGTTTTTCCACACTGAGTGCTGCAGCTTGTGCAGGCCGAGACCTTGTCTTCTCAACAAATGTCCTACACTTTGATGATTTAATAGGAATTCGTGTCTGGTGCCACCTGCATGGCACTCACATAATGCAAAAATGTCAGAATATGACCTTTCCAAGGTCTTTTATTAAAAAACACATTTCCTCTTTGTTATTATAATCACTTTTAAGCCATCTACTGCCACCACATGTTAGACAGGCTATATAATTAAAGATTTCCTCTGTGTTGTGTACTGATTAATGCAGATAAAACCAAAAAATGATAAATGAAACTTAGCTAGGGACACAGCAAATATGGATGTGTTGGTCTGATCAGTAGAAATGATCTCATGTGCTCTGGTTGGTATTTACGCCTCTTGCTTTGAGGATTAGTGGTCTTTACTCCCAACTAAAAAATATGCCGTGTTGGTGTGTACTGTTTTAAAACTGTAGGTAGTGCAGTGACAAGCTACTTCTACGTGGTAAAGCTTCAGCAGCACTATATTTCAGACCGCCCTCCCCAAAAAAACGTCCGTATAGGTCGTCTGTGCAAGCAGCTTATTACGACCCATATTTACGTTTATTGTTAGGCGGCAACCTCTAGTGGCTGTAGTAATTATGATGGGAGCAAAGGAGGAAGTCAGGTGAGGTAGTAAAAACACAGGACTTTTACCCAGGCGACCGCTGTTGGTGTCCCGTGTGATTTTAACTTTCATCGGATCGTAACGTTAAGTTACGTAAGTTAAGTTACGTTGCACATAACATGACATAACTTACGTAACTTAACTTACAACCTAACCAAGTAGTTTTGATGCATAAACCTGACCAAACTGCGACCGTTTCACAATAATAACCATGTATTTATTATTGTTACCATGATGAAAAAGGTCCTGTACTTTCCAACTGCCATATATGTGATTTTTCCAATGGTCATATATGTCGTTTTTCCAATGGTCATATATGTCATTTTCAGGGTCATTGGCAAACAACCTATTCTGCCGTTTACATCCAGAAATATCTACTGTTAAGTAATTAATAAACAAATGCACTCATTATTTCCTGGTGTCATTTATTACACCACAGAACAAATTAATCTGGTTGTCAGACTTCAGTCTGCAGTGTAGTTCCATACACTTCAATGATAAATGAATAACACTGAGTTACATTATTACCAAATAAAGTTACGTTTAAATGTGACTTCTCTCCTTCTGTCTTCTCTCTCCGTCGAGTCAGTGAAATAACTCGTAAAGGTCTAACATTTAATTTATTGATTAAATGAAAGTGGCTCTTTGAGCTAGTACGGCCACATGTAGTGTTGCTGCATGTTGCTTCAGTACATGTATCGTCTCTGCTACCAAAAACAACAAAAAAATCTATTGATATTTCAGCACAGCCTATTAAAAATTTTTGAGAGCCTAAAGTGCAAAATGCTGGAAGCTCGGTGGTGCACTTAAGGTGTTTTTGTTTTCAGGCACACTCGCAGTGCATTGTGTGGTCTTAGGAGGGGACTATATAATAATGGCCCTTTCCCAAACTGATCCCTACTCAGTAACACTTCATACGGAGTGTCACTCTGTATGATATCACTCTCAGTGTGGAGAGCTCTCTGCGTTAATGGGGGAAGAACTGGTAAACTGTGAGACGCACTCACTTTCCACCATATCCATGTGTCATCACCATGGATATTGATTGACTGCTTGCTCATTCAGCTGGTGAGTTACATGTGCTATGAAATAGATGCTACGTTCTTCTTTAGCTGATTGATGAATGCATATTGGTACGAGACAAATTAAATAAACTTAAAATTTATCAATGGATGAGGCTATGTGCACAGCCAAAGATACTGTTTTAAGTAGTAGCCAGGCAAAACTTGAATTTATTTGATGTTTCCTCAATCATCCGGTTTCTGTTAGGGGTAGTGGAGAATGACCAGTTGGCACCAGGGCATACTTGCTGTCTGAAGGTTTTATTGTCCTCTTCCTTTCCACAGTAACTGATCTGTGGTGGCCCTTAAAATGGCAAATTGTTCATGTGGCGGTTGTGTTATGTGTTGGAACAACCATGGTCAATCACATCAGCTCCCCTCATTCTTCAAAACCAGTGCCCATCTTTGCTTGTACATGGTGGAACAAACTGACATAATAATTCTATTCACATGACTATACATGTTTTTGTTCAAGAAATACGTCGACTACTTCTTTTTGTCTCTTTTCACACGAGTCACGAAACACCAAATAGATGTAGAAAAGGAAAAAAACTGTCACTGTGCTTCGGGGAATATAGCCTCCACAAGCCAGACCACACTTTTCATTTCACTAATTATGGTTGTGGCCAGTATTTGAGACAGATGCTACTTAAAATAAGCTGTACAATATAAATGAACAGTACTGTTTTTCACTTGAACGTCCAAGTGAACCCTTTCTACGCCTGACTGGATGAAGGTATCATTTGGTGTTTGCGTCTGATTTTCCTCCACCAATCGTATGTCCTTTTACGTAAGTAATGAATCATTTATTCTTTGCCTTGTTCTGCTCAGGCTGTTTTACTGGTGTTGGCTCAGTAGTGAAGTCAGGAGGGAGGTAATTAGCTTAAACCAAAGGTGATGTTCTGCTCAGCATGAAGTGAAACACACTGTGCTATTATTCTTGGCTGAAATGGTACTTTGTCATCGGCTTCTGTCAGTTTCCCCCCACCCCGCCTTTAATATTTGTCTTGTCTGTTTGCTTCTCTGATGAACCGCCTGCCTGTCTGTTGATCTAGAGTATATCCTGGTGTTATCTGTCTGCCACCTCGCCTGTCTGTAGATCCTTAACAGACTGCAATTTCATCTGTGGTGATACCTTTCTATCCCCTTAGTTATTATGAGACATACGGGCGAAAGATTAAAACGTCTTCATCTCGGTAACAATGTGATTGAGGGTGCAGTTCTCTCAGGAGGGTGTGCAATAAAGCGTTCGATAAATCTGTCAATTAGTGTGAAGTTATGCGTGTTTTTTCTTTAGTTTACTAGTAAGAAAATCATTTTGTGCAACTTTAACAGAGACTGAATGACAAAATAAGCCTGCATTTATCATTTATATCATAACGCTTGTGTTATATTTCTGGAAAGGTAAGTTTTGGTTTTGTATCCTGAATTTATTTTCAGGAGCTTCACTGTAAGAAACGAGGGGTGTAGTAGTTGTTCAGTACTTTCTTTGCTTAATGCAGAGAAAATTCATATTTATTTTACACCTTTTCAATACTTGCTCCATTTGTTTAAAACAATGCGTTTACATTCGAGCTGAACATTTCAATGCACGGCACAGAAAGATATTTGTGGTCAAAGAATAAAAAAGAGAATATTTTCAAGCTTATCCAAATATGATAACTACTAGCTGTGCTCCAATGGCTGAAGCTAATTTTCTAGTAATAATGAAGGCCAGTGAAATCCCTCTTGGCGGTCACTTTGGCACACAGTTAACAGCGGCCATTACTGTCTCTGGATGAATCTGTCTGCATCTCTCTGCCTTGTTTCCTCCTGTCACTTTCCCCTCCATTTGTCTCTCTGGGTGACAGTGGAAATGAACAAAAAATCCCTTTGATAGGGGCTGTCTGGAGTTTCAATGTCTTCTGGCGAAATTCATTACCTTGAGAAAAAATAAAGCTCCATGCCCATTTTCACAAACTGTCTTCAGCTCCGGATTACTCTGTTGCTTATCCAGTATTAACAGAAGGTGTCAATCCACTCTACACACAACTAATTTCTTGCAAACCAATTTGAGCTCGGACAGGCATAATAAGGCGATATGCATCTAACCCAGCGAGACATTTCAATTTTCATGCATTTTTTAGTGTATCCAAAGACACGGCAACCATGCAAAATTAACCGAAACTATTCAGCTGAATTACACAACACATCATACCTGTCTCAGAGACGAGAGGGAATGCATTTCATGAGGAACATCAAAAGGAATTGCACGTGATCTCGACTAATTCTTGTTATCGTAATCATATTCTGACAACATAGTGTGCTTGTTGTGCAAATGTGCCTGGTTCTAATCCTTGCAGAGATGACATTAGACATAAATACTTAATTTAACTGTCCTTATTCCCGTCCTTTGTACTTCTCAATATCAGTCAACACACATGGATGCATGCACATAAAGCACACACCAGCACACTGTTTCCTGCTTGATTAAATTGAGAATAATTGGTTGCCTTTGTGTCTGCTTGTTTAATAACTGTGAAGTGACAGTGCTCAGTTGGAAGCTGATTCCAGGTGAAATGGTGCACTTTATCTGTTAGTAAAAGGTCGAAGTAGCGCCGCTCTTTATGGCCTTGCCTCACGCACTTCTGTTATTGGCTTGTACACTGCTGAAGTAGGTTGAGGGTGAAATATTGTTGCTGATAAGGTGACACGTGCGAGAGGCAATGCCAACGCACTGACGACCACATTTATGTTGCGCTTTCAACTCGCTGCACTAAATAAGAATTTAGCCACGGTGGAGAAAAGTAAGACGTTATTAAAATGAGCTTAGAAACGGCATGAGCTGTGACAAACCTCCCACAGCCGCAGAGTGTGTTGTTCTGCATTTCATTACCATATAGACCCAAAGAAGATGAGAGAGAGTGGAAGTTATTTGCTCCGTGTTGAAGAACAAACTGACACTAAACACAGAGAGAGAAACTGAATGCTATTTGTACAACATTGTGACTGAGGACTGCATTTGATGCCCCCCAGCTTCTTTTTAAAATGGCAGAATCACGCCGCATAAAAATAAAAATGTGCCACAGAAAAAACATGCTGTAGCTCTGATTTCCACAATGTAGCCATGAACTTCTTTTACAGCAGAATGTCTGCTGCGCCTGACATTTGCAAATACATTTTACTGCTGCAAAAAGAAAGAACCTCTGAACAGAGGAACAGAGGGATGTTTCGACAGCTGTGAACAAAACAAAATGCATTATATTATATATATATTCCCCCCAGAATATCAACAACAATTTATATAAAGATTCTAAGATAATATCTGACATTGTATCTTTCCTTTGGGCCCTGTTTTCATGAATCAAGACACTGAACTCAAAAGTGCAGTCAAATGTGCAGTGTGCACAGCGACTGACGCCGTGTTTTTGGGGCTGTAGACGCAACACTCTCAAGGCTTACAGTGTGGGATAAGGAGGAATGCCTTATCAAACATTGTCAGTAGATAACTAAAAGCTATAAAGCAATAATTAAAAGCTGGCATTAGATCATCTTAACCCCTTTTAAAAACACCTTAATTAAGTTAAAAAACAAGGTCAGCAACAGGTAAGCAGCGAAGGCAAAAAAAAAAAAAAAAGCCCAAAAAGGGAGCAGGCAGCTGGGTTCATTAGCAGGCAGACAGACAAATCTAGGGCTGGACACAAAGGCTGTAGACAGTGTGGCAGATGTGAGCTCCTGCTGGTGGACAGGTAAATATACTACAGGTGACTGGGAAGAGGAATAAGGGGCAGGTACGCAGGCAGGTGATGATCAGTTGACTGGGGAACGGTGAGAGGAGGAGCCGGGTGTGACTGCTGGGCGGTGAGAACTGGCAGGTGTGTTAAATGGCATAAAAACAATGAAAAACATAACCAAGACCGTGCTGTCACCACAACACTAGATAAGGATCCAGACCATCCTCTCCTAAACGGAGACTGATATTATTTTAACATGCTCAGCAGCCCAGATATAAAAAGATGTCATCACAAATATGCTGCCATGCGTGTCAGTTTGTTTGTTTTTACTTCATCTAAAAACTCCTATATTTTACTAAATTTTACTAGAGTTAATGAGAAGAGATTTGGACTTCCTTCCCTGCCATATTGTCAGATAACTTTGTCATATTTCCAGGGAACTATTACAACAGAAGCACAGCCAGGTTTTCTAAATGTATTCTGTAATTCCTTTTTTTTTTTTTTTTTTATAAATTAGTATGTAAAATGAGTAAGATGTTACATTTTTGTTGCTGCATCCATTTTCTGACATTCAAAAGTGATATATTAACATTATAATGTTAGATATATGAAGCGTTTCTTCTCAAAATTGAACTAAACTTACAGAAGGAAACTCTTTTTAAGCTCATTTGTGAATCATAGGACAGTATAGGGGAAAACAAAAGCCACTATTAGCTTAAGTTTGCATTTGCATATAGTACCTTATAGTTATGTATATTTGAGATTTCAGATGTGTAGCTGATGTTCTTATCCAGGTGACAAACAATGAATGACAAGGCAGAAAAATATTAATTTCCAGACCAATAACATTATATTGCCTTATTGGCTAATCAACATGCCTGTCAACACAGAATTATTATGCAGTAATTATTGCATAATAATACACACACCTCTCAGTCCACCTTACTCCAGTGCAAACAGCAGGGCCGTGAGGTTAATGGAAACTTGATGGGTTCTTCACACTGTATAAAGCAGCTGTCCTCCTGGAGGCACGAATCAAGGCCTGCTGTGAGGCTGCTCTCCATGCCCACACACCATCCTCTTTTCTAGGCTGTGCTTGTCACTGTGCTGCAGCACCAGGCCCAAAAGCACAAGACGTAGAGACCAGTAGAGGGGGACGGCTGTTAACTTTTAAAGTACATGCTGGTATTTTTGGCTACTGACAGGCTGACAGACCTCACAATGCGAACACTAAACCCCAAAGAAGCACAGCAGGAATTTTTAGGTTTGAGCACATTTAGAAGAAATGACAGTACAGAGGCAGAAGAAGCAAGTGGAAGAGCACTGGTAGAAATGTCAGCACTGCTGGATGCATCTATCTGTGTCCACCACGGGACTAAAGGTGCGTCAGGGTCCTCACACTTTATAAAATCCCTTCGCTCTCTGCTGGTTCTCTCCCGGCTCTGCTGGCCTGTCAGCTTCAATGAGCGTGATATTAATGTGATCCAGCAGGGCTACAGAGACACCGGACCCTCTGAGGATGATGGGATTGGTCGGGAGGCTCCAGCGGAACATCCTAAGAAGGCAGATGCAGACGTCCTATTGGTGGAGAAAAAAAAACACTTTAGATGTGAGGTGGATGTGATTTTTCAGAGGCAGGATTAGTGGTGACACTGACATTGACAGAAACAGTCCTGGATAGACAAAGAACTGTGATCTAATCCACAAGAGTCACAGAGACTTTATTTGGTCACATTTTGATACACAGCCTGGATCTCTGTGGTGTTCACTACCAGGCCGTCAAGCAATTTGTGTCCACGATAGTCAGTCGGGTAATACAGCTCTCAGAATGTAAACACAGTTTGATGCCTGTTTTCTGTCGGAAAAGTTGACACAGAATAACGTTCTTTGAGCTCGATTATGATGATGATGATCTGTCTCTGATTAGTGATGTTGTTGGCTAGCTAGCTTGCTAATCGCTGCACTGATTCTGAGCTAAATTATCCCGTTTTGAAGTGAGGAACAACAGACGTACTTGATGCATTCAGCTACTGGTACTACGATTACAAATAGGCTCTACATAATAATGGCAGAGCCAATATAAACTGATTTTATCGTGCTGTAATGTAATTAGTTTCCATGTCTGCTGAAAGGGCAAAGAAAACAAAACTAACATTAACTAGCTAGCTCACAAAAAAAGGATATTAGCGATATTAGCCACAACGTCTGCAAGCTAACTGTCAGCAAGCACCTGAAATAAGGCAAAATGTGCAGCTGCTGTGTGAGGTTCAACATGTGGTCTAGTTCAGTTGGAAAGCTGCTGGATGAAGCATTGGTCAGACAGGAAATTGGCAAAATTCACTTCCACGTCCCTGTTAGCAAACTAACAATTTAGTAAGCTTGGCGAACTATTGTGACTGGCTAGCTCTAGCATGTTCCTGGCTGGCTAGCATTTTAGCCATTAGCTGTTCAGCTACAGTAGTTCACCAACTAGCCCTGTAAGTAGTCACTACGTCATAAGCTTGTTGGTCAGTTAGTTACTGTTATTTTTCTACTGTCGTTATCTAATAAAGGCATAAAATGGACAAAATGTAATATTTAAAAAAAGGGCAATACTGAGTTATAAGTAACAGTACTCAGTTGGAGAGAAATCGAATGGATGATGCATAATGTAAAGAAGCAAATTACAAAGATGAGCAGTTACCAAATATGATCGCATTACCCTGGTGAATTTATGGATTTATCCATATTAATCGTTCGGGCATCAACAAACACAGAGTAGCCTGAGTGTGGAAGGAAGCACAAACAATAAAGGAATTATAATTGGAATATAATACAGATATGCTTCTTTCATCATTTGTTTGATTTTTAAATGAGAAGTGCAAGAATGATGACATGATTTGATTTATCTCTGAAAGCATAATTCAAGTGTTACAAGGCACCTGTTTCCCATTTGTAATCAAGCTGGCGTGTGTGTGTGTGTGTGTGTGTGTGTGTGTGCGCGCACATTTTCTACAATTCCTCTTGTAAAAATAGTTGTCATCTATGACTCCATGTTTATGATTCTTCATACTGTTATAGTGCCACTTGTGTTTGATTGTTGTGATTACCACTAATAAGATCAACAGACAACATAATCCCCTTTACATAAATACACAAGAGCACTGATTTGCTGTCTTCTGAGCAAACATTTACTGAGTAGAGTAAATCTCAGGTATCTATCTAAGACGATAAATATCATAATTCTGCCCTGCGGAGGATAAAGCTGTTTAGTATTCTTGTGCAGCTGTGGAAGAACAGTTGGCATTTTGCAGACATTTTGCAGACATTTTACTATTCCAGATGTGGACTGATTACCTGCTTTAATCTCAGATACAATAATCAGATAGAAAGGATCAGACAGTTGTTCATGAGCTGATGAGCCGTGCAGCAAAGCAATCCCAATGTGACATGACACTCGGATAGAATGATCAGAATATTGATCCTGATACCACAGCTGCATAAACACATTTTTAAAGAGAGTGATGATATTTGAAATGGACAGATGTTCATCCTTTCCAATACAATGACATTCATTTTTTTTTTTCTTTCATTGTGTCTTTCTTTCTTTGAGATTGTTGTTGGTGAAATGATAATGAGCTGTCAATAGACATCATAGTATGTATGTGGAGATACGGTGAAAATAAACAGCCTTTGTTATTATCTCCTGCAGGAGACACGCAGGTTTGTTTGGGTCGGAGGGTCTGTAGAACCCCTGAATACAGAACGGGGAGACAACACAAACAGAGTGTGAGAGTCATGTCTGTTCACTTCAAGCCTGTCTTTTGTGCATTGATGCAGTCATTGCGTCACTGTTCATTATCATCATCATCAGTCAGAAAGTCCGAGCAAACCTGCGTACAGACAGGCAGACAGCAGTTCAAGCTGTTCAAGTACTTATTTACATAACTGACATTACAACAGCCCCTTTGATGAGTTTTTACAGGATCTTGCTCTCCTGATGGCTTAAACTTTTTCTGTTGGAAAAACATTTTTGACTTCCTCCATTTTCACACAAAAGTCAGATTTCATGCTGTGCTGAAAAAAAAAAAAGTTTGTGGAAAAACAGTAGGTAATTGCAGCAGTGATTATTACTGACCAACCAGTGCATGTAATGTTAAAATCGCCCCTCCTCCCCATAGAGAAATAAATCCAGTCCAAATGTGGCTAAAGATGAAGATCTCATGTTGCCATTGATACATCAGCAGTCTGAAAAACTTCCCTTTAGGATTCACCAGAACATCATTTCACAGCTGCTGTTGAAAAAAGAAAAAAGAAAATTCAAGGCAGCAATCCACAGGGTCCTCTTAGGGCTTTGCAGTTCTTTGCAAATCTTTGTATTTCAACCCTCACAATGTGTTAATGCCCTTGTTATGTTATGCCCTTGGACAGCTGCACTGATGTCTAGAGGTGACTTGGCAATCCCCCACCAGCTCCCTGTTCTCGTGGTGCCGAAGGAAGAAGGAACACAACAGGCCGGCCTTGGCCAAGCAGAAGAGACTTTGTTCAACTTGCACTCTTTCTTGATTCGAGATCAGTAACCCTCTACAAAAAGAGACAAGAGCGCCTAACATGAACATACAGAAAACTGGTCTCTTGCTGCCAGAAACTCCTACACATACAGAACTGCTTCTTCTATCTGAGAAGTACTGCGGGTAGTCTTTCAAAGGAAATATTTATTCCATTTACATCTGTTTCCGCCTTGCTGTAATTTCTGTGCTTTTACCAGCTCTTTACAGTACGAGAAAGGCTTTTATTTCAGTGCCTCAGTGTAATGTAAAATGTATGAAAGGCCTATATTATGGTAATAACACTGGAGAGGATTCTTTGTTTTTGTGCTACAACAGTAATGCTGCTTCTTTATCACTTTTGTGCCCGTATTTGCAGTAAGAGCTTTATGTGTGAGGAGGTTTCATCCCAGTAGAGTACACATGCGAGTTCTGAAGAAGGCTGAAAGATAGCTCTCTGGCTCTCTATGGTTACAATAAGAGTTAGGGTAGAAAGTGATTACATTTCACACCAGCATGACGTATAATACAGAGTATAAAATGCTACATATACATTGAGACCACAAGGAGCAGATTGGAAAGAAGGGAAGAAGAAGGGGGAAAAAAAGCGCATTTTATCAGGCTAAAGCTGGGGTCACACATACGGATTCACAAGGAGCAGGCTCTCGTTTAGCCATGTAATTTAAATATTTAGTTCCAATTGGAAAAGTTATTTTCTGTTGCTGCCACTATACTGGTGCACAAAGATGCGGTTTATTTCCCTAGCGATCTGTTTTAAGGCGTTCTTCTTATTCAGGTCCCTGGTATGTTGTTTAAGTTGTATTGAAAAGAAGGAGTTATTTCTTCCATTATGTAAAAGCTCCTTCACATAGTGGAGCGGAGTAGAAAACAACTCTGTGCTTCCATTTCCTGTGGGATCAAAACATATGCTGTCGGGGGCGATACTATATGCCAGAAGACTTTTGCTTATAAACAAAACTTTGGATGGATTAACCTGTTTGCCAAGTCCAATTTTCCATCAAGTACAGAGCACACAGCACACTATAGATGGCAGCTTCCTTATATTTTGTACAGAAACCAGCAAGTGCTCCTTTACTGGAATACTACCTTGCCTCAGAGTTTCTGTATGTCAGATAGTTTGTGGTAATTTGAACACAACTTTATTTATGCAGCACGTGAGCACAGTGTAAACTCAAATGACGCAGGGCCACAAGATTACAAAAATAATGCAGATATTGCACCAAGACGCAGCTGACACACAGTGAACCTAGTGCTTCTGGGGCCCCTGGAGGGCAGTTGCCCACTTTGCCAAGCTGGTAATCAAGCGTTACCCATGTTATGCTGCTGGATCTTTCAGTGTTGGTGGCCGGCGCCATTGTGTCAAATAAGGTTCACTTCACAATGACTGGCCTCCTGCTGCCTCTCCAGTCTTTTGAGTCTGGATGTGTATGGCTAAGTGATATTAAACTGAAGCCCAGTGAAAAAGCAGAGAGGTAAAATAACACTGTGAGCCCTAAAAACAAATTTAATCTAGCTAAAATGTTATGATGGTAAGTTAGACCAGTTAACCATCGATACAGTGGTGAGCTCCGCTGGCAGAGTACATGATCAGAGTCTAAATCCGAGCAGGTTGGGGTTAAGTCGATCAATGAATAACCACTTAGATTTCTAGTTGTGGAAATATGTGATTAGCGGAGATATTCATCTGTACGTGTCTGTACAGCTGATGTGTTAAACACATAATTTGTACTGTTTGTGCTGTACTGTGTAAAGCCTTAAAATATCATGGTGGTTAGCTGCTGAGAATTTCACATTACAAAACTGTCAGATGTCTTTTTTCACAGAACAAAAGCAGATTGTTAATAAAGGATTCTGTTGATCTTTATTTTCTTCTACAGTTCATCATACATGGGATATGGATACAGTGTATAAACCCACACATTGTTATCAGGAACAGCATGTAGCACAAGGTCAGAAAATTTACAATAAAGAGGCAATTGAGCCCACAGTTGAGCAGGAAATGATAAGGAAAGGGCAGATTAAGAAACGGTCTGATTTACGTTATTAAACACATCCCTTCTTATGGCATCGATGTTCCTCCCTCATTTAAAGCTGTCATTCTCTTCTAATTCTCTGCTGATTTGTTGCCTCTGCTGTTGAATTTCTACATTTTCTCCTTCATCCTCCACGTAATTCTCTATTTAACCATAACTATCTGATCTATTTCAATTTCCTCTCTGTGTACGGCTCATTTTCTTCCACTTGTTCATGTGACTCACCTTTTCACCTCCCTCCTCTATTTACAACTGAGCCTGCCTATGTCTACTCAAATTACTGTGTTATTTCTAGGTTCTGTCTGTGTGTGTACTGGGCACTATAATATTTAATTAAATTAATAAATAAATGGGGATATCCATGGCTGGAAAATCATTTAAAGGGCCAAAGAAGAGTCTTAGTTTGACATAAAAATCCAATACACAGTTTGCTTTAAAACACAACATGTAATAAATAACCAGGCGCACTGTCTCTTTGTCTAACAATTAATTAGAGGCTCATTTTGTGAGGTTATAACCTCCATATGAGTTCTGTTTTATTGTTATGTTCATTGTTATGAACCAGATACATTTCCCAGATAACCTTTTTTCTTATTATTTTTCTCCTTTTTTTTGTATCCTGCTGACGTATCGCATAGAAAGAGACAGTAAAATGTGATTTACTGTGACTGTCCTAATTTAGAGGCAACATTAAAAGTTGCCCAGCGGTTTTCACTGTATAAGTTGAGCTCTCTGTTCTCTACTTCATTTATTTCATGACTTGATAGCCCACTCAATTTTTATCACTCTTGTCAGTAATTGCCTTTTCAGAGGACGTAATTGTACTAAGAGGGCATTTAATTTCATTTGTCCGACGCAGGCAGAGAGCCGTCGCTGAGCGTGTGAGATTCAGACATACCAGTGGCCAGAGGTGGCCGTTCACTCAAGGCCTGCCCGCTCATTCCTGTACATTATTCCCATATTCCTCATCCCTGTAATAGACCTAGAAAGGTTAAATGAATGGACATTGTTAGGGGACACCGGTCACTGTGGAGAGAAAGAGGAAGAGCTCGGCAGAATCTGAAGCAGATGGAGCTGCGTTGCTTTGGGCATCAGCTCTGTGTGAGTGTGTTTATCTGTTCTTCTGTGTGTCTGAGCGCATATGTTACAGCCTGCATGTAAGTATATGGGAATTTGAATTTGCAGCGATGCATACATCATACTGCACATGTAACTGTAACATTATGCAAATGAGTTTCCACATGCGATGTGTGCAAATAAAGTCTACCATGGTTCTGTAAGAGTGGCTAAATGGTTTAAATGGATGAAACCTTCTGAGTATCTCTGTCGGCTCTTCTTTAAAGGATTTTTTCCCCCCTTTTTTTGCCTCATTACAGAAACACACTTTAGGAAAGCACAGCATCAGACACCAGGCTTTAAGTGCTGAGAGAGCATGCTGCTGCGGCGCTGTTCAGTCTGACTTTGAATATTCTGTCATGTAACCGCCATGATCTAAACCCAGAATGCTTAGTTTACATATCTAGATAATTTATCATTACTGGAAAGTGCATGCAGAGCTGTTTCATTAAGCTTTTTCTTTTTAACTAGGTGTGACCGTGTGTGACAATAAAACAATAGCACATGCTGTATTTTGTTTTACAAATGCAATATAAATGCATAATGCATGTGAAAGCAGCTTTTTCTACGTGATTTCTTTTTTTTTTGCCTAACATGTATTCATACATGATGTGTGGGGGAAATTAGATGCTGATGCAGAGGATGTGCTCTGTGTGAATAATAGATAATTATTCATTAGTTTTCTGCACAACACAATGGTTTATGGAGTGACTGAAATGTCTTACATGTTTATTTTCTCAAAAAATACAACGTTGCAATAAAGACAAAATATGTTAAATGTGGACCAGGCTGGCAGTGCCTATGATAGCAGAGAGCACACGTGGACAAGACAGTGTAAGGGATCATTCAATTAAACATGTCTGTAGTGCTGACTCGTTTTAGTCGCTTAATCAATTTGTTGATTGATTGATTAATAGTTTAAGTAATTTATCAAGCTGGTTCCAGCTTCTCAAATGTGAGGATTTGCAGCTTTTCTCCGTTTTACCTCATTGTATATAGTTATCTTTGAGATTTCTGGGAAAATTTGATATTTGAAGATGTCATCTTGAGCTCCGGGAAGTTTTTTTTGTGTTTTCTGACATTTCATAGGCTAAAAAAATCATTCAGATAATTAAATATTTGATAATGAAAATTATTTTTAGTTGCAGTTCTAGATACATTCATGAAAAAGGAATAAACGTGGAATATTAAGCTGTAAAACTATCATCATATTTCTTCATGGTTTCACTAAAATGTGTTTATTTTCATTGTCATTGATCATTTTAGAAAACTAGCTGTGTGCTTTTCAGTTGCCACATTTCGGAACCAAACTCTTCCAATGCCACCGCACGGGTTCGGTGTGTCCCCGGGTTCCTCATTGACAGTTACTGATGCATGATGGGACAGCAGGGAGTGATTGGGTTTTCCACTGATCCCTGCCAACAAGTCAACAGATTGCAGGCAGATCCCCGCATGTCGTCGCTCCGCCCTGGAGGAACATTGTGGGTGGGTGGAGTGAATGTAGCCCTGCCAGATTCTGCTGTCCTGCAGTGATGGCAGCCCTCCAAACTCTCCGAGTACCTGGGCAGGTTCCAGCCCTCCTAGTAATGATGACTGACTGACCTGTGATGAGAGCGCTGCATGGTCCATCAGTCTAGAGGAGGCTGGTCTATTGTTAGACAGGCTGCTTCTGATCCTGTTTCTCATCTGTTTTATTTTGTAAAAACACAGAGCAGCTTTCAGGTTTTTGCAATTTGCAGGTGTTCAGCATCTTTTCTGCTGTCCATCACTGACTCCTGCTGTTTAGGGTGTCCACCTGCTCTCACACAGTCAAACAACAGTAAACTCAAACTTACAAACACAGATCATGTACTCATAGGAAAAAAAGAAATCTATATACAGAAAATATGTTCATTTTAAAGATTAGAAAGGTTGTTTACAGAGCTGCAGTCTGAATTATCTTTTGTGAACCACATTTTTATTTTGTCAGATTTGTCCTGTTTTTTTTTTTTTTTACTCTATTTCTGGACTCCTGAATGAAAGATGAGGATACGCCGAGCAGCATTGGTTGTTGATTGCTTTAGCTTAGCGAGTCACATAATTTAGCGGTGCAAATTGGACCTAGCGGGCGTTGTGTACGGCCAGCATGGTGGCAGCTCAGCAGAGTGTGTACATGCGAGGTTCAAACCAGGGTCGTAGGACGAGCTGCAGTGACGTGCTGTAAAGACACATGGAAGGGTGATGATTTGATGACCAGCAAAACTACAGCTGAAGAACGTATCCCCTGATCATCTTGAAGGGCTTTGTGACCACAATCATCAAGTACGATAATTAGCCTTGATTATCCAGTGCACTAATCTACTACAAATTACATTCATATGCAACTTTTTCATGGGCAAGTACATTAATGATAACACACAGTGCCAATGCAGGAAGTACTGTGACTGTCATACAGGATAGTGCAGTGAAAAGTAAGGGTGCTGAATAGGCGTGCAACCGTTTAGCCTTTAACCTTTAAAATAGCTCATTTTATTCTCTATTTTTATGACAATTTAGCTTTTTTCAAGTGATATTATTACAATTGCATTTTGTAAGAGTAATCAATTTAAATAGCTGGCAATAAAAGTTTTCAGATGTGTACGATACGAATGCAAAGCTAATGAAATGAAATAAATATAAATGAAAGAAAAACATAATGTGGATGGCAGTAAGTTTCCCCAAACATAGTTTGCACTAGTTGGTGCGAAACAGTTGCACATGAACATAAGCCATAGAAAATGGGCTGCTTTTTGCATCTTTCAGTTGCTGCAGACATTTAAAGTCATATACTGTATGTCAACAGGAACTGTTAAAATTTTAATACATTATTACAGTGCGTGTTTAATCACATATAGGTATCACTTAGAGGTTCAAGCTGTCCTTAAAATAGTGATAGCTTTGTAAGGCGAGATTAAAGAGTGTTTAGACTCAACATAAAGCAAATTTTAAAGGTGGTAAGATTACATACATAAAGATGATCAGATGCAAGTGGACGCCACTTTGACCTGGGCGGCATGAACGGAAGCAAAGTTGCGTCCGTGTGAATTTAAATTGTTTCGACTTATCTTGAGACTTTATTACTCCAACTCATAAAAACACAGAGTCAAGAATGAATGAGAGGGAGGAAACTAACAGAAACAACTGGAATTACTGGTGAGTTATGACATCAGGCTCAGGCTGTTGCTAGCTTACAGCTAACATCTCTACAGTTGGTCGTACATTGGCTGTGTGGTACAAATAAACATGGAGTTTAAAAGCACTGCAGCGGTGCAAATAATAGGGACTGACAACGTACTGTAAATAATGCAGTAAAGCTTCCCTTCACCCCTTTAGACTTTTTAAGAGTTCAAGCAAATATGTAGACTCAATTAACTGGTTAGTGTCAGTTAATTTTAGACTCTAATTACTTTTCTTATGTCTGATACTCAACAGGTGATTTTATTTCAGGTTAGTAATAAGAAATAATGTATTCCCCCGTGTGTCAGAACCAAGGTGAGCAATGACAAGATCACAACCACAGCATGTACACTTACCTGTAATGCAAATAGTCTCTCTGTTCATTTAATTAAAACCCTTTGGAGCGATATTAAATTGTCAACCTGTGACACATCTCAAGTCAGACTTCCCAGATCAGTTGTTGAACTGGACATGTCGGCTTTTCAAAAGTGCAGATGTTTTCGCAGTTTTCCTCACTGCGTCCTTATTCTTTGCCCTCTGGCTACTCTGTGTAGAAGTATGAATTTCTGAGAAAAACGCTGTGGAAACTCTGACAGAGATATATGATGGTCTGGCAGCCGAAGCTCCAGCCTGGTAATTCAGCTTCCACTGCTGTGCTGTGCTGGTGTGTCCTAAGCAGCTCATTAGGCGACTGGTTGTATCTGAGAGCACACAATACAGAATCTGAGCCCCATCTATCCGTCTTTGTGTCTGCTACCATGCCCAGTCATTTCCAGACCAGGGAGCCCAGATGGGGCTGGCCAAGATGATCAGTACCCTCTTTCATCCTGAAATATCTTTCTTTGTCATCTTTCTTCAATAATGATGCAGTGTAGAGCAATATCAGAGTCAAGCAGCTGGAGGAAGCCAGGCTGACCCTGATGGAAAGAGACTCCGTCGCAGGAAGCATATTGCTGTAGGAAAATAATGATGCTACCCTTTACCCTATATTTTAAGAGTCATATGTTTAAACATCAGTACAGCTTTGGGAATGTTATTGGGATATCTTTACAAAAAGTACTGTAAACATCTGAGAACACGCATATTTGAAATGATTGCCTTTACCTCAAAATAGTTGTGTTGATCCAAAAAACTCCTTTGCTTGCAGTCACAAAGATATTTTGGTCAAAGCTGTTTGTCTGATGAGGTCGTAGTTTCTTGGTTTCGTTGGTTTCTTCCTCATCTATGATCTCCACCCACACTCTCTTGAAATGTCATCTTTACAACTTTTTAGCTGTAACTTCTGCTGTCTGATTAAAACGTCCCCCTTCCGGTCCTGTCTTCCCCCCCAAAAAATCATTGAGCAAATCCATTGACAAGGAAATGTTAATTATTGCAGCAAGTTTTTGAGTTGCTTGGTGCCACAATAAACTTCTGAAAAGCTGCAGCTGTCTGGCGCAGGTGTCAAGTGATTGACTCTTCTGCTTTACATGAGTTTACTGCATAAAAAACCAGGCAGTGGTTTAGAAAAAGTGCAGACCAGAGTGTAACAGGAAGCATTCATCCCCTGGCAAATGTACTGCAGGAGGCTTCATGCTGTGTACATATTTTCTAATTTACACCCTCTCCTGTAGTCTCGACTCTATGACCTCTGGATAAATCACACCTTTCAGAGTGAGAGTGGTGCCATGTTGCCTCAAGAAAAATGTTAAGATAGCATTAATGGTGTACAAAGCCGAAGTTGGTGTAACCTTGGCATGCATCATTAGAGCCTTTAGTGTACTGAACTACTGTAGTTAACATTCAGGGACGCCTCACAACTCGCCGTTAGACAAATCAACAGAGGTGATAAATTACTTGCTGCTGTTGCCCTTTTTCTGTCTTCTGTTTTCTTTCTTTCTTTCTTTCTCAACTTTGCTCGCAAGAATGGGTGTCTTTTATTAAAGGCAAGTGTGTGAGGATTAGATAAAAGCGCTCTCCAAATCAATGTGATTTTCTCTTTATTGAACAGCGGTGTGTATTCTGTTTCCACTAAGCCACCCGTGTTGAGACTCATATTTAGTCCAGGAGAGGGAAAGAGTGCGTTGAGGGAAAATAATTGGAGAACTTCTTCTTTGATTGAGTTTGCACAGGATTGCTTTCCAACACCCACAACACCAGGAAAACTAAACAAAAACAAGATCAACAAGCCAGAGAGATGTGATTTATGGTTTTGGCTTCAGAGCAACTGTTTGTGCTGACACCACTAGTTTGTTGTTGCATGATACAGTGGTGCAAGGCTATGTTCAGACACACTATTGTTTATTTGACTCCCCTGAACCCCAAATGTGGTTGAAGTTGAAATAAAACTCTGAGTCTAAAGAAATAACGTTAAATAAGGAGCATGACAGAACCACAACTAATCATATTACAGGGATTAGGGGATAAAGCAATTCAGCCTCCAACAAAGAAACCAAAATAGTGCCATCTACTGCTCCCATCAGCTGAGCTTGGGCAGAGATTTACCTTCAGAGTGTTTGAAAATTACAGCCATCATTGCCTTCTGGTACACTATGTGATCTAGTGTAAATAAAGGTTTCTCTTCCACAGCCACAAAAGCCCAGAAGGTTTTCTGCCATTGAAGGTGCAACTGTTTCTGCAGAAAGGTGAAGACAGGCGACTGTTCTGCTGTGACTTAGTACTGCTCCTTCACAATGTTGGGGACTTTCAGAGAGATTTAAACCAAGAGTCTACAGCCATGCTGATGGCTTTGTGAGGCTGTACTTAGACACAGTGGTGCTTTGAGCTAAATACCAACATCAGCATGCTAACATGCTCACAATGACAATGCTAACAAGCTGATGTTAAGCAGGTATAATGGTTACCACGTTCAGCATCTTAGTTTAGCGTGTTAGCATGCTAACATTTGCTAATTAGCACTAAACACAAAGTACAGCTGAGGATGATGGGGATGGTCTGTTCTGCAGGTATTTATCCACGAATCAAAGTATTCGACACTTTAAAATTCTGACCAGATGGTGGCGCTAGATGAAAAGTTAAGGGATCACCAATGTTATTACAATTCATCCTGAGGGGAACATTAATGTCTGTAACAAATTTCATGGCAATCCATCCAATGACAGTGACAATGCTAACATGCTGATGTTTAGCAGGTATAATAGTTACCATGTTCAGCATCTTAGTTTAGTGTGTTAGCATGCTTACATTTGCTATTTATGATGGTGGCGCTAGATGAAAAGTAAGAGAATCGCCAAAGTCAATAGGATTCATCCTCTGGGGACCTTGATTGTCTGTACAAAATTTCATGGCAATCCACGAGATATTTCAGTCTGGACCAAAGAGGCACACACCGCTAGTGTGGCTAATAAAACGAGGGGTCAAAATCAAAGCAGCCTATGCAGAGATATCCTAACTTTTAGGCCTTAGTATGGGTCAAGTCTAACAAAATCTATATACAACAGTTTTCACAGTACTCCCTAATGACGAATAAACTGAACTTCATGTTTAAAATTGGTGGAGTGCCGCTTTAACTCTACTACTATGCACGATGAAAAGAGTGTACTGAAAGATCCCAAAGAGTTCTCTCAAACCTAAACCTGTCTCTCTATACTTTACTGATTAGTATTTTGGTACACAAGTGCTTTTTCGACATTGCTTGAGAGTTGCAATTGATTAAGTGTTAAGTGTCTGCACTGGGTTTGGCTGATGAGGAGATCATTTTGGGGGTTACATTGTAATACTAAATTCAATTTGCTAATTCAATAGAGGCTTCTTGGGTAATTTGGTAATTTAAAAGCAGTTTTAAATTTAATTCAAATTGTGCCTTTAAGGCACCACTTACAGTAGAGTGATTTTTGGTTAATTCATTTTCTATTAAATGCACTTTTAAAGTTTTCAGACAGGATGTTTGCTTGGTCTCCTTTGAGCCTGTGAACAGAGGTTGTGTTGAGACATTAAAGTACAACGTCCCAGCTTGCTGATGCACCGTAACTGATATGATTAGGTTATACCATTAACTCCATCTCTCTCTCAGTGTTGCTTTTTCATTCGGACCAACTCTGGACTTGATTTCTCATGGTGTTGCTTTTCACTGTTACATGTTCAAAAGGCACACAGGATCTGATATTACGGCACTGAGTTAGCGTGTCAGTCCTAACACTTGTCCGCTCACTGATAACTGTCACTGGTTTTCTGCAGGCTGACATGACTTCTCAAGAGTACTCATCAATGCATCCCCGCTGTCAGGCAACCCTGTTTTCTTTTCCTTTGGTGTTCAATAAAGTCTTTCAAGGCTGCTGCCTTCTGCCAGCCTCAAGCTCAGATCTGGAGCTTCTTGACTTTGCTGACGTCTGCAGCCATGAGGCAATGCCCTTGAATCTTCAAAGATGCATCTTTATTTCCTGGTACATGACATGACATGTCTTTGTTGTGAAATGGTGATGGTGACCTGTATAGTGTGTGTGCATTACCACCCTGATGTTTACCTCAATTATTATGAAGAGATATGTAGTCAAAAGGTTTTTGTTTCAAGATGATTAGCAAAGAAGGGTTGTAGAAGTAAGAGCTTCTAAGGAGAAGCACTAAAATTCAATGGCCCCATCAATTTAAGTCATAAAATATCCATTTAGTATAATTAATTCATTGCCTATGTGGCAGATCTGCAGTATAACCAGCCAGGCTTTTGTGCCGTGTGCTGCTGCAGTCACTACAGAAAGACTATTGTCTGGACTGTATGATGACGACATAATCTGTCAAATTTAGGCCAAAGTAGCATCTGCCATCGTAGCTGTACTGTAAATTAAATGTGTGTGCTGCAGGAAAATGCTTGCTACATCAAAAAATAGAGGAACAATCTGAGTTGGCTGCATTTGCAGAAGTCTTTTTTTTTTGAATCAGCAAACAAGGTTTTAATTTTGCAAAACATTTTGACCTTTTTATTTGCAGGGCAATACTAAAAAAAAGTGATAACTGAATGAACTTGCAAATAACAGTATGTAATGCACTCTTCCAAACATTCAGTGCATCAGGTGTTTTTTTTTAACTGTGATATGCAGCAAAAACAAACATTTAAAATCCTGGTTTCATTTCCTAAGTCAAAATGCACTCATCACCAGAATTTAATTACAGCTTAAGTCACGCTCATGAATCACCCATCTTCTCTCTGTTGTGGGAATAACATCTCATCTTGTTTTGAGTATAATATACCATTAAATTGTGTTAAGTCAAATAACATACATTTGGAGCAATCATTTTTCAGTGTCAAGTTTAAGCAAATTTTAAGCATGCAAAGAAGATAATTAAAGCACCCTTAATTCAACACTGTAATTACCTGAGCATCGACTCTTACATCAGGTCGGTAAATGTGAACGCTTGCTGAACATTCTTGTAATAGTCAGTTGATGTGCACTTTATTGATAATTAGCTGGGAATGTGAAGTTCTTAGGGAGTTTTTGCCCTGGATTACGCCTGTCAGATTCTGTTTACTCCCTGGTCTAGTAGTGCTCCCGAAAATCTCAATAAATAACATAACATGTATAGTTTAGGTGTTAGTTCAGGTGGCTCAGAGTAGTCTGAAATGTTTGCTGTGATTGGGATTGGTATAGCTTGCTGACAGCTGTAACATAATTTCTGAATTTTGAGTTTTGAAATATAACCACAATCATACCAGAAAGCAAGCTTGTGCAAATAATGTAGTAATTGGTGGGATTTGTGTTAAAAACACTCGGCATGTCACTTCAGGTGGCTTAAAACTGTTCACAGGACACCTTGAACTGCAAACAAGGTCAATTCTGACTCTTTCTATTATGAATTCTAGATCCAAGGAGGTTTTAAATTTTGTAAATCTTTAAAAGATTTTAAAAGGTCTATGGGCCACATACCCTGGGAGTAAACCGGGAAGCTAGAAACTGTTTGGCGTATGCGCCAGGCGAGCAGTTCTTATTGGACTGAATAGGCGCCATCTTTGGGTCCGGTATCCAGTTCTTATAATACATCCTTGTTAGTGACGTACAAGCTACAGTACCAGGTGTAATGGGAAGACAGGTAGCGTACAGTTGGGATGGTAGATATTGGAAAGCAAACCTCAGCTATGATTATTTTAAATCTTGTCCTTTGTTCGATCGTTTTCATACCTGGTACTTTTTCTTTTAGATAAATGTTCTTTTTCCTGTTGTGATGAGGTCACACTAACTTGTCGGTTTAATTCGGCTTCACAGGTTGACTTCACTGTGGACTGATAGAGGGACCTTCGTTTAAATGCTGATGGATCAGTCAGTTTTCGCAAACACCATAATTCAGACGAACAGCTCAAGGTGTTTTGCTCTTCACACAGCTTTCTCTCCGCGGTGTGTCAGAGAGAGAGAGAGAGAGAGAGAACGGAGGGAAATAACTTAAGCAGAAAGCAGCTGCGAAGTGAGCTATAAAGCAATACTGTGACATCCGAATGGCCTGAAAATCATCCCAGCCTTAATGGCCCTGCAAGAAATGATGAAGTAACATCTGCTAACAACTGCAGCAATGTCACAATAACATAAACAAATATAAACTAACCTGTCTGCTTCCTCTTTTCCCTCTCTGCTCACTGATCTCTTATCTTTTCTCCCCTCATGTAATTGACCTTCCTCTTACGTCTGTCCTCTCTGCATCGCATTCTCCTCATCATCTCATTGTCTCTATTGCTTTTCAAGTGCCGTGCATCATCGGCTCCACTTTCCCAGCAGGCCGACTCGGCGTCTTGTCTCGCTGGGAGCCGATTTGCATCAGCGTGAACTGGCACGCTGGAGTCGAGTATCAGGAGTCAGCAGGGCTCTAATAAATTGAGAGGCTCTGAGTCGTAATCCTGCTCTTTTCCCCCTCCTGTGCTGACAGAGTGGTCCAGAGAGGATGCAGTAACAGATTAAAGAGGCTCACAACTTGCTACACGCTGCTGCTGCTGTGTGTGTGTGTGTGTGTGTGTGTGTGTGTGTGTGTGTGTGTCCAGAGGTGAGTGGATCCTCTTAACATCCTCCAACCGGCACACACTGATCTACTGCTCTGGGTGAGAATTAGCAACATCATCAGAGTTCGCTTCTGTAGGGTCTCAAGGGGAAATCATTTGTACTGTTCGCTCTGTATAGAACTGGTCTTTCATTTTTATCTATTCTTCTGTAATTGGATCTGTCATTACGACAGGAGACTGCCCTCTCAAGAAAAAAGTCAAACTGTAAATGTTGGTTTTCTTAAACATAAATGTGATCTTTGCCTAACCTTATATGACCACAATCCTCTCCTGACCTTAACCAAGTAGCTGTGATTGCCTAAACTTAACCAGAGCTTAATTATAAGGTGGCACTTCAGAAACCCTCTTATGAGTCATTTTTAGAGTAACCTTTAGGTGTACAAGACTTGTTAAGACAGAACCTCAAACATGTTTGGAGATCAGTTGCATAAAAAATCTGCACAGAGTTGCCAGAACATGCAGATTTTCCAAGATAACTACAGCTATAGCAAATAAGCACAAAACACAAAGTTTAATAAAAATGTCCAGCAGTCTGAAAGACAAAACATAACCGAATGAACCATGGACATACTTTGATTCAACGTCAAGTTAAGTGTCTTTCTGTACATTGGCTAAAAAAAAGGTCCACCTTAATACAGATTTAGATTTGAAAAGTAATACAACTCTTTTTCCTTTCCCCACCTCCTACACACCTTTGAAAATCAACCAAACTGGGGTGGGGATGTCAGCTGGTGTGGATCTGCACAGGGCTTAAGAGCATTCATGAATATATTATAAGAGCTTGACACTGGATTTCAATATGGTGTCTGTTAATTAAAATGAAAGTTGCTCATCCAGCCTATGTGCCCAATATGGCAAAACAACGCAGGGTCGTCCGGCTCAACTTTTGCTGCATTGCAGTGCAACGTCATCGGCAAGGTGCAGTGTTGACCAATCACATACATACATACATTAGATTACTTGGTAACACGCCGTATCTGTGCTGTTTACGTCGTCTTCTGTAAGTATTACAATACAGTTTTGGTGTCTGATAAGATTAAAAGTTTTAATCTGTTACTCCAACAAGACTTCCTGGATCACATTTCATTGTCTCGCGGGTACAACGCAGCCCCCTGTGCTGTTTTTATGCAGGATCCCCACATAGTGTCTTTCCCTGGCCCCCCCAGACTGTCCCACTTAGTTTACATTCAGGTGATATTACACACATTAAATAGTTTTTCTAGGCTCTGGGAAATTATGCATGGTTTAAAAAGTCGTAAAAAATAACTGTTTTCTTGTTTGCATTTTTTGAGGTGTATTGTTAAAGGTTGTATAGACATCTTTTTTTTTTATAATTGCTTCCTGTGGGGAAAATGCTTTTTAGGGTTTTTTAGTTGTAGAAGTACAGTATGCCACTGGGACAATTTGGCAGCAAGGCTGGATGACTGCACTGTTTCAACTCTCTTACTACATCCATGTTAGCTGCACCCGCCCTAACGCTATGGAGAAAGACGTGGAAGTTCGAACCCACCCTACGCAATTTGGGAGTGTAAACTTTTTTTTGCCTACCTGGGTCAAAATACCTCAAAATCTTCTGTATGATGTCATCAAACAAGGCGACATTAGCTTTGCAGCATTGGTTGCATTTGCACACTAGAAGAGGGTGTCTAACCCCCATTTTGAACCCAAAAAAAGTTTTTATGAATACAAAGTGTAAGCAGCTTTAAAAACATTTTTTTCCGTTTTGGATAGGAAGGTGACTCATTCGTCTTTGCCTGAAAACCCTGATTTATTTGCGGTTTTGTGTGTGAACCTAAACAGATAAAGTACAAATATGAAACAATAAAATGTTTTCCATTATGGCTCTGACGGGCGAAAACTAACTATATGTGATCAAACCTTCCTTTGTAGCCGTGGGCAAGAGACAATGCACATTATGTGTTGCTGTGACTTCTGAAGGACTTGTGTCCTTGGTGGATCTTCTGCAATAACTTTTTAAAAAATGTTATTTTAAAATCAGCTTCACCCCAGCTATTGTCTGATAGTCTGTCAGTCAATTAAAGAATGTAGAGCTTTGCCTTTCACACCAGCAGATGGGAGGCTTTTCTCATAATGGATTATACAGTGTAATTCCCAGTGAATGTGTTTTAAGGAAGGACTCTTGAATAGCAAGCAGGAGAAAAGAAGTGGAACTGTTTTCACTTAAACCTTTTCATTTGCATCTGTGGGATCAGCAGAGCGGCGGTTTCTGTAGTCTTCATAAAGGAAAAAAGCACTTGTTTCTCATTTTACTGAGTTCAGTGTGTGTGTGCACTGGGTGGATGGTGATATTGTAATGGGAGGGAGAAGGTTTTATTCATTTGTTGGTGATAAGCTGTGTGATTAGTGATGTTATGCTGTCAGTCCTCTCCTCGGTAAATGACCGTGTCACCTGATGTGCACCTCTGGAAAGGGATTAGTGCATGATATCGTTACGACACAGATTGAAAGCCCACTTCGTCTCTGTTTGACGCTTCAGTCGGTCTACCTCTGTGGTTTGTGTGCTGTAACATTCATTGCTTTTGTCCCCCAAAAGTGGAAGTCTGCAATCAATTTGTCCACTGGGTGATTTAAAATGTTTGGTCATGATGTGCAGAGTAAAGTATACACCTCCATCAGGCTTCGTTTCCTGTTCGGGCTGAAGTTAACACCCAGGCCATTTGTGTTAAAGGAAACAGGATCTGTCACTGCATGAATTTGGGCTTCTAAGAGGAGGTGAGGTGGGCGGCAGCTGGGTTTCTCGACGGCCTACTTGACATTGATGTAAGTTAGATTGATGCGGTCGTCCTTCAGAGAGCACTAGAGCCACCGCCTGAATTGTTTTTACCGTCTCGTCATGTGTGGCAGGTTCTCTGTAACGTAAACAAAGCTTTGTTTGTATCTGGGGGAAGATGAAAAGTCTCACGTGCATTGTAATCATTTACATCACCTCTCACGGCGAAACAAACCGCGCTGTCTGCTCATCATAAAATGCTTTATTTTCCATTTCATTGTTCTCATTCAGGGAAAGCCAAGAGTCCGGATTGAGAATAGAAACAGTTTTTGGCACAATAACCTGTTTTTTTTGGACAAGTACTCTCATCTATAAAACCAAAGTTAATGTCTCTGGCCTCTTCATGACGTGCTCTGAATCTCTCTGCTCTAAAACACTGTACTTTACATCAGGATGATCATCTAAAAATGAACTGAGGGCAACATACAGTACATGATGAGTTTGACTTGTGTTATTCAGTAAATTGTGGGTTAAAGATTAAATACATGACATAATAGTTTTGTTTTAGTGAGAGATTACAGCATTCAGGAACCGTCAAGTGTTGCAGCAGACAAAGAAAAATGAATGAAGAGTTTTTACATTATGAATGGGACATAAAATATGAAACGTGCAGTTGCAAAATAAAGTGAAAAATCATAAAAATATACTGTATGACAGTAATGGCAAATGTCAGTAGAGAGAACATGAAATCAAACTTTAAAATAACACCATATGTCCTGGAAGACTTAACTGGTAAAGGTGTGGAAAGCTGTCTGTTCACTATATTTATTATATCAATATATTAACATTAATATTGCATTTTAGTGGTTGCTATATTGACTTGCATCCGATTAATTGATGCATAACTCATATCTTGGAATTTTTATGTTGTAAATATTAAATATGCCTAATTTGGGAAGTGGGGCTGTTTGTTCCTAAAAGACTGCCATATGATTTGTTTATGTGATGTGATTGGCTGTTAGTACATTGCCGAAAAATGTAAATGATCGACAGCATGCTACATAGTAAATAATAAAATAGTATGTATAGTAAATTCTAATTATGTTATCCAAGAGATGTTTCTATTGTGATTATTTTGAAGATGTTGTGGCTGTATTCAATGATCTTTTTGGAGTGTGGACACCTTTTCCTTAATAATGACAGAGGACGAGCCTTTGATAGAAAGCAACCATTCAAACTGCCATCTCCTTGACTGAAGAGAGGAGTTTTGGTAAAGCAAAGCACTCTAGTGCTAGCTGCACCCCCTCCCCCAAATGTTCATTAAAATGCTGCCATCCCTCAGTCTGATGCTCTGAGGATGTTCTGACTGGGAGGTATTTTATTTTTGCCTTATGGTGCAGCTTCTTGTTGAATGAATCAGGGTTTTCACAGCCCCGTTGCTCGTTCTTTATTCTGGCTTTGATAGCCTGTTAGGGCCTCATTGCTCAGCCTGTCGTGACAAGCTGCTGTTGTCCTGCGCGCAAGTCTTTGATTCACCTTAATGGTCCGGGAATGTACGGAGGGATTTGTTCCACACAAGTGGAGGTAAATAGGTATTAGCACTCACTGGTGACAATGCTGCATGACTTTAAATCCCTTTCCCTCAGGATCAATGTAGACAAACCCACAGAGGGACACGTACTCAAACTAAGACATGACACACTCAGCTTGAGCTCTAACAGGGACTGGAAACCTTTTTTGTAATTTAGTGTGTGCAAACTCTACCAATCAGGTCAGCCATTAGATGTGTTTTTCCATTAGCAGAGCAACCTGTTTAATTTATAAATTAGGTGCATACATTTCATACTACATTGGGTCTGTCACATAAGAGCCCAAACTATGTGGGATTTTTGAGGCTGATACTGATATTGCAAATATGTTTATTAACCTGTTAAACCCCTCTGACCCTTCCATGGATCCGTCATTAGAAATTAATGCTGCGCTGCCAAACATTCTTCCAACTCAGAGAACTTTATTTTAAATTCTAGTGGAGATTACAAACTTTCCAAAGACACCCAAGTATGTATTTCAATTTATTTTATTTGCGTGTTTAAAATAATGCAAAAGACATCTAGAATATTTACATTTGATGGAATTGTGCAGCCATAAAAAACAGTCTTGGGCTTGAATATTTCATACATCATCAACAATGAAGAGATGCAACAAAATACTGTATATACACAGTGTGAAAAATTATGGTTTTAACAGCCTTAAACCTGCAATAACTGATTTTCTTTGGCCCCTTGGGGGCAGAGTTGCTTATTCCCAGCAGTTGTGACGCAATGTGATCTTTCATTTGGAGTCGTGTTTCTGGCTCCTTGAACTTACTTGAATGTACATTTAAGAGTTGCAAGAAAGATAATTAATAATTATAAAGTTTATATATAAATAAAAACACATATACAACATAAATATATAAACTGAAATTTGTATTTGCATGTCTTCCTACATAGAATGTGAATCTGATAAACTGCTCCGGTTCTGTCACATTTTTAAAAGAAGCCTCTGCACACTAAGGTCCAATGCAAGTATTTGATAAAAAAAATAATAATAATAAAAAAAAGAGCTTTTGGTCTTCAGACCAGAGCAAATGTTTGATAAAACGGAATCTCAAGGTTTTGTCTTGCAAGTACAGGTGGAGTTCACAATTGCAGTTTTCAAGGCCTTCTTGCTCCTTAGCAGTGTGTTGTGAGTGTGGTGATCCTTACAAAAACATTATGAGAAAGTAAAGAACCTCATGTAGCAGTGTCATTCGAGAAAATGAAGCAAAAACACAACCATCCATCTGTCCAGCTGTGTACTTTTATATAAAAATCCTCCTTTTGAATAATAGAGGGCAGCTGGGTTTATAGTCAGACATATTCTGTTTGTTTTACTGCAGAGGTTGTGTAATGGTCTTGTACTCAGTGTATATATGTGATAAAACACTGTACTGTTACAGAGAAAGTGGGTGTGGTGTGTGTGTGATAGATTGGTAGCAGTGTGGCCGTGGCTGTAACAGAGAACCTGATCGACCTCTGGAGACGTGAAGATGCTGACTATTGGAAGTCGGCCCTTTCCTCTCTTCTTCAACATCCTCAGAGTGTGTGACAGCAGTCAGGTCGGACGTGTGTGTGTGTGTGTGTGTGTGTGGTTGAGGGACAGCTGGATTTGAACAGTGGATGTTGTGCTGTGAGAAGTATTAAATACTCTCTTCCTCAGAGGCGTGGGAATTTCCACAGGCTGCCTCTTGGCTGCAGAGAGTGATAGATGGTTCCCATTAAAGTGGGGGAGGCAATTAAAAAAGAGACAAGGGGAGCCAATCCCTCTCATCTGTAATCACTCTCCCTCTCTATAGCGATGCTGCAGAGCACGGCGAGAGATACACTGTTCAATTTTATATTTAGCAAGACTTTTGTCGTCTGTCATGCTCTGGTTCTTCAATTTTTTAATTTTTTCGTTAATCTCTTTTTGATCAGGTGTCATTTTGCTTCGACTGTCCAAAGTTCCCTGCAACACTCGCCACGCACTAATGCCTTTCAAATGTCATACAGCCTCGATCAATATTTTTGTTGCACTTTTTTTTCTTCTGCTGCTTCAAAAGCACAGCAGCATTTCTGTCCAGCTGTTCGCTGCAGCACTGGCAAAGAAGTAAGTGGAAGTTGTATCAGCGGTATAAATCAGGCGCCCTGCAAAGCCCTCCTCCCACTTAAGGGATTACCTGGACTCCTACATCCCTGCCCTGGTTGGACAAGTATTTCTGTTTGGTCATTTCCTCGTCTTCTGCTCCCCGAGCCGAGTCTGCTCCGCCAAATGGTGCAGACACACAGGAGGGGAAGTGGGCACTGTTACCTCAGGAACAACACAACCTTAACAATAATCATGTTGTTATTAAATCATACTCTGCAGGCTCAGGACAGAGATCTAAAAGCAGTTCCATTTTCAGACATCCTCCTTAAAGTGGCCCATTGTGTCACTGTGCAGCTACGTACAAGGTGCTGAGACATCTTCACCCAGCTATTACCACTTCAGAGCCTACATAACCATTCCTCAATACTGTTAAAGGATGTCAGACTGAAATATCTCAACAACTATTGGATGGATTGCCATGAAATGTGTTAAAGACATTAATGTTCCCCTCAGGATGAATTATACTAACTTTGGTGATCCCTTAACTTTTCATCTAACGCCTACATCTGGTAAAACATTTCAAATTGTCGACTTTACATCAGCATGTTAGCATTGTTATTGTGAGGACGTTAGCATGCTAGCATTAGCATTTAGCTCAAAGCTCCCCTGTGTCCAAGTATAGCCGCTAGCATGGCTGTAGACTCTTTGTCTGGTTTGGGCATTTTATGTCTTCATTAGAGAGTTGACAGTAGAGAAATGACAGGAAATAAAGCTAGAGATGGGAAACAACATACAACAAAGGCTCCCGGCCAGACTCGAATGGGGGTGTTGAATTTCACAGTCAGCTAATTTAACCCCTAGGTCACCTTGGCGCTGCCATTATTAGATTTTTAACTTAAACATATAATATTAACAAACAGTTATTGGTCAGGATCATTTAAATTTGGTTGTTAAAAGAACTGTGACCATGATATGTTAAAAAATAAACTTCCAAATGCCCTCTGCTGGATAAACCATGTAATGGCAAGGCTGTTTCTACATTACCTCAAACATATCTTTGGCCATTTCTGCTTTACAGTTTGTTGTTACTCATTGGCCGACACATATGCTGATACCAATATATCTGTGATGAACTCAATATTGGCTGGATGCTTGTTCGGGCTCTGTTCGCTTCATGGTAATTAATCAGAGCAGTATGTTTCAGTGTCTGGAAAAGAATACATAAGCATCTGAGTCTTCACAAGGTCGTACAAGTTGAGGCAATCAGTCACAATCAGGTGGGGGTATGTGAGGACAACTCACCACAAAAGCATCTGGCTGAAGCTAGTTTGATAATTACCAGCTAGAACAATGCTTTACCCAATAGAGTCTCCCTCGAGTTGGAGGTAGCTGAAATCAGATCAAAGAGGGGTTTCCTTCTGTCCTGGTCAGAAATATTTATATTGTACTCATAAACCTAAATACAAGGGGGGAAAAAAACTCCTAATTAGTGCGAGTTTTGTTGTAAATTGTTTCTGGGAATAAACGTTTCTCTTTTGTCTTGAATCCTTTGTGTCCAGCTCTCATTTTATTAGATCTTGCTCTGTCATTCTCATTACATTTTAAGGAGATGGAAGCCGGTTGATTTTGAACAAATATTGCCAAGAGTTTGGTTTAGCAGTTCACGCTCTGTTACGTGCTGTCTTACATCTTTTCCCTCTCTTGAGCTTCATTTTGAGACTCTTTGTTCATTTTATTCAAGGCTGCTTCTGTCTAAATTGAGAGCAGTGGCTCTTCAACTCCAGTTCTTTTTTCTGTTGACTTAGATTCTATAAATATAATTCAATTCATGCCCTGCATTGTGTTTTCACAATGATAATAATTTAAAAACCCATTAAATAAGCTGTTATATTGTCGGCATGAATGACAGAAACTGTGAGAGAGCTCAGGTAAACTTGGAAGATTAACAAAAGCTACTGCGGCTTATAACATTTCTCCTGCAAAAAGAGGTCAATGTGGCAGCCAGTGCAAAAGAAAAACAAGAGTGAAGAAAGACTCAGTACAGACTATATCCTCAGTGCCTGTTTTTTAAATCTGTAAAACTTACCATTAAGTGCTAAACTTTAGCTTCACTCAAGGTTTTCTACTCAATTTCTGAGTAACGCTCGTCAAATGTCTTGTGTTCTATGTTGGTGGCCTGGTGGACAGGAAAGAAGGCAGTGCTCTTAACTTTGCCCACGGTAAAATATTTCACAATCAAAGTACCAACCTGAAAGATGTCCTCTACAGCAGAGGTATTCAAAATGGGGGGCAGGTCTCCCCAGGGGGGCTCCAAACTGTTTCAGGAGAGGCTCAGTGAATGGAAGTGAAAAAATATTACATTAGTTATCAAAAGGAGATCACATAGAATATCCTAAATGTGTGTGATTTGTTTAAAGAGAGAGTTCAGAGAGTAGTTTTGGGGAATTTTTTCCCTCTTTCCCAGTCAGAAACTAATAAATGCCTTCAGACACACCCTTTTTTTTATGTATTTGGTGTTGTCTAAAGTTATGTCAGCAATATTAGGCTATCTTGCCTCAATTGTTGAGTGTCTATGGGCTCAAATATCATAATCACAATCCCATAGGCATCCAGGAATTGAGTGAAAGAGTTCCCCTTGATTTTACCCCTTGGCTGTTGCATACGGTCAAAATTATGTAGCGTCAGGCAGGTGTGTAGGGAAACCTCCCAGAACGCCCTGGAACGATGGATGTATGGACATTAGTTTCGTGTTATGTGTGTGTTTCTTTGATGATATTGGTGTTATTGTGTTCTGCATTGTTTTCACACTTTACCTGTTGTTACTCGTTGTCAAACGCGAATAATGATGTGAGTTCGATTGATGACATCTTCCCCAATGTGTGTGCAAAGATGGAATTGTTGCTGTGTTCATGGTATACCTGTCGCTGCTGTTGCAAGTTGAAATCTTCACTTTGCTGAGTTCTTTGTTGAACATTCGTTGAATTTATTTAATGATTAAAAATACAGAATAAATCCGTGCAGCAGTAGTTGCAATCATTGAGGATTAAAACACAATAAAGCCTAACGGGGGCAGTTTTCATGTTTGTTTGTTCATCATCATCTTTGGTTTGGTTGATTTGTTTTTGGTTTTTTTTTGTGGTTTTCTACTGCTGTTGAAGTTTAGTACACAGTTCAAAATGTATATATATACACACAGTAAATGTAAAGATTTCTTTATATTGTCATTGTCGACATCTATTATTCGTACAGTGCTTTGGCAATACTTTATTTCGTTATGGTCATGCCAATAAAGTTATTTGAATTTGAATTTGAAAACAGGCTTATTTCCATTGTGGTCCTCCAACATACAACAAATGACACAAGCAAAACATAAAACCACAACACCAGTCAAGACATGACTCGCACATTTAGCTCCTTACACATACAGAGCTATTTTTCAGTTGCAAAGCGGGGGATTTTGTGCTGAAAACATTGCAAGAACTGTGATCGAAACGCAAAAGAATCTAATGTTGGTGACTCTTTGGACAAGATGCTCCCTCACTGCTGTGTAGGAGACAATTTGTATTTAGCGTTTGATTCATTTGTGATCATTAGTGACACCAGAATGTCCTTTGGACAAATACAGGAAATCAATAAGGTTTCAGTCGGGGGGGTAATGGGATGCTTTTCTCTGTTGGCGCCTTTTGTTATGAGCTGAATAAGATGTGTAGGGCTGCAGCTAATGATTATTTTCATTATTAAATAATCTGTTGATTATTTTTTTTAAGTTAATAGATTTATCATTTAGTCCATAAAACATCAACAAATTGTAAAAAAGAAAAGTCTGTTACAATCCCACAGAGACCAAGATGATGTCTTTAAATGTCTTGTTTTGTCCGACCAACAGTCTAAAATCCAGATATATTTAATTTACAACGATATAAAACAGAAAAGCAGCAAATCTTGATAAATTACTCAAAAGATGAATTATCAAAATGTTTGAGTGAATTTTGAGCCTATGTGTGTCTGCCAGTGTAGCTTTCGTGCCCAAATATTTATGAAAAACTCGAGATCTCAATGTTCATTTAAAATGTTTTTGGATTTGGCTTTTGCACATTCTAAATAATTCTCTCTCTCCTTATTGGGTGAACTGTCTTCAATGCCCTTCCTCCTGCTGGGTCACCCTCTCTGTCGCCTCGCCCCCTCCTGATCCTGGCCTTCCTCTGGGCTCCACCACCTCCCCTCCGGCTCTTTTGGCTGGCTGTCTTAGGTAAGTGTTATGTTTTAAAGTATTACTCACGGCCGGCCTCCCCTGGCTGTGGAGCTGTGTGTGTGGATGCTCTTCCAGCAGTATAGTCTTCCTCTCACATTAGAGGTCGGACAGAGATTTAGCACTGGACCAGACCAGACCAGACTAGACTGGACTGGACTGGACTGGACAGCTAGCCCAGAGCAATCCAAGACCTTACTAGAGAAAGGAGACCCAGTGCTTTCTAGCTGTGTTTATTCTACAAGGTTACAAGTCACTGGTTTGTTCATGTACTGAGAAAATTAAGTTTTTTACATGTGTCGTGTTTTAGCAATGAATTTTAGGACACATGAAAATAAATAAGATGTAATCTACTACAACAACAGGGCATAATAATCATGTCATCTTCTGTGAGAGACAGAAAACAAGAAAATGAAAAAAAACAACAACAACATAATAATCCCAGCATGACCTCACTGCCTTGGATATTTTATTGAAGCTTAGGTGGTCGACCAACCAGGCGGCTGTTACAAATTGTGGCTGCTGCAAAAGATAGACCTCTGTGAGACATGTAATCTGCCCACTGATATAGAAAAGTGAAAATTGATATATATGGGAGAAATGGGAGCAGGTCAGGAGGAATACTAAGTGAACGTCCTTTCCTTCAGACTGACAGTATCTGAAGAGAGGACTGTTATTGATGTGCCTGCAATTTTAAGCTTTGGATTGATTTCACAGTTCAGCTTGATTTTCTTTTTAAAGCCGTGCAGCTGTATGGCCCGTGCCCGAATCTGTGATTTCTTTTTTTTTTTTTCCAAAGCCTCACACATCTAATATTAAATAAGAAAAACTGTTAATACGCTCAGCTGCCATGTCACCGGGGCATGTGATCATGCACCGCACACCTCAGAGGCAGCGACACAAGCAGAAAAATAACTAAGTGTGATTGTAGGTTTGTACCTTCACTGGGACTGGGAGAAACAATCCTTTTAAAGTGGATTTCACACACCTTTTCTTTGCACATGCACACAGTATCCACCTCGTTTTTTACTGGATAGATGATCTGTATAGCGTGGCCTTTCATTTCCTCTTGAACCTCTTGAGAGGATGGACAGCATGTCACACCTGATCACTGCTCCCCCTGGTGGCGTCTGTTGACAGAAATCACACTGCCAGACTGCCTCTCTGTGCCATAACATGTTCTGTACAGGTATTGATGTCAACTCAGCGTTCAGTTACATTAATTCATTGTGTTTACTCCCCTGATAAATTGTGTGTTTTCACAGTGCAATATTTCATCTCAGTCAAACCCCGCTGAGCCCATTATTGGACTCTGTCATGCTCATAGTAGCAGGCTCACAGTTGGACGTCTCCCCCAGATTATCCGCCCACCGTCACCTCTCCACTAAGAGAGAGCACAGTGGGGAGAAGCTACAGCCACATACACAATCACAGCTTGATGTCAGCATGCCGTTTCTGATCAATACTGAGATCTCATCCTGTGCTCCAGCTCTTGCTCTACCGGAGTGCTCCACTAGATGGTATAGCATAGTCAAGAGTGAAACAGTAGCTGCTGGAGGAGGGCAGGGAGATATCCTCTGTGTGTGTGTGTGTGTGTGTGCGCTTCTGTATGTCTTAGGGTTTCATCAGATTAAGCAGCCCTTTATTTGGGAGACGGAGAGTAAACATTTGCTTTTGTCAATCCTCCCCTGTGATCCCTCTCATTGTCACAGCTTAGGGGTGCATTTGGTTCAAAGTCAACTGCGGTGCACATGTGGTTGTGGGAGTGTTAGCAGTTTTGTTGTGTGTGTGTGTGTGTGTGTGTGTGTGTGTGTGTGAGAACCTGTCAGTGTAGATATCCACCTATTAACACCTGTCAGTTGCCTCTGTGCCCCCTGTGTTTGTTGACACCGGCCGTACCGAGGCTACGTTCCTGAAACCGGCTCTGACAGTGATTGTCAGGTACGAGGAATATGAGACATGTGGTTCAAAGCACAACAGCAGGCTAATGAGTCCTGACAGGGCATAAAAATAATTGGAAATGTTGCACTTTTAAACCACGCAGGTACCTTTTGGATTAGCCGAGCAGTGTTGCAGTAGCAAAGCAGGGAATTCAAATCAATGCTGCTTGTTTATTCACTTGTGAGGCAGTATCTGTCAATTGTACTCTGGCAGCCAGCAGGTATGACTGCATCACGTTCAGGACATTAGTCTGGTCCCGACACAACACGCAGCTGCCTCTACGTGACGGCGGGGTATCATCCGAGATGGAGCTGGAGGAAGGGGCTGAGACAGAAATCTTTGAAGTGATTGCTCTGATTTCCCAGCTCGCATGGCGCATAACGGACGCCGTTTGTAAAACGGAAATTGGTTCAGGGCCTTCAGTTTGCCTTAAGAGCTGATAAATGAAAGAACACTCAGGTCAGCTTCTGTTGTTTTGAGTTGTCATGAATGTATTTATTAAAGTACTGGCCAGGAAGCAAGACTCTACACAACAGTGGCTACATAGATTTTTGCTTGGCAATCTCTTCCCCACTAGTCCACATATACAAGAAAACAAGGTTACAAAGAGGGGTGTGTATGGCTCTTCTGAGCTATTTTGTCTTCTGCTCAAAACACCAAAATCCAGTCAGGATTCAGCAATGTACATATACATACGGTATGCAGTCATTCTCTACCCCAGGAACCAACCTGCTGTTGACCTCTGTTTTTTGGGGGTAACTGTCTGTGTTTAGTTCATTCAGTGGTAACAGGGTGTGCTTGTGCAAAGTCCCAAAAAGAAAGAAAAAAAAAAGAAGTCTGACAGCAGATTAAATTGGCTTCAGGAAAACTTTTTTTTTTTATGCTAGAGCCGCGGCAGAGTTCTGGCATTAAAAATAGTCTCTCTCTCTCTCTCTCTCTCTCTCTCTCTCTCTCTCTCTCTCTCTCTCTCTCAGTAATATCCAACGTGTTCCAGGAGGAAAGTTAGAGGTTTTTAAGGTGGCTAATTTGCACAAAACCCTAAACCGAGTTCAAGGCTGTGTTGTTCAGTCTAATCAGTGTTCATGTTCACAGTCAGAGTCTGAGATAATTATGATAACAATGAGTACTTGTACTAGTGCTTCTCGTGACCTGCTAAAGGTCATTTACTCTAATGGATCCGACCGCTCGAGAGGCGATATTCTCATCCGATGTGTCTGCAGGACACTCGAACGATGTTACGGACAAAGTGGCTAATGCAGTTTTTAAGCAGTAGTATTCATCATCAGTATCATTATACATTGTGCAGTTCATTAGGTAGACTCTTTTTTTACAATACTCTCCAGAGTGTGAGTTGGCAAAACATTTCACATCTGAACATGTTAATAAAACCTGCTGTCAGTACATTACTTTTAATAGCTCTGTGATTATCATATTATGGGGATTCTGTTTATTAGTGTGTGTTATATATTATAAATATTGGGCAATATATCTTAAAGCTGCACTAATGTTTTTTTTTAAAGAACAATGGATCTGATGACTGTGTAATGGAAGGGTATCCCTCATAGTGATGAATTATCACTGTGCAGCTTCCCTCAGCTCTACGGAGCGTTTTAGCATCTATTAGCTCATTGTTTTGGTTTTACATTACTGCTTTACTGTTTTGCTTCACTTTACAGCAATACCCACCACATGTAAGATTTTAAATGTAGAATGTAAGCTCCCCCCAGGGTGCTACAACCCCCAAATGTACAAAAAAATACATGACCTCAGTGTCCTCAGTAGTAACAGCATTGATTGACAAATATCAGCATAAGCTTCTATCAGTTGTTTTCTTTTGCCACATCTCTAATCAGAGGCACATCAAGGGGTGCACTTTCTATAAATTGCAGCCATCACAATATCCAACAACTGAATCTTACTTTGTAAACTTTCTCCACTTTGTTCAGTCCTAGTTTTGCTAATCCTCTCTTCGTCTGTTTTGCGGATTTGGAAAAGACCCACATATCGTATGCCTCAAGGCTTCCTGTAGGAGGTGCTGTGGGAGTTTGAGGTGATGTGGTCATTGCTGTGAGCGATTCAGTCCTGGTAACAGTCAGAGCGAGAGCTGCACTCACATCCTTAGTTATAAAGTTAATTTAAAGGCGGCATCAGACCGGGGAAGTTTTGTGCAGTTCCTCCAGGATGGGCTGAAAGTAGCTGCTAAGTTTTTGGACAGCTGTTTATGTTAAGTGGGGAAGTGTGGTTTCTCGTGGGGCTTTTGTCGAAAACATTTTAACTCAGCAAAGTTAGGTGTAAAAAACCAAGGAGTCAACCAGAGATGATAATTTCACCTTAAATTGTTTGGATTCCCAAGATACATTTCTGAGAAGAAAAAAAATAAAGTACAAACCTCCGCAGCTATGTTTCTGACTGATTCTGAATCTGAATTCTTAATTTATTCTCGACTATAAATGTACTTTTAAATGAAATAAGCAAGCCAGTGTTTGCTTAATAGAACCAGCCTCAAAGTAAATGAATTTACTTACAGAAAAGACGGAGAATGTATCTTACATTAGCAGGAAACTTCACTAGTGGCCTACCGGTCATTACTCAGTGATTTTAAAGAATATTCACGACGTTCACAAGGACGTCCACTCTACACTATCAAAGGCAGACTTGCTACTTGCTACTCAAATGAAATAATCTTAAGAAAAAAGCAGCAGAGAAAGAAAAAGTGATGTCAACAAAGTTTGTAAAGCTGAAAAATGCAGCCATATGGACAAACATAAAAATGCAACCCATCAGGTGATATTGTGATATTGATGGTGAACTGGGGAGCAGTGAATGAAGCTGTGTAAAAATTTCGTTTGGCCTTTGCACGCCGTTGGGACCAGAGCCAACCTTGTTTTCGTCTCAAAGTGGCCATTTTCCTGTGCAAACACAATTTGTTTCTGTTATTCTGCCACGGCAAGAATGACCATTCTGACCCTTGGTTTTGCTTTGCCCACTGCTTCCACACTTATAGAATAAGAAAAAGGTAGGCTTACTTCTGAAATACATCGCAATACAGTGTGAAAGCTGAAGAAAGTTTTCTTGCTCATGTCTGGAAGAGGTCAGGAGTTTCTAGGGGAAAACTCACTCTCAGCAGCATTGTGCTTTATAAGGCAGACTGATAGCTAAACATTTGGAGGTGTGCACTGCTAAGTGAGCTTCTTTCAAAACATCTATTCAAACAAATACTAATTCAGTAGTTTGAATTAGTCCTCATTTCTGCAGGCACTCATTGGTAAGAGGGTTTTATTATTGCAAAGAGGAGAAAAGAGAAGAGATGATCCCTGCGGTGATCTGCAAAACAGATGATGTGACATTTCTCAGAGCTGTTCTCTAACCTGCCCTAGATTTTCATAATTGTTCAAGTTCACTTCCAAGTTACACAGCAGTCGGCTCGATGAAAGCTATTGATGAATACTCCGCAGCACACAGAGTACCTCACATTTTGGTGCATTGGCAAGTGTTATTTTTTATTTTTGGGTCATATTTCTGAGAAGAAATCTGTTTTTCCTGCCTTTGCTTCGTGTCTGTGTGTTTGCTTTCTTGTCGTATAAATTGTTTATCTTGTGTGTTTACCCCGGGAAGATCCGCGGTCATGTTGGCAGCAGCTAATGGGGATCCAGGTATAAAGATGAAAAAATAAAATGTTACTCTGCACTGCTTTGGGAGAAATCTCTCTCATCTTTATTATGGTGTCTGCTCATGCGATGCAGACTATCTGTTAGACGTCAGGCGGCCCTTGAAATTTGTTGTTTCATAAAATCGCCCTCATTTTTGCCCACTTGTGTTCTCAAGACTCAAGATAACCAAAGATAAACAGAAGACTCTTGTGCTCCTTTGCTCTCTTTCCCTGTCATTGTCTGTGATTCACTATAAGCTGAAAAGCATTTAGCTGTGCTTTACCCTGCTATTTGTAAAAACACACCTTTTCACATTCAAGAACACATTATAAGAAAGTGCCTGAAATGTGGGGGGAAAAAATTGTATATAGATATGGTGAAATAGAAGAAAAATTGATCCCAGGCTCATAACACAGAATGTAATAGGAGCAGTAGCTGTGCAGCCTACAGTAGGTATAACCGGTTTGTGTATCCAGAGCTGTGAACAATGGCTCAACACTGCTTGAATCTGAAAAGGGTTGGAGTTCAATACCATTTTATGGAATCCAGCTCTGATGCTCTAATTTTTCATCTAGCGCCATCATCAGGTCAAAATTTAAATTTGCCCAATACTTTGGTTCATGGACCAGATACCTGCAAAATTAATGACATTGGAGATTTTGCCAAATGAGAACGGGATCCATAATGGAAACAGCCATTGGAACCCAACCCTAATAGTGAATGAGAATAACCTTTTCACTATTGTGAAACTGTCCACATTTGTCTAAATATGTTTTCTCTTCTGGTTGTTGCTACCTGGTTTTTCTAAAGATGAAAAACAGCAGGATTTTAAAATGTTGTAGGAATAAGCCTTGTTAAAGAGTATTGTCTAGGATCTTTCGCATGGTGGATAGTGTCTTATTGTATTTTGAGCTGCAGTGTGGTTTCCTTCTCAGTGTTGCATTGCTTTTCAGCCATGCTAGCGGCATGGCTATAGGGATGGCAATGCCGGTCTGTCGGACGGTCCATCACTTTGATCAAGACTGAAATATCTACTAACTATTGGATGGATTATCTTTACATTTTCTACAGACATTCATGGTCCCAAGTGGATGTATCCTAATGACTTTTCCTCTAGCGCCACCGAGAGGTTCACATTTGTGGTTATGAGTGAAATGTCTCATCAGCTATTGGATGGATTTACATAAAATTTGCTACACATATTCATGCCCCTGTCTGAACTGCAATAACTTAAGTGATCCTCTGACTTTTCAACTAGCTCCATCATCAGGTCAAAATTTCAATTTGCCCAATACTTTGGTTTATGACCAAAATTATTGACATTCCCACAGCCTCAGCTGTTCTTTGTGTTTAGTGCTAATTAGCAAATGTTAGCACGCTAACACACTAAACTAAGATGCTAAGCATTGTACCTAATCAGCATCAACGTATTAGCATTGTCATCGTAAGCGTGTTGGCATATTGACGTTAGCATTTAGCTCAAAGCACAGTATAGCCTCACCGAGCTGCTAGCATGGTGGTCGACTCTTAGTCTTGTTTGTTCAACTAGTAATGAGCAGACTGAACACAGAAAATGACCATTCTTAAATTGTTTTCAGTTTTTTGAACCCTTAACAGTAAATCAGTGTACCTGATTGACTGAAATACTCGCTGTGTCACAGTTTCCAGCAATTTCCCATCAGACTGTTTTATGAATTTCAAAGTAAACTCCTTCAAATGTCTTAATTCGGTCTGTCAGTGTATTTTACTTGCATCAGGTTGGACTTTGGTTACGTCAGCTTTGTGCCAGAGGCTAATGAGATAGTAATGAGCAATTTTAGGCCTGTCTGTGTTTCAATTATTGTTTTCCTTCTCTTCCTCTGATAAGATCCAACACTGACTGATGAAGTGCTTTCAGATTCAGATTTCATTTTTATGGGAAATCCATTTGCTCTGCCAGCAGAATTTGTCCGAGCAAGAGTGATCTGCTGGTACGTTACAGTATGCAGAACAATCAAATCACCTTAATAAGATTAATCATTACAATAATTAAGGCTTTGTCTGTGTTCTTCCTGAAACTGATGAAATACACCCCTGCCCCCCTAAACTCTCCCTTATCTGCCATGACCAAAACAGCTAGCACCAACTGAAGCGCTGTGTCGAATCATTTGGTAGCATTTGGCTGCATATGGCTGCAGCTTAAAAAAAACTTAGGTTTCTCTGAGGGGGAAAAAAAGATTTTTTGGAAGGGAAGACGTGTGTGTTAAGGCATCATGGAGAGTTTGTTGGTTTGCTGTGTGCAGATTTGTCCTGAAGTCTAGAGTGAGTCCAGAGGAGTGTCTCTACAGATAGCCGGCCCTTTGACTGTGGAGGCTGGGATGCTGGGAGGACATACAGCCATGAGCCATGGTGGATGTTGATTCTGAAATGATTCTAGCAGCGGGGGATGGACAGAGCTGTTTTAGTTTTACTATTTAAACACAAATGAGGACACTTAAACATGCACATACACACTCTTAAAGACACAAACACATTCTGTCTTTCTCACACATGAACATGTATACACACAAATAAACAGGTATCACACTGTTCTCTCCAACTCGGCCACTGTGCAAAGAAATCAATAAATTGTTTCTCTCAAATAAAGTTCCAGTCCACTGTTCCCTGTTCCCTGCAGTGTTTCTACAAATAAAAGCTAGATGTCATGGAGATTCTTAGCCATGGCAGAGTAAAAGTAAAGAAGCCAATATTTTGTTGAATATGTCCTCACATATTGCAAACTGGTGTTTAGGAGCAGGAAACCAGAAAACACTTATTTCTAAATTAGTATGCTGCAATGGCTGTTAGAGTGGCTGTTATTTACACAAGTGCAATGTATTTAAGGAGTACATTCAGACCACACAGAGGGGTGTCTGCGCATAATTGGGTGGTGTGTGTTTGGGAAGGAGTCAAAAACAGTTCAAAGGATCATAGAGAGTGTTGTATAAAAACCCAGCTCCCCATGGACCACTAGTGGTGCAGTTCCAGCTCAGCCGCTTTCAAAAGCCATCAGCGCTCTAATGAAGTGACGCGCATTGGGATTGCAGCCATTCAATACATACTCCCGCAGTGACCTGATATGAGTTTTCCTCTCTCTCCTGTCCTCCCACTCTTTAATTTCCAAACCTAACTCTATATCCCACTCTTTCTCCATCCATGCTGAGGTGTTGGGGGCTCTGCCAATCGCTTGCATTCTCTCTAGCAGATTAAGAGAGCCACAGGGGACAGCCCTGAATGAGGGAAGAGGCGCGCGAGAAGGAGGACAAATGCATCTAATATTCCAGCCATTGCCATCCTGTCTCTCAAGACGGTTGTGAGTTGGCGTTTGAACTAAATGGTATGATTAGATTGGTCCTGTGTTCCAACAGTAGCCCTGCCCACCCGTGCCCCTGGGGCTTTATGCGCTTTCCACTTCCACTAAAAGCATCACAGCTCTGCCTTTGGGTGCCAACGTGCCATTTGAGAGAAGTTGTTTGGAAAAGTGTGGCTTGTAGTGGAACCCCGCAGAGAGGGTGATGATTGAGGCTGATGGGGAGCGGAGGAACAGCAGCGAGCGACTCGGCCCTGCGGGGCTGCATGTTGCACTGACGACGTCATTAGAATGGATAGATGAGGAGCCCCGGGAGCTGAAATGTGTCCATGATTGTTGATGCTTGTAGGGTACACATATTTGTAGAGGTTAGTGAAGGTTACATGCTTGGTCATCTTAACACTCTTTGTTAAAGATAATACAGTTACAAATATAATATGTAAATTCATCATCCACCAACTGCCTGCTGTTATTCTGGTCTGGGTTGCAGGGACAACAGTCTGAAGTAGCTTAGACATACCTACCTGCAGCCACGTCTTTCTGCTCCTCCATAAGGATCTTGAGACGTTCTCAGGCTGATTGGTGCGGGTAGGTATTGAGAAACTGTTCTTAATTTGTTCCACATTTAAAGAACCAGTGATTCATTGACGAGCTTTTGGCTCCTGAAAGGGAAGTTTGGACTTACTGGGCGTCCGTCTAGTCTACTATGGTTATGCATGTGTCAACGCTAGGGCTGAGTATTGTTTGAAATTTTTTGATGCTTGTGCTCATGTGACACCTGAGTTCCAGTACAAAGTTCTACTTTTTTGATACCTTACTTGCCTTACTTGAACTACGCCAAAATCTTTACCTAAATCAGGAACTAAATAATAAGTAAACAAGATTACACATTTGCCCATTCAGTGCCAACTCTGGCTACTCAACAGATTGGACACATTTTGGTTGAAATTAAAAGTGTTTGAGGTTCTATACTCAGCATAGTGTTAACAATGTTTTGATGCAGACATATGCTCAAAACTGTGGCTAAGCGTCACAAAAAAACAGTTATACAACAAAATGTAATCACTGCTGACTAGAAGTCAGTCAGTTTTGCTGTAGCCATTTGGAGTCATAATGTCCCCAAATCATGCATCAGCTAAAATAAAATCAGTCAAATCTAGATGTTACACAACCCAATAGATGGGATTTATATATTTCAGGGCTTCCAACAATGTTTTATAGCAGAGGTGAAACAAAGACCACCTTTGCTAATATCATATAAAAAGTTATTAGAAATCATTCCGTTTAGTCATGATCACATCAGCTCACATCAGCTGAAACCCTATATGAGAATCTTCATTTGATATCCACTTGTATCCAGCAGTAGTCCTAGTCTGTAAACCAGCACTAAAAGTAAAAATGTTAACTTTCCATGTTGACCCAGGTTGATGTTTTGGCAGCGAAAGCACAACAATCACACTGAGGGCTTAGAAGGAAGTGCTGCCCCTGGGCAAAGCACCTGTTCTACAGTTTCTGCCAAACTGTGTGTATGTGTGATGATATACAGTGTGTCAAAACCTAATATATGAATATATTCATCTATCCATACCTTTCTTGTGCCTCCTGGGTGTTGACTGGCTGGGCAGGAGAAAACACCAGGGAGATTTCAGTGATGAGGAGCAAACATGACATATATTTATCCACAGGATGTAATTCCCAAGCTGTCACATGAGTTGTTATTGTTGTTTTCAGGCTTGTTGGTACATTGCACCCAAGGTGATATTCCAGTCTGCACGGATGGGTGAAGCACGGCATGAGTGCGCTGTGTTCCACATCCTAGGGCATGTGTGTCCCGGTTATATGAGTAATATTTGGTTATTTGTCCTTCTTCTGTGAAGGTGAGGGAATGTGTGCAATAACGTTTTACAGTACCTCAGGTTATAGTGAAGAGTGTCTCTGCAAAAAGAGCATTTTACACTTTTATTGGTTTACTTTGTCTTGTTCAACAGAGTGAGTCGTAAATCTGATATAACAAGTACTAATCTGGTTGTGTTCATGCAGAATTGACATTCATGCTCCAAACATACACGTTCACCCACACAGCACTTTTTAATTGGTTCCATTGGTTTGTTCTGTCATTAACCTGATTAACCTTTCAGCAAACATACCATTCAGTCACAGAGTTTTGCCATTTCCACTTAGAGTCTGATCTCTGAAAGATCTTAGAATTTATACTTCACCCAGACTTCACAGTCACAACGCGTAACTCCCTCTAAAACAGTCAGTTTGTCATATTTTTTATTATATGTTTGTGAACTGATTAAACACACAAAACACATTGTGTTAATGAGTGAGTTTTAGAGGGGTTGGACAGAGCCAGGCTTGCTGTTTCTTTTGCTGAATGACCACATTATTTTTGTTTAATGTAATTCATAATTCAAATACCTAATTTATTCGGGTTGTACTCAATGAAAACAGCAAATCATGTTGCATGTTGAATATTAAAGCTGTTATTGAATTGTATCCATTAATACCATGACAACAGTTCTGTCACTTAAGCAATTAACCACAAAAGGTCATGTTTTACAATGATTGCAGGACAAATAGAAGACATTGTTAAACTGCACAGTTTTATTTCTTCCAAAGGCCTGGACACACACCAGGTTTTAAAACGGCAAAATTTAACAGTGAAATCATCATTCCGGCTCCTGAAGCGGATCCTCTGATTGCAGCGATTACATTGGATTGATTTGATTTCGCTGTGATCAGAGGATCCGCTTGAGGAGGCAAAATTGATCTGTGCAAATGTTCCGCGAGGTGAACTTGACATGTAGTCTTGATAGTGCTGACCTTTGAGGGGACAGAGAGCCGGAGGGTCCAAAATAGAGGAAGCTAGCGTTGCTTATTAGCTCATTCACTTTTATTTAACCTCCTCTGTTAGAGTCAAAACTGTTCCAAAAAAGAGGAATGGTTTGCAGACAGTTAGGAGACAAGAGTCGAGGGTACAAATACCTCTTTAGAAAAAACTGTTTGTATTGTCTCGCCAGCGACCGAGCTAAGCTAATGCGCTAACAAGTTTATTGAACGAAACCGTGTGCATGTGAACCGCAAACTACCAGCGTCAAAATCCTGCTCTTTGTGTGCCCACCATCCACCTCGACCACCTCCTGTGTGGTACATGGATCATTCTCGAAAAAATTTAAACATAATCCAGGCAACGATTACGTTGGTCACCACAATGTCATTGGGAAAACGAATCAGGTACATGGTTGCCTTGTTCACACTTGGAAATCCAGCTGTGGCTACCAGCTGTATGTTTGTTTTTAAGGACTGAAGTAGTGCAAAATAAAAACTGAATATGATAAAGTGTAATCAAACTGTGCAAAATAAATAGTTTCTGTATTTTTGGAGTTTGTTGCTGTGTTATTCACTGACAGTATATATATATATAATCAAATGAACAGAAATCAGAGCTGTCTGGAGTTTTCTTTCGCCTGCTGCTGGAGACCCGTGTGAAACAGTAGACGGTTGAGAACAGTGCCTTATTCACAGTGTTTGCGTACAGAATCCATCAATTGGATGCAATGTCTTATCACTTTGAAGCCTCTGAATCACTCCAATAACCAAGGATAATTTGCAAGTACCCAGTGAAAGGCAATACATCACCTACATCTTTCTAAACACTGGAGAGAAACCCTGTCATTTGTTGCGCTGTAAGGTGGTTTGCCATTATGCCAGCTGTCAGTCGCATTTCACTGCTGGAGAAAAGCCGAGGTAACGGAGAAAAGCAAAGTTCACGCTTGAGAGAAATAAGAAGTTAACAGAGATGTTTCTAGCATACTGAGGATGTCTCAGGCAGTGACAAGTGTCTTCAGTTGTGTGTTAAATTACATGCACATTTTCATTTGTATGTGACTCCTCTTCTGTGCCCAGACAGCCAGCAACACATTTTGAAATACGACCGTTCACCAGAGGGGTTAAGGCTCTGCCAGATGAGGTTTGGCTGCTGACAGACAGTGCTGTCTTAATCCATTTTCTGACGAGGAAAATGACAATGATGTATGAAAAAACACGATCAAATTAGGGAATTCTCTCAGTCCAAACAAGAGCAAATGAATAATTCCTAGCTGGCTGATAGCACTATGCGTGTGCACAGCATGATTTCTTTGTTCTCCAAAAGGCTGCTTTGCTGGCTGCATTCCTCCATAGCAATACAAATTTAAATTCCTTCTCAAGTTTTTATTTGTGACTTTGAAAACATATGCTTCTCAAATCAATAGCCGAGCCTTTCAAAGCTGTTTTTGTTTCGATTGCGATGCTTCAGATTTTCTGTTAAATTACACACGAAATTCACACAGCTTGTAAATGATGATGATTCATGCATAAAGAATTCCAGGGTAAAAAGAGATAAAGAGGATAAGCACATAGCTATCGTGCTGAGAGCGCTGACTTTTTTTTTTGTAGTGTGACTGAAGTGGATGAAATTTGTAAGTGAAATCTGTCCTGCTTATGCAGCTGCAGTGAGAGGCTGGTGAATTTTTCAGAAGCAAACACTTTATCCCCTCCAGGCCACCTGCGACTGATGCATGTCTCCATTTTCTATGACAGCACTGGGCAATTGTGAAAGAAAAATCATTACAAGGTAAAAACGTGAAAATGGCTTAAGGCATTTGCTATGATGTAGTTTTTCTTAAAATATATTTATGATAATCAGTTGTAATTTAACACGTCATTCTGGATGGCATTTTAACCATGGGAAATTACAGGATATGGTCTGTAATAGACATGGACACTTGACAGGACAAAGCCAAAAGAAAAAGTGAAAAGCCTCCCCAAGGGGGCACCGGAGAGCTGAAGGGGAGCCGTGGAGGGAGACCAAGAGGCGAAGACACTGCGTGAGGTGAATTTGTCACAATCATGCTCCTTGATCGGAGTCATAGCTCAGTCAAATCTTAACACACAAATAGGAAACACATAATATTATTCAGTGTGACTTACACTTCCTGAGGATATCATTATCTCTGATGTCCATCGCAAATTATTCCATGAATCCACTTAGAAATCAGAGGAAAAAAGACGCAAAAAGAACTTGAGAATCTTCACATTTTTAAGTTTCCTTCAGTATCAAAGTGATCAGTGATAGTTGTCTGTACATCCATGGTAACACTGCAAACAGGAACTGCTAGTAGCTAATTCGGCATACTTTTAATGGTGCCAATTTCCCAAAATGTAAACAAATATATCACTAACGAGTGCAGGTATATCACCCCAACTCCCCTAGAAAAATATATCCAGTCCAAACCTTTAAAAAGGTTTGTTTTCTGTTCAGTTTTTTCTTTTCTTTGGTAAGTGGTCATGATATTGAGTGCAATAATCCATCGTAGAAAATAATAATAGATCCAGTCTAAATGGGACCACAGCCCACGCTAGCTGCTCTGTGAAGCTGTAACTATTAGATAAAAGATGAGGTCCAAAATTATTTTTTGATCTTTAGCAGCTGTGGTAAAGTAAATAAAAAGTAAAGTAAAGTAATAATTGACCAGAGGGGGATGTCTGAACAAAGGCCTTTGGCAACCTATTTTAGAAGGGTTTATAATGTTGTGAGCATTAACGTGTTGTGTGTGGCTGTTAATGTGTGTGAGGAGGGTGTGAGCAATAAGGTCAACAGATTTTATGATATCACAAGTAGTGTTTGGCAAGAAAGATGTGAAAGATGAGCCAGAGAGATGCAAGAAATACAGTATTTATTTTACATGATACTGGTTGCCATTTCCGTACAATTTAAACATCATCACTTTTTTCATAAATGTTTACCACTGTCACCGTCTTAGTTTAACTTATTAGCATGCTAAGATTAGCTAATTAGCACTAAACAAAGTATGGCTGTCTTAAGTTTTGCTTAAACATTGCCATCCATAGAGGCCCACTGATAGAGTGGCTAAAATATACTTTCCTGGATATTAGAAGCACTGTTGGTTGCTATGATGAATGCAATTCTTTCTGTGAATTTACTGTACGTTCTTCACATATTCCTCCACACAGTCCTACAGCCATGCTAAGTCATTTTCCACAGTAACCATGGAAAGAAATTACAGCTGAAATGGCCGACCTTTTGATGGCAGTGGAAAATTAGCACTTCCGCCAAGGAGTCCTTAACAACTGCTCCCGTTATTTTCTCGGCCATTCACTGAAGGCCAGATCCTCAAGGGTTTGACGGCTTGATTGACGACACAAAAGATGTACAAGAAAATGGCTCTCTGATTGGCTGCGATGCTCTAATTTGGTAGCAATTCAAAATCACTTGCCAGCTCGTCCTTGTGTGTGCATTTGTCGACACAAGCATGTCAAACAGGGTCAAGAGCACTCCCCTGAAAAAAACAAAACAGAAAACAACACATTTTAGATCATCTGTGCTTGATTCCAGCCTCCACAGTCATAAAATCAAAACATGTCAACCATGTAATTAACATTAACATTGATCACAGAATAGAAGACCCCAGCATGTGACATTAAGCTTTGAAGTAGTAAGTCTGATGTAAGGTTTCTATTAGCTGCTGTGATCTTGTTTTGTATTAAATTAACATCAGTTTTATGTTCTTTTGACTTCACTTTACGCTGTCAGTTTCTTAAAGTATTCGGTACTTGATGAGGAATTACTTTACACATTTCTTGAGCGTTTATGCATCCTGACTTGCAAACACGAAACGAGGCCACTCACGGCTGTGTCTTGACAGGGAACTTAAGTGTCTGTGATGTTTTTAAGAAGATATTGTTGACTTTGTTTACTGGCAAGGGTAATACTCTGCAACTGTTAAAATGCTAATAGAAAAATAATGTGTGGGCGAGGTTAGGTTGTGAACAAAACAGATTTTTTTTGCTGCAGCAGCAATAGTTGGACTACTTGTTATCAAGTTTTACTTAAGAATATATTAGGAGAATTTCATATCAGTTTTTTTTCATAAAGTCCAATGTTTAGTTACCCTGTAGTATTATACAACCATATATAACACTGTACATGCTGTGAAACCAAACATTACTAAACCCAGATAATTAGAGAGGCAGTAGACAGTAAGATAATATAGTTGCTAATGTTTTCTTCTTTGCCTAAAGCTGTATGGGATGAGAATGTAATTCATTATCCAAGTTGTTTCTTAGGCCTCTCTAGGAGTGACAAACATTTGCACTCTATGAAAGCCCCATGTTAATTACAGGACATGAGTAATTGTATTTAAGGTATTAGTTGCCTCAAGTTTTATCGGGAAGCAAAGTCACAGCAGTACCACCTTGCCAGGTATAATTGTGTGTAATGCCTAGTGCCCTTCGCTTTTAAAAATAAAAACACGTAGGTCTTGTATGCCATGCATATCCTCCATCTCTTCGTGCATTATTCATAGACAGACGCCTCTCTGTTTACTCGCTATCAACACATTTGCAAATGCGGTGGTAGTCATTGTCACCGTGCATACACTGAGGAGATGAATCCAAGTAAATGCCACGTTCTCCTTTTATTTAATCTGCTCTATACCGGCCATAAATAAAAGGGATGCAAGTAAAGAGACAAAAGGAAAATGAGTAAAGATTTTTACTTTAGGTGTTTGTAACCCACATCTACCTCCCATTAGTAGCGGAAGCAACCTGGTGTGTCGTCATACAGTACAAAACTGTCAGCTAACTGACACACCATCTCCTGTAACATCGAAACTGAAAAAAAGAAGAAAACTTTTCCTTTAGATTTTCTTGTGGAAGGAGAGGGGAAGTTGCACCATCAGTTCAACATGTATGAAGGGGAAAAAGCCGAACTTGTACAATGGCTACATCGGTAAGACACAGACCTCTTCAAAGGGAAACTCAGTGGTGGAATGTGTTTTTCCTCTCTTCAAAAAGAGACACAGAAACCCAATTTTCAAAGAGAGGAGGCGACGGGGAGCAGAGATGGAGAGGGAGGCGATGGGATAATGAGAGGATTCTCACCATTTACTCCTCCCTAATGGGTAACCCCAAATCACACTGCTGTACAACTATATTCATATTTTTTTTATTATATCTCTTAATCTTATTTATTAATATTTCATAAAGCTGCAGCAATGAAGCACATGAAATCGTATATCACTTAAATATTTTCAGTGGCAGAGGTTTGACAGACTTGCCATATTAAATCACAGTTTTGACAGTAGACAATCAAATATAACACATCAAAGAAGGGCCAGTCGCTAATAAAGGACGTTGAGGGGGATATACTGTAATGGTTCATATGGTTAATTTAGCATATGGTACATTTTCACAGCAGTAATTCCATCAGGGATTATTATTTTATTACAATTATTTTCATTTTGATCGATTAATCTGCAGATTATTTTCTCAAATAATCTTTTGGTCTATAAAATGTCAGAAAATGGTAAGTGATGCTTGTTTAGCCCAAGGTGACTAAAATATTGATTTACTATCACACAAGCCAAAGAAAACAGCAAATCCTTAAAACTGAGAAGCTGGAACAGGAAATGTGTGTTTATATTTTGCTTGAAAAATTACTCAAGCAATTTTCAAAATATTTGCTGAATTATTTTCTGTCGATCAACTAATCTATTAATCGACTAATTCTTTCAGCTCTAAATTCCATCAGTACAACAGAGTGATGTTATACTCGTCAATTGCTTCTACTTTGCCACTTTTCTAAATGACTGTTAAGCTACCATCAATGAAATGTAACATTTCCTGCTGATGTTTCACATTAAAATTTTGGTGCTCACTTACCTACCAGGAAGAGGAGGTATTTGAACGTCTGGAAGGCTTTTAATGTGAAATGTGCACAGGAAGTGATGAGTTTCATTGACAATAGTTTAATAGTGATTGGAAAAAATGGCATGTGAAAGCAGTATTTCTGTTATAAAGAAAAACTTCAGAGCATCAGAATGGTGAGCTGACTCTGTTGTACTGATGAAATTTGTGTATATTTCATTAAATTAACAAGTCAACAGGTAAAGTTGAGTTTGTATTTATAGCCAACATAATCAACAGAACGTTACAAGGCAAGTATATCAAATACAGAGATGCTTCTCCTTAAAATATGGTAAAATATACTCATGAAACAGGAAAAATTAAGAATAAAGGCCTGTCTCTGATACACTGTTGGCTTGTTTCAAAATAAAAGCCTCTGAGCAGTTTAGGTAAATAACCACTGTTTGAGAATTTATGGTACTTCTCTTTTCTAAATTTACCACTGTGTTTCCAGGCCTTGACAGAGAACAACCATCAGGCCAGAGCCTCGAAATAATTCCGCTTGAATACTGCAAATTCATTTAACATGGCACAACAGTTAATTAACTGCTCACTTACTTGACCAGTTCCCCAAAATTACACCCTGAGCTCCACCCTTCAGACTCACAGTCGATGGTTTTTCATTTTGTGGGGGCAGGAATGACTAAAAACGCTTAATCCAGTCGAATGGCTGATCTCTGTGATTCACACACACCATCTCAGGCTTTTCTCACTTTGTCTCTACTGATAGTGTGATTCTTACAGTGCTGCGGGAACACAGTGGGTCTGTTATTATGATGCATGTTTCCAATAGCTGCACCTGCTCGGCCCTACGGCTTTTACCTGCTGCTTAGTATGACTGTCACATTCCAAGTCTGTTTCAACCCTCGCCCCCAGTGACTGCAGGGCTGGAAGAATAATATTAAAGCCGCTATCTAAAGGTCTGCTTATGAACTACAATCGGAACTGATTCAAAAAATTATTATTTTGAGCCTTGACAGACGGTGAAACCAAACACTAAAGTCAGATTCTAGTAATTTCTTTTTTATTACTTTTTAAAAACCCTGTTTGAATGCTTTTGGTCTTGATTGTGTTTTAAATATCCAGAAATCTGTTGTCACACTGGTGACGCCCAGCTCATATTTTGGCATTACAACAGGATTTGAGAATGCATATGAGGGGGAAAAACATGCACAGGTATGGCTGGAAACAATGGGATGGTGAAATGCCAAATGGGGATTTGCAGTCAGAAATGAATGATGAATATTTGGCTGGAATTCCTTTCAGATGGGATTCAGTGGGGATTTGTTTTTCATTAGTGTTTTGGTTGTCCTCCCTCTCTCTAGGTAGGAGTCATTTGTGCCATTTTGTACGTTAGTGTGTGAGTGAGGGAAGAGAAAGGGGGAGAATGAGCGGGAGAGAAGGTGGGACGTCTGTTTATAAAGTGAGAACTCATCACTGGCTGGAGTGTTTGATAAGTTGGCTGCACATCGGGAGCAGGAGGCGATTTCCATGAGTGATGAACCATCCACTGGCGACTGTTACTGGGTGAAAATCACTGTAGTACCCACATTATTTGCTGTAATTTTGCCTCTTAAACATCTAAGCACTTTTCAAAAAACACAGTTTTGTTTGACATGTTTCTGCATCTGCATCAGTCATAAAAGCCAACAGAAACCAATGTATGAGATAAAAGGTTGGAGCTATTGCTGTTCACATACAAGTAACCTTGCTAAGGACTGGGCGACCCATGTGTGGCAACATGAGAGAGAAAGCAGAGAGTATCTCTGCTCTGCCTGTTGCGTTGCAGGATTTTTGAGTGTGATGGATGAAGTGAGTGCTTGAAAAATGTAATAAAAGGATAATTATGTAGTAAAACAAGTCAATTCAATCACTATGGTGTAATAACTTGCTAATAAAAAATATATTATTGAGATGAATTATTCTGTGGGTCCTGCAGCATCTACAGAAGTAAAAAATGATTTAATCTAATAAAAAAAAGTTGTTGATACAATCAACTCCATGTTACATAGCCAGCTGCTGTGGTTTAGCTGTGTGATCCCACAGGGTTTCCAGTGATAGGATGATTTGGGGGAGAGCAGACTCCAGTAAAATAAGCAAACCATCTGCTGACAGTATCTGATGCTATCAAACATAGGTAAAAAAACAAAACGTCCAACTGGTGAGAATCAAACTTCAATCTAACTTTATTCTGACATTGGCAGAGCTGCCTGTACCATGAATTATTCCTCACACACATCTCCAGCTAATCGTGACTGATTGAGTTGCTTGCCTCTGATATTTATGATTGGAAAAAGTATTTCTTTTTCTCTCTACACTGAAACGTCAAATCAATCAAAAAGTGTAACCTGCTGAGCTGTCCTGATGGAAACTCTTTGTGTGTGATCAATTTACTTACTAAGTGGTGGCCTTAACAATAGCCTGGGTAATTTCTGTTGTGTGAATCAGTACTTCGCACCACACTCACGTCCAGTGTCTGTCCTTTTTCAGGCAGATTTCCTCATTGTGTTACGTATTCCACCTCCCTTTGAAAGCTGTGATGGTTCAGGCTTAAACTGATTGTATCTTGTCAGTATGCACAATCAAGAAAAACTGTTTTTTATAGGAGAATTTCTGCATGATTTCTGCTTTTTAAAAAGTCTTAAGAATTAGTTTTTAGGGTTTTTGAATGGCTATGGCGGCACTGAAGTGTGGTACAAGGCTGCTGTGCCTTTGTTTTGTTCTCTGGGAAGAGACCTGGCACAGCTGGTCTCAGAAAATTGCCTGCTTAGTCACATGAGCCGAAATACAAAGGTTGGTTCATGAGGAAATAAACTTTAGTCAAGAAAAGATGTGATCCAAACAGCCTCCCTGTACCTCTCTGATTCTTATTACTAAATCAGTTCCAGAGTAACTTGATGACATGTATCAGCTTGGTTTCGTTAATTGTCATGACTAGAGTGTCAAGAGTATTAGCATACCGTAAATTCTCATATTTAAGCTGGCATTACCAACAGTTCACATGGTAGATTTAGTACAATGTCCATTTCCACAGAGCAGCACTAATTCAATCAGTACAACAACAGTCTTGTTACTCACCGCTCTTTTTTTTATAGAAATAATGTTTTCATACTCCTGATCGATGTTAAGCTACCGTCAACAAACCTCAACACTTCCTGATGTTTTCTCACATTACAAGCCCACCTCTGAAGGGGAGGTTGCAAGATTTTTAATGGGAAAATTCTGGAGGAAGCGTTGGAAAAAGGTGAAGTGGATCGCGTTGCGTGACTCTTGCTGTATTTGACGGAATTATACTGTGGAAATGGACATTATACTGAATCTGGACTTTATTAAGAGCTTGGTTCTCTCTGCCACAAAGGTAAATAAATGATTTCATGGTAGCTTGTGTTGTTTAGAAAGTAAATGAAGTAAGTAAATGGACTTCATTTATATAGCACTCACTTTACTTCAAGCTCACCGAATGGCCAGATTTTGAATTGGAGCACTTTGACTATTGAGCTACATGTTGAGGCTTTCAGTATTTTGGAAACCCTACCGGAGCTTACAGACCTTGTGGTTGAGTGGTGAGTTCACAAACAGCACATTGTTCCTCGTGCTCCAATATCTCTTGCTGAAATAAATAACAAAAATACAAAATAAATCACTAACTGCCTTTTAAATTGTTATTACAGTACACAAGTTGCAATCAGCTGACCTTTAGCTTTTAAATATAATCGATGCTGAGTAGTGTGTGCACCACTCAACATTGATTACACTCTACTGAGTCACTGAAATGTTAATTGCAACCAAAAAAAACAGCATCCTTGTTTTAAAGGTAAAAATATTTTAACAGGCTTCTCAACAGGGAGCGTTCTGGCACAGAATGATGTCTTGGATTCGGCTCCTAACATTAAAAAGCGGCAAACGTAAGGCTGAGTAGGAGTTTTCTTGTTTGTCTGCTTGTATGAATATATTCCGCAGCAGGAGTGGAGAACAGATTTCTTGTTCTATTATAATACATGTACTGCACTGTGTGTGCACCTCACCTTTTCTCATATTCTTCTTTTCACCTTTTAAAAGTGCTAAATGTTCAAAGTAACACCCTTTACCGAGCTCTTACCCGTTCTGTCCAGACGTGTGTCAAGCCATTACCGGTGTTGCAGTGTTAACTGGCCTTACAGCTGAAAAATACATCCACAAATAGAAAACTGTTCATCGTTGGAAATGTCTCTTGGTTTGTTCGTCGGGGCGTGGAGTTCAGAGACTGATAGAAATGCTGCTCCCTCCCTCCGCCCATCAGGTGGAACGTCTTTCTGGATCCCAGTGGTGTCCTGTATTTTCAGGCAGTTGCTGTGAGCTGACCTGCTTTAGCTCTCCCTCAGAGAGGAAATGTCAGCTCCAAAAGGCTGGAGGGAACAAAAGCTCAGTTTGTGAGGTCCCTCTTGCTGAATTTCTGATAACTGCACTCACTCTGTGCAAGATGTTATTAATATTAATATCAAGAGGTGCACCTCAACATCGATGCAGACAGGCCAGCTCGAATGGCCCTGTGTGAATAATTACTTACCTTTTTGAATGATTAAATCACAATTACAAAATCAGCTACGCAGGTGATTCATGTTGGATAAGCTGAATGCCAATCAGCAGCATGTGTCTGCATTAAATGAGGTCTGATAACTGGCAAAAATCATTCAAGTAAGCTCCATGAGGAGAATACAGGAAGGAAACAATGTTGTTTTTATCTATTGAGTCATTGATTTTATTTCCCCTCTCGCGGTGGGCGGGGGAATTCTGCCTATAGTGAAGCTCATAGCACTGGGGGCCTTGATCAATCAATTTAGAAACCGTTAATAAGCCGACAACATATAAATAGCGGGGGATTTCAGAGAGAGAGAGAGAGAAAATAGACTGGGGTGACGCACAGTGAAGAAGTGTCTTGGGGTCACTATTGATTGGATTGATACTGATATTTGTTCCACGAGACGGATGAGTGATGGACGTCAAAAACGCTTTTAAAAAATGCTTTCTGTGTACCAGCCTTAACGTTTCCTCTAGCGCCACCATGATGTTGACATTGGTGGTTTTAAGTGAAACATCTCAACAACTATTGGATAGATTATCATGAAATTTGGTACACACAACTTTGGTGATCCCCTGACTGTTCCTCCTACGCCATCATCAGATCAAAATGTCCCTGTTTGCAGAATACTTTATTTTATGACAAAATACTTGCAAAATTAATGACATTAACATTTAATTCAAAGTGCCGGTTTGCCAAAGTACAGCCTCAAAGAGCCGTTAGCATGGCTGTAGACTCTTGTTAAAGCTGCACGAAGCAGTTAACAAAGCTCCAAAGAGGCCGAATCTCGGGAGTAACCTGAATTGTGGTTGTATTGGTTGCATCAACACCATAATAATGTAATTTGGCAAAGAGAAACAGCCACAAAAGTCCTTAAGACATAAACCACAGACAAACTGCAGCATCAATGAGAAAGTAGTGGGAGTGTAGTTTCCAAACACCAAAATATATTGTCCCCAATAAACCCAATTGCTCAACATCTACTGTCTGAAGCAATCACAAAGAAAGCTCCATGCCATTAACTCCTTAATGGTAGGATCATGGCAGGGCTGACATTCAGGAATAAGGTAACATTGTATAACGAGTTTTCTTTCTCTACTTTTCAGATGGGTTTATATTAAAAGAAAGCAAAAGCATGCTTTAAATTCCACAATATCTGTTTCAAACTACAGTATATAACGTGGTGGGTCTGTAGTGGCATGCAGAGTCTCGTCATTTTATCTGATGGCTGCTCTGCATGGTGATGTAACATCCATTTTACAGACAGAAAGAATTGCACCTAAGGTACAAACACTGTTCCCTTTTGATGTTCCCACTTTCCGTGATGACGATACCCCCTGACACACTGGTAAACAAATTTAGGGGTTGTTTATGAACAGCAAGATTAAGCCAAACTGAATCCACTGCCTCCTCAAAACGCAGATGTAAACATCATTGAAACTTTATGGGAAGTCGAGTGCCACTTAGTGCAAACAAAGAAGATCTGGAGGCAGTTCTTCCTCTTGAAGAAAGATACAATATCAGGTTCAGATCAGGTCGTGTCGTGACAGAAATTCATATCCCCACTCTTTATTAGATACTTAATGCTTCTTCAACTGAAAGTGAAACATTTAATATTGGCAGGGCCGTAGAACTGAGCATATACTGAGGCTGTGTCTTCAGTTTGTTTGGCTCAAAATCACCTGAAGCATAGTTTATCTTCTATTATTGACAAATTGCAGATTGGCACAAACATATTTATACAACTGATTGACATATACAGTACATGTATAAGAAGGAAAAATACATTTAAAAAATGACTATTTTGCGTCGATGTCGATTTAACAAGACATTTTTTGCCCAGATTGTTAAATTCACACCTCCTATTCTCAAAATGGATACAAATTGGTTTTGAATTAAAATTTATGACCGTGTCGGAAACGTAAATCATATGGTGGTCAGAAATTCATCAACTCCAAAGCATGCTGTTATTCTGAGAATATTAGCATGCTGATATTTTGGTGTTTTCTGAGGCGGAGCAGGGTGGCTGTTAAACCAAACGATTATGTCCAACACAGCCTGGAGCTATTCCTTTCCAACTGCTAATAACTGTTATTTGTTGTGTGACAAGACAATTATGACGTGTGGCTCTTTTGCTTGTCAGTGATTGTTCATCAGCCCCGGCATTTGTCTTCTTGAGCTGGTAATAAGAGGGAGCTGTAATACCATTAGCACACTCTTATCAGAAGGCTGACAGCACAGACCAGATAAATCTTCCCTGTTTCCTCCTTCTGTCTCTATTCTGCCTCTTTTCTGTCGCCTGCCGATAATTGCCATCAGGTTAGAGAGCCATTGCAGTGCGAAATCCCAATAACATTGGTCCATTGCCTGTCTAATAGACCAGGCTCTTCCTCTTTTACATTAAAATTCTGGTACAACTTTAGCTCTCATGCTTGCAGTGCTCCCAATCTCAGTGCCCACATGCACAATACAAATCCTTCTGTATGGCGTTCTGCACTGAAATTGTCCTTTTACCGCAGTTTGAAATGCTCCTCATGCTTTCCTCCTCATCCTCTGCTTTTGATCGGGTTTGTCTGGTTGCGCCTTTTTCGGTTGATCGTGCCAGTTCCTGTTTGGTCAATGATACGTTCAATGCATACCAACAGCTACACGGTGAAACAAATATGCTCTTTCATCTCTTCTGTAATTTGAACTGGTGGAAAGTTATGCATTGCAGCTAAAACCAGACAAATTAAGGCAGGAAAAAAAGTTTTGTGGGTGTGCTGCTTAAAACATGACTATGTGGAAAAACTCAGAGATGATAGTGAGCAAGTTGCAAGATTAACGCTGTTGTTTTGGGAAGTGGTATTTGATTTTAATCTTGATTTTGAGAGGCACAAAGTACATTAAGCACAAATATCCATTTGAAACCAAAATGGTGCGATATGTATTTTATGATATTATACAATGGTGCTTTGTTTTGTCAGGCTGTGTAATGATGGCATTGTTTTGATGGCTGTAAAATCTTTCTGGGTTTTAAGGAGATTTCCCAGCTAAATGATTATGAACATCTTTTATTAGGCGTGTTTGCATTAGGATGTAGAAGTGACTTGTTTGTAAATGTGTTTCTCATTACCACCTCTTGTCTGAACTGTGTGACCCAGGTGAGAGATACAGCTGTCTTCCTGTAGCTCCAGGTCTATGGATGAAGGGTTGCTGAGGCAACGTGTGGAGGCTCTGGAGCTGCAACGAAAGTACTTCTGGAGCTGATGTATAACTAACTGCAGCTACGTGTCAGGGCTAGCAGAGCTGTAGAAGTAACCACGTGGAGACCACAAAAAGTTTGATTGGTCTGCATGTGTTTTCATCTACACGTTTCAGATGTCAGCACAGACTGTTGACAGTGACGACAACATGGAGCAAGTTTAAAGAGGCATAGTAATTTCCTTTCCAATAACACTAGACAAATTTATATTTTGTGATCCAGCAAAGTAATTTGCAGTCCATTTGCCCTCAGTCATGACATGACTTAATTAATAAATACTGCAACACACACTGTTACTGTCATTATATGATTGCACAAGTCGGTAATCATCGACCTTTTCAAAAGCTATAGAAATTTCTATTTTGTGATCTAGCCAGCTGAGCCATTTTCAGAGCAAACCTTCCCATCGTCATGCTCTGTTGCAAATGAATAAAAGACTAAACACAGTGTAACTACAGGTGCATAATGAATGCACAACATGGCCCAACATGGCCACAACATTATGTACGCCACATCCATTTAAAGTTGCATTAGTCCTACAACTATTATCCTCCGCCAAATTGTTAATTCATTCCTTCATGGAGGCATCTTCTCTAAAAATCTCTTATAGTATTGTCACACTTTTAATGCTCAGAGCATGGTACACAAGACAAAGGGCCAAAGTTCAGGATCTTCTGATGACATCCAGGTGGGCAACGATACCTAAGTTTAGGCAATCAGACCAAGGTACACACATCGACACGGAAGCATAACCTCAAAGCTCCAGACCTCCACCAGTTAACATACAATATCAGAACAAACTCTTCTTACAAGTAAATTATATATATATGAAAATATTTTCTGAATCAACCTTGAAAAAATAATGAGGAATGTTTTGCTTGGTGTGCAATAGCTAAATCAAGAGTTGACTGTTCACCCTTGTACCGTGTAAAAACTGGCTAGAGGTGTTTAAATGTTCACAACTTATCCCCTTGTGTTGCTTGCAAACACTACATGAAAACTAAAGGTTAGGGATAAATACTTCAGGCACAGGGAAGCATATTTTAAAAACAGCATTCATTTGTCACTTCCAATAAAATCTTTGACATAACAGACATTCTATAAAAAATCATAACACGACAACCATATTTAATTAAAAATATCACACAGCAGCATTGCAATGAATATGAACTTCAGCACTTTCCCTGTTTGACCTATGCAGGGCAGATCATCTATAGCGGAGGTTTTCAAACTGTGACGCAAGGGAGAGACGTGAACGTAGGACGTGAGACAAAGATACTGCGTGAGGTGAAAGAGACAGATGGTGTTCTGGAAACAACGGGAAGCAGCGGCTGTGACTCGCAGCTCAGGGAGGCAATCATGGTACTTAAAAACCCTTAGCGCCAGATTGTCACAATTTGTGTCAAAAATCATTCTCCCTCTCTGTGTCATAACTCAGTCAAACCTGAACACACTGACATGATGCACAAATTTTTCATTATTTTTCATTACATCCGTTGTCCATCACGAATAAATAGATTCATGGACGAATAAACGTCCATGAATCTGATTAGAAATCACAGAAAAAAAGATGCTCCTTTTTAAGTTTTCTTCAGTATCAAAGTACTCCAGTGGTAGTTGTCTGTACATCCATGGGTACATTGCAAACAGGAACTGAAAATAGTTAATTTTGCTTTGACTTTAAATGGTGCCAATGTAATAAATATAAGCTAAAAAACAAGTTGTAGCCCAAAGCTAACTCACTGACTCCAAGGCAACATTATACTTCCTGTTTCCATCCCCCAAAGCGTCATGCTAACTGTAGTTCCAAAACTTGGAGCATGATTATCCACCAAATAGAAGACAAAGAAGTAAGACAAAGAATAATTATAATAATTAACTTGTTTCATGTTGTATTATCAACATTTCTTTGACAGTAATAAGGCTCATTAGGTCCCATCGACTTGGTTTTTTTATTCCAGGAACACTTTCCTCTCTCCATTCGTAGTATAAAGCTTTTCACGTTTGACATTAACAGAGATCTTGTCTTGTGACTTCCAACTACAAACAAATCCTTTTCTAGAAAGCATACGTACGTATATTTCATCTCCTGTTGTCTCTATTCATCCCGTTGGATGAAAGCCACGTTTAGGACTCGATGAGTTGAGTGCTTTCAGCTGATGGACAGATGGAGCATGGCCTTGTTGGAACCAGTTTTACGATCTTGAAAGCCTGTGCTGGATGGTCTCAGTTTACTGCACAGGGCAGCATTTAACTAAATGAGGGGAGAAATAAAAAGGTGGGTGACATCATGACTCTAATCCTGTAATGTTAGTTTATGTACTTCATGTAGCGCCGGCACATATGTTAAGTAGATGCGATGACAAAAGCAGTGGACTGGGTGATTGTGTTTGGATTTGTGAGTATCAAAGAAGAGTGCTACACATTTTGAATATTTTATTCATATAAGCTTGTGTGGAAGTAGTAACAGATGTTGAGTTGGAGTTTTAATTTATGGACATAGAAAAACATTTGTTTATCACCAAATGAACTTAATTTCCAAGCTATGCAAGTATTCACGTAGTTATGTTTAGCTTCTTTTCCAGTTATTTTTCATTAGAGGAGTACACGAAATTGATATTTAGAGATCAGGATGAGATTCAGTATTTTCATAACATTAAGAAGAGGTATTTAAAACATTAAGTTAGACTGTATCCCTGCAGTTGGATAGTGTTGTTTATTCCATGCTACATCTCAATTTGTATTCCAAAGTGTTTTTTCTTTTATTCCTCACTTATCTTGGCTGCACTGAACTAGCAAAGTGACAGCTCTTCTAAAATGTTCAGTCAGACAACATATATTTGATGAATTATTGTTTCTGTAATTTGTAAACAATCCTTTACACAAGTTCTACAGTATCTTCACAAGCAGCGGGCGGCTGTGTGATTGAATGAACAGATCTCACAGGCAGTGCTGTGCTGATAAAGTAAAGCTGTAAAAAACAAAGTCTGGTTCGTGATAACAAAAGGTAATCAATCACTGAAATGACAAATCATATTCAGGTTATTTTGAAGTGATTTTTTTTATTTGTATGCTTTAATAGTCCATAGACAGGGGCTGAAAAACTAAAACCAACAACACTTTATCTTGCAGGAACAGCTCCCCACACAGCCTCTGCTCTACACTAAGGGTATCTGTAAGTTTTCGGGAGTTTTAAAGTTTGGCAGACCATTTTAGAAATGTTAATGGTAGATAAGATTATTCATATTTTTAATGTTTTACTATCTTGTTGCAAACTAATGGACCTGAACCATTAGTTTGTACCCACAGGGGAGCTGCAACCAAACCGTGGTGGAAATGTTGGACGCTTTTAAGTGCTACCGTTGTAATTAACACGTCAAATCTAATTTGTTTAATCCGTACAGAAAAACAAAGTGTCAAAATGGGGTGTTATGTGCCAGACTGTTTCCTGTGACTTCCTGCAGCCTTGTCATCAAAGTGAAGCTGCAAGGCACTGCGCCTGGCCAAGAAATAGTCAAACATTTAACCCCCCACAAGATCGCAACTTGTTGTTTTTAGTGGGTTTTTTTTTACAGATTAAACAAATGAGAGCTCAGTCAAGTCTGACAATGTAGAGCTCAGTTTGACAAGCTGAGTCTGAGATGACCGTACAGAGAATAAACCCTTTTGATTTAAGTAACAACATTGCCTCCTCTTTGGCACCACCCTAGAAACCTACATTTTGCCCCACTACTGGTAAGCATCTAAGAATCTCATAGTTCTCTCTCCATTTTTCATCCATCCAAAAGGTTTGTTCTTTGGTGAGTAATGAGCCTTATAGGAAAGCTAGTCTGCTGTGGATTTTAGTTGTTTTTCTGTGTTATACTTTTATGTTGTAAAAAGGTCAAAAGCAAAGGTGAAATTACTCCATAATGAGAGCATTAGCAGCTATTAATCCTGATTTGTCCACCACTGGCTGTACAAGCCCTCAGAACAGCTTGTGCCCTTAGCTTAACTTTGATTAGTATTGAGCATTAAATCATTAATACAACATTTTTCTTGAGAAAACTGTCCGTGTTTCATCATAGCCATAAGCACATTTCCTTTAAAGTTGCAGGAAGACCTGATGGTCCTCTCTGCAGGATGTGTACACAATTGTTCATGCTCTGATGGTTGCTCAGTGTTCTGTTTAATATGAAGTTCCTCTCAGTGTTATAGTGGCGTCAAACAAATTGATTAACTCCCCATTAAGCCCACTGGAGAGAGGACTGACAGCAGGCTTTAACAATCCAAACTAATTCAAGAGAAAGAGGTGAAACAAACTGTTTATCCAGCTCAGATTGTATTTTGCATGGAGACAAATTGACTAATTGTTACATTTGCATGTCTGACCTCAAATACAGTGTGAGAACAAACTCTGTAAAAAACAGAAGGCTTTTTTAATAACCACCGCTATAGAATAAACAAGGTGCAAAAGCAAACATTCATTCACTGGGGTAAAGAGAAGTTCAGGAGAAGCAAAAAGAGAAAAAGACTTTTGAGAGGTAAAGGAATTGAACCCATTGTAATGTCTTGTTACTCACCACCCATGTGGTGGTGGGCAGTTTTTGGAAGCAAATATCAAATATAAGTGGCTTTAAAAGAAAAATGTCTCCACGAACAATTCTGCCTGAAATAAAAACAACAAAATCCATAGATAGTGATTTTTTTACGTGAGGTGACATTTTTTGGGAGATATTTTTGTTTTGGTATAGTACTGCCATAACATAATTATTGCACTCTGGCCTTTCTCCATTGCAATGAAAAATAACATTGTTTTCCGGCACTAGTTTTGGGAGAGTGTTCAATGCATGCAGTTGTAGCTTTAGTTTTTGGATGAAGATATGAAATGAGGAGTGGATTTGCTTTGTACAGACACTGTGGAAAAAGTCCTAACCTCCTAATTATGTGCACAAAAGCACAAAGGTTTTTTCTCTTACTTTGCTGCAGCCTGCTGCTGTCTGCACAGGATATAATCCTGGTAATCACATAGTATGATCACAAAGCACTTTTAAAATGAGCAGCACATCTCTCAAATTAGATGCTGCAGATGTCCGTCTGCCTTTCATGGCTTTACAGATTTAATCAACTGCACAGCCAGTTGATTAAAAGAAATCATCGTTTAGCCTAAAAGTAGCTGTGAATCACAGATTTTGGTTTAAACCATGAGAGAGACTTTAGCATATAAATTGACTGTCATTGTTGCCTTAATCACCATAGACTCCTTTTTTATGTGTATTTAAATTTGTGCACTGCTTACAGAATGTGTAATCAGAGTGAAACAAGCATAACATACTTTAGAGGAATTAGTGCAACTTAGTGCAACCATCTGCACCAGCTAAAGACATGAAAACAGTAGAGAGCATCAATGCGCTGTGCAAGCTTAACACCCAGTCATCATTGACACCCACATTTCCCCATTGTGTTGTTTAACCTACACAGTATTGACTGTTAAAGTAATGCCTGTTAGCATCTACTGCTCTGTCACCTACAGTAGTGCAGTGTTGACTGTGAAAGTATTGACTAACCAGAGAGATCCTCAGACACCTCTGGCTTCCTTGTTGCAGTGAAATCAAGCTTCTCTGTCATTGTGGTGGCATGTTCAAACTCCTGCAGATCTATAAAAAGACAAAGGTTATTGATGACCTGAGTCTCGTAAAAACACCTGCATTAAATCATAATGCATATTTGATGGACGTATGCAGCAGTAATAAATTGTCTTATTTGAAATGAATTAAGTATGGTTTTGGCTGGACTGGGAAAAGGGAACAGAGGCTCACAGGAGCCTGAAACAGCCCCCAGCAAGTTACCCAGTTGGCAGGCAGTGCTTGTTTTCTGTGGCCAGGATATTTTTTCTGAAGATTGTTTTTTTTTGAACAACTGGCTGCTTGTCTGAGTAAATTTATATAATAAGTCAGATCAACAGCCAGAGAAAAAGGAATCAAATTTGGTGCATTGATGAAATGAAATCAAAATGCCAATTAGAATGTTACTTTGAATGTAAATACACATTGGCAGAATATCTCCCTGTTGTCAGAGACACCAGGCAGAGATGAAGCCCAGTTACATTGTCTGATGTGACACAGAGATAGATGACTAATTTCCAGGTGACTTTGAAAGACATTTCTCAGTCTGATTGCACAAGGTTCTACCAGAACTGCTGTTGTTGCTGTTTCCCCACATTTTACAGCTTCAGTTTCACCAACGTAATTGCAGTTTTCTGTATCTGCAAAACATGGATAATCTGTACCTGTATTTAAATGCCTTTCACATAAATGGGGAAGGAGTTACAAGTACTGACCTGATTTACCATGGTTGTACAATATCTGTACTTATGATCGCTCAGTGCTGGTTATCAAGTTTAGCATGTACAGAAAATTATAATTATGTCTGAATGATTTCAATTATTGCAAACTCCATCTTCTGCTGTATGAAGGCAGATCTCCAGTCTCAGTGGGTGTACTGGCATTTGCATTCAGCGCTGCCATCAAAAGCCTGTGGGAAAAGGCCAAAATTGATTTGAAAATAGTGCACTAACAGCCTTACTTGACTGACTTATCTTTAACTGATTTACTAAGGTGGACAGCGGCTGTTCACCCTGAAGTTGCATGTGGCATTTTACACCTAGAAGTAGGTGTAAAAGTAGGTTTTGACAATGTGTGAAAGCTCGTTCGGCACCAGGGAAGATGACAATGGAGAGATTCAGTATTACATTTGAGCACTACTCACTTTTAGATGCCAGAAAGTGATATTATTAGGAAACACAACAATGCCATACATGTCACAACAAAAATTAAGCCAATCCCTGCGTGGTCCGTGAGAGCAAACCTCCTGAGTGTCGATGCCTGCTGTTCATTTGCATTGGCGCTCCAACTGATAACACCCACCAGTCCCCAACATCAAACTCCCAACACTGAGTCACTCATCAATTATACATGAGTCACTTTTGTGCTGTCTGAATGGAACATCTTCTTTCTTGGCTTGTTAATTCATTAAAAACGAATGTGCAGCTCAGCAGACACCAGCGCAGCTTGACAGTTTGGGGCATGGTAATTTCACTTTGTTTATTCAACAGTGAGACGAATGATTAATAAGTTTTGTTTGTGGGGTTTTTTTTCCCCCAGTTATAATGACCTAATTTTTTACATTGTGTGACAGTGTGAAGCCTAAGCAAACCAGCAAAGAGGAGGAGGTTGTCTTTGTCTCAAAACGTATCCATTTTATCTCGAGCACTATAGACAGCATTAGCAGATATGTTTTGGCTACAAGTGGGGAAGTAGTCTATTGACTTGCTGAAAGGCTGCTGCCTATTGAAGACAGTGCTATATTCAGCACACCTTACTCAGTGATGAAATAATCAGGGGGTGTTGTCAGTCATTGTTAGCCCTTTAGACTAGAAGCTCTACAACACCAGTAGGGGGAGGCCAGTCATGCATAAGTCTGATGCTGATCGGGTTTGATGGCTCTTTGAAAATGTTGTTACTCATTGTGCGTTAGTGTGCTATTTTGGAGGGTTTATTTTCCCCCCATGTTTGTTTTCGCCTCAAAATGTCCAGAACACTTTGTGCTCCAGAGCCTGTGAAGCACCGGGCAGAAGTGATGACTGTGTCATGAAAGGGCTTTCCATTAGCCTACCATTTGAGGCATGGTTACATTACACATGCTGCCGGGTTCAGATTTAATCAATCTTATTTATGAAACCCTGAGGATGTACTGTATGTGTACATGTGTGTATGTCTTGGGTCGGTTTGTATTGCGTTTGGGGTTGGTGTGAATCATTTGTACGTGGTCCATTTGAAGGTACCATCCCATTATGTCTTCAGGGTTTGACCCCGGTCATCATATTCTGTTTTTATGTTTAAGTCCTCAGTTTGCAGTCCACAAGCTCATGATGGGCTCGAATGGATCTGCAGACCTTTATGATATGAGAAAGAGATAGATAGATGTTCTTTATTGTCCACAAAGGGAAATCCATTTTGTTCAGGTCAGTACCATATAACAAACAAGACAATAAGTAAATAAAAAAGATAAACACCACAGTACAAAACAGGACAGGACAAGATTTTTAAAAGAAAAGCAATGCCTTCTAGCGCTAGAGGAGAAAAGAGTTTCTGAGTTTTAATGTAAAAGCTGTTGAAAAGAAAGACCATGACATTGTCGTTTTTTTTTGTATTCTATGCAGTTCTTGTATACTTAGTACACTGTTTGCAGTGTCAACAGTGCTGTCGTGGTATAACCGCTATATTTGTACTATTCCATGACTGTAATCGGATTGCATGATTTTTCAGTAACCTTTTTCATAATTCCAAAGAGATGATGGACTTATATATAGACCTGGAGTATCTGTTCATTAGGCCTCATTAAATTTGGTTCCATTACCAAAGGATAAAGCTGGATATTCTCCATTTTGAAAAAGCCAAAACCAACAATGAATTGATCTTACTAACAAGTATTGCCTGTGTAGCCGGAGCCTGATGTACTGTATCATATTATTTGTTGAGAATAAAAAAAGACTAATGCCAGCCTTATCCTTTAAGTGCTTCAGTGTAATCTGGACATGAGTTGAGGCCTAACACATTGTCTATATGTAGATCCAGTTCACATCAGTTCAGGTAGGTTAAATAAGGTCTACAATGAAGTCTTATCCAAAATAGCTCATAATGCAACACATTTCATGTAAGAATCGCAGCTCAAAGTGCTTTACATTAAGAGTTCTTCTGAGGGAAAGTCTGCCTTTCATGTGGAGCCGCTCAGCTCACCACAACCAAAGTCTGAATGTCAACCTGCACAGTTTTGCTGATAAATCCCACCGCTCCCATTTATCTCAAGTCTGGATACGAGCCTCCATAAATAACTCCCAAGCTGATTTTGTGTTTACAACTTGTAATCCTGTGAACGCTAAGCACCTCTGGGTTGATATGGAACGAGTAAATCTGTCACAGAGACGTAGCACGTGAATGCATTGCAGGAGTTTCTACAGTATGTGGAAAAAGTTGACTCCAAAGAACGTTTATTTTTTTATACCTACTTATTTATACTCAGGGTCAGGGGAGGACAGGAGCTTTTCCCAGCATGCATTGGTTCAACATTGGTTCCTTTCCATGACTGCAGTTGATCCTAACCATAACCAGGTAGTTATTACTGTAACCACGACGATGAAGGTCTCCGAACCTTAACAAAGTAGTTACTTTAATCCAAACAATGTTTTTTCTCCAAACCTAACCTAAAAGTAGTTTTTGTGCCTAAACCTAACCAAACCTTAACAGCTCAACACTTGCATGTGATGTTGTAGAGGTCATGGACAAATGCTGTATTTTGTCATTTAATTGGGAAGACTTGTTGACTTAACCATAACCACTACATGTCACCCCACCCACAATGCCTTTCTGTCCATGACTGATAGCCTATTGGTTCACACTTAAAATTGAGCCTTTTCTGTCTAAAGCCTACGCAGTCTATTCCAACAGGTTGTGTGGGCTTTAGTGGTAATTTCATTTCATTTTACCATTTGAATACCATTTCATTGCACTTTTAACTGAACCCTAACCTTTACCTAAATCCATGTTTTAACCCTATTGGTGTACCTTGTGAAGATCACAGTCACACCTGTTGGTTGGAAACATGCTGTACATATCTTTCTAATGTAGAAGAAAACGGGAGTAAAAAAGCCAGGGCTGCTACCATGCCTACATAAAGCTCCTCGGGGTGAACTGGTTCAAAGGAAAATTACTAATATTTTTTGCATGGAATTCACTCCACAAAAAAACCTGACAAAGGACACATTGAGGCTTATTTCAAAGATGAAAGTCCTATTAGTAATTGCACAAAGTGAACAGGAAAAGTACTCAAACTTCACAAAGTCAAAGTGAAGCAACAAAGGAGACAAAACTTTGAACCTGTGACTCTCAGACCGCTGAATCACAGTGCTGCTCAGTTAATAAACATTGAAAACGGACGGTCAGGCACAGAGCTGTGGTTAAAGGCCAAGACTATACCATTGATTACTTTGACAAAAGCCTTTTTTGTGCCGTGACACACACACACACACACACACACACACCCACACATGCACAGTTTTAGTCACTATTCAACCCTCATCTGCCTATTTATGTCGCCCAATAATTTACTGCCAAAGATAAAGCCAACCAGTTATATACTGTACACTATATCTGCCCTGCCTCCGGTCCAAGACCCCATAAATCTGAAGCAGAGAGATGATCCATGGTTAATACAGTTTATGTTCTATCTACCAATCAGCATAAAGCTCCATAGATCTAATGAAAAGGCAGTCCATGAGGGGAGGTCAAATGTGGCAATACGCTAGAAATGAAATCGAACTTTCACTAAATGGAAGTGCTGCTGAATAATGCCGTGTGAGCAAATCTGTGTGCTCGCTGCAACTGGAGTTCTGCTCATAAAATGACACTTTTTGTTAGATGGGGGGGGTCTTGCAAATCACAAAAAAAAATTGGGGTATGATGAGACTGATAGTCCCTGGCTGCATGTTAATGTACAGTAAGCCAACAAATCCTTTCCCCACTTTGCCTTTAAGTCTTAAACTCATTCTTCTTGGAAATGAAAAAACACCTTCCACCTACTCCATGATATTTCTATCTTCTAAAAACAGAAATGTATAAAGGCATATCTAATTGCTTAGTTACAGTTCCTGCCTGGATCTTGACGCAATCAGAAAATTAAACCGTTTTTAGAATCAGCAGGTGGTCCGCTGTACCACCGCATCCTGCCAGTGTGTGACTGGAAACTGAACAATACTAAGTGTGTTTGGAAATTAGTATGATGTAAAAGCACGGCGTGCATTGAGTTCCTTCGCAGTGTGTGTCAACCTTTTCAATTCTTTCACATTGAGAGACATTTGTGCATTTAGAGAAGATTTAGTTCCTTCCTGCCTGACACTTTGAAGACGGCTTGTCATGTTGGGGGAGACACTTGAGAGGGAAGATGCTTGCTTTATGGATGCAAATGGGATTTGTTTTTGTTTGTCTGCATATTTAAATGACAAAAGAATACGTTTATTCTTTATTGTATAAATATTGGTGAAAATCATCTTATCATGCAAATCATTAACTACTATCTAAAGTGTTTGTCCAATCGGGTATCTTGACTGTGAATGAGCTATTCTTGTTTTTTTTAGTAGAGCTGAAATGATTAGTCGATTAATCATTAGGCAATCGACAAAGTAAATTGGTAACAATTTTGGTAATTGATTTATTGTTTTTCATTTTTTAAGCAAAAATGCCAAAAAGTTTCCTAGTTTCAGCCTCGGTGAGCTCGACTATCTTTTCGTGGTCGCTCCACTCTCCACTCACTTCGGTTCATGTAGACGGAAACAGAAACTAAGCTGGGTCAGAGGGTTATCGTTCATTGTCCATCACAGTCTCAACAAAACAGTTCCTCAGCAGCACGCCACTCTCATGCGTTCGTATCTTTACTCTCTGTCTCTTCAGCATCTGCTAGTAAGAAAGAAGGATGGAAAAAAAACGTGTTGAAAGTATTTTTATGATTTTTATTTTTCAGTGATAATTTCTCATTCACAAAAGATATACCATATTACCAAGAGGCTAATGTTATTTTCATTTTAATTGGGTCTATTTTTCCATCTCATTCTTTGGTGGAAATCTTATAATTTTGGCATTGTAAGAGATTTAATTAGCTCCCCAGTCAAAGCTGCACTAGATCTTGTATCTTTAAATCTTTCAGAAGAAGAAACGTCAACCTCTTGAAGAACTGGGTTTGACATTTTGCTGAAAGCTTTTATTTGAACAGTTCCCTACACAGATGGGTGAACATTTTTAATTAATTCTTAACTCTAAATTAATTAGACTGCGCAAAGAGAAGATGAGGAGGCTGGAAGATTGAACGGTGTTTCTCGTATGTCTTTCTGGGGTCAGTTCCGAGGACAAATAGTTTACTCCCTGTTTCCTCTGCTGTACTGTATTAGTGAGCTGAAGTCTACACTGACAGCTCTACATAATGAGGGCGAGCGGGGGTGTTTACTTGACTCCAGCCCCAAGGCTTTCATCCACTGTCAGGTCAGTGGCCATCATATTAGCCAGTGTGAATACCCAAACCATGGCACTGCATTGTGTTAGCTGGATTTTTTTTTCTTGCCAGATGTCAGAGCTACTGCACGACACACATGTATGCACAGCAGAGACATGGCTGTTTCTTTACATGCGTTCATTCACTGCTGCAGGGACGGGTATCAATCATACAACGCAGCTGGGGCTCGACGGCTGCTCTGAATACAATGGACAGAGAATGAATACAGACAGAGAAAGAACTGTGAAAAGATGCAGAATCTAACCGAAAGGAATGAAGAAATAATCCCAATCTATTTTATGTAATTTATTCATGATTTAGGGCGGTTTTGTTGATTCAGTGAGGCACAACCAGAGCAGAGAGCACAGTGTTTTTGTCCTGCATCCTCCCTTTTTTCTCCCAATTCATCCCCTACCACATTTCTGTGGAAGAGTTTTGGAGGTCTGCTAAATTGACACAGTTTCTTCTGGTTTGAGTCAGGGAAACAGTGGACATTTTCCTGCCAGTTTTCAGAAAAAAACATGGCACTGTCAGGCTACTATATTATTCAAAAAGGGTTAACAGCCCACTGAAATGAACAGGAACTTGCATAAATGATCGACTAAACTGGCTTGCGTCCATTATCCTGATAGGTCTGTGTGCGGTGAATGGCTGATCACACCAAAGTATGCGTTTGATTCAGGCAACAGATGGCGAAATGATTGCTAGTTAAACAAAGACCACCACAGAGAGAAGATTTGCACCAAGGAACTGTTAAAAAATATTCCATTTGAAAAGAAAAAGTAGATATGCAGAGGATTTATTAAACATTTAAACATGGACTTATGTATCTATTCCAGTTATGTATGTATAAAGTCGGTGTTTCCTTTCAATCTGCCCACAAGCACTGAATAAGTGGATGCCATGTTTGTATGCTATAGTTAATATTGTAGGCATGTGTACAGCTACAGCCACAGAGTCCTTGGCCTGGATATAAGATGACCCTGATTAAATAACAACCTCTCCTTTTGCAAGTTTTTGAATCAAGTCTTTCTGAAGGTTAGATATGCTTTGGAGGAAACAAGGTAGGCAGATATACCACACTGTACCAAGACAAAAAGCGTTGTGAGATTTGCATAAGAATAATGTATATCAATCAAATAAAATAAGCTACTAGATGCAGCTGTCTTGTAAATACAATCTGGTTGACATGGTAACCTATAGGCTGCTATTCTTTTTAATTCAATGCTGCTATTTCAGAAACAGTTAGTATTAACCAGCTGTTCAAACTGTTACGGTTATTTCCAAAGCCTTCAGCTGAATAATGGCTCTGGTAATAGGCAGTCTGTTTCCTCACATACTCGCTCACTCTCCTGTCAAGCTCTTGAAATTGGTCGATTTTGGGACCACGGAAAGATTTCCTTTCTTTGTTAGCCTTTTAAGACTGTGTTTTTGGGCCCACCATACACTCCCACGACATGCTGTGACTCGCCTGTAACTCTTGGCCTCTTGTCATATAAGACTTTCCGATCCATTTGAAGATGTCAGGAGATGCTTGTCGGGGAAACAGAAAACCTCAGTATGTGTAACAGGAAGCCGAGGTTTTACCCGTGGGTTACTGGACACTTTTGTGGCAGAATAACTCACACACTCACTGACTACGTTTACATGCACAAAATATTCAGCTTTTTTGCTCTTATTCTGAAAAAGACAACATTCCTACTAAGCTGTTTACATGGCTAAAGAAAATGGATATTCCACTAATATTCCCGTTTACATGCGGCCTTGTTTGGGGTTGAGATATTTGCGCATATCTGAAAACCTGTTGATATCCAAGTCTTTCATAATGTTTAAAAGTAGGTGTGTTTCTCCTTCCGACCAGAAATGTGGGCTTTTTTGTGCATGCACCTCTACCCCAGCCTTGCAAACTGTTGGCTAGTTGGTTTGTTTACAACGCACAGAGCTGACCGTAAACAGGCAAGAGGCCGTGTGTCGAAAACTGCGGTAAAAACCCCAATTGAAACGCATATTCCGAATGCGCTGTATACATGTCCACAGATTGCTCCTAAAACCCAAATAATATCGACATATCCCACATGTCTTAATCAGAAAATGCTACATTCTGAATAAGGCCTAATTTGTAATTTCCAAATGTAATATGCTGTTTACATGACCCGTATCTAATTCGGTATGTTGTTATATTTGGAATAATAGTGAAGATATTAGTGTGCATGTAAACGTAGTCACTGTTGATGGAGGGATAGAAACTCACTAGCCTGTTGTAACCAGTGTGCAGCACTCTAGTGGAGCAGATGAAGCACTCTGGTTAAGGTATTCACACAGGAATCACCAGCTGTGTGTGTGTGGTATCAAATAAGTAATCTACTCTGAAATTACAATCATGTAACTACATTTATATAAAGTGCATAGCGAATATAACATGAGTAAGAAGCAAAACTTAGGAGAGAAAAATACAACCTAAAATAAAAAACAAAATCAAGTCTGGTGGCCTGTTCACCCACACTTAATATTTATAGCAGTGAGCATAACGGTAAATTACAGTCCCAATATGAGGTATTCAGGTTATTCAGGTTACATAACATAACAGGCAAAAATATCACACTGACACTTATAATAGTGAGACTGGCAGTAATAAAAGTTATGTTTAATAGAAGTACGAATTCACAGTTGAACCTTTAAACACACTTAACAATATACACTGCTGTTAAAACATCTTAATACCTGGTTGAGATTTTCACAAAGCACAAAAATCCTCAGCTGTGTGTGTGTGTGTGTGTGTGTGTGGTATTATTAGGCTTGTCTACCTTGACAGCAAAATACATAAGATGGAGACAATTAATACAAACAACCTACAAATAAAGTGGCGATTTAAGCTAGCTAGCAAGGCGACGAACCTTAGAGAAAAATATTAGCACATATATACACATATAAAACTGATGTAAGGCGAAGGATAGTGTCAAACCTCAACAAAACAAGAGACAAGAGACAAGCAACAGTAGCAAAGCAGCAGTGTATGTGTATATATGGGAGTTATGTGTGTGAGGATATAGGGGGAAGAGAGAGAGGAAAACAAAACATCCTATTTTTCCCCCTCCTCCTCTGTCTTTGCTTTCTCGCTCGTTATGGAAGGGGTGAAGAGATTAATAATATATAATAGAAGATAAGTTGATGAGTGTGCAAACTAATCAGTAAATCAGTACATAAATAATAAAATAATTGAATGCAGAGATACATTATACTTGTACGTTATACTAGCAACTTTAAAACAAACCATAAAAAAAGAATCCTCTCTTCAAGCCCCTCAGAACTTGGTTTCAAATCGTATATATTTCTCTGTAACATTCATTATTCATAATTCAAAGTTAAATGTCAGTTATTATTTGTTTCAAACATTCATCTCATCTGCTTCATCAGTGTGTGGGTGTGGTTTAATTTGAAAATTGACTGACAGCAACAACTCCACATCACAGTTTGAGTAAAATATTGCTAAATCCTGATTGGTGCATGAAAGTAAGCAATGTCACCTTTTTCCAACTGAGAGGCCCGCCCACTTCAAACCAAAATACTACTACAGAAATCTCTCTCATGTGTAACAACCAAAGCTGATCTGACTGGCAGAAAATGTTGTGTTCATGTAGGAGACCTTTGTTCATAGTAAGAAGCTGATTGAGAAAATATGTTTTTAGGGCCTTTAGAGTAATAAGCTCACACTGTGACACTAGATCCAGTACTCGCTCCTTTCATAGAGAACATCTGCTGTTATTAATATGTATAGATCTAGTCTTCAACGCCCATACTTTAAAATGTGATTTCCAGGAAATAACAGTTTGATTTTTAGTCCAACACAGTACAAGCCGTCTTAACTTTGGGTTTAGCTGGGTATTTGAGTTATCCATGTAACAGTTTTACTACACTTTTATAGTTTTTCCCCAGTTTATCAAACATCAAAGCTGAACAACGACAGCTTTGTGAAATCACATGAGACAAATGTTAAAATTGAGTGTTTCGTGCTTCAAAACCCATGTAAATGAGTAGAAATGTAGAAACTTTTATATTTTTATATTTTCAGAGTACAACAGAGTGTTGCAGACCACACGCTCATCCTTAGCTTTGAAGTGCTTTGAGGATTAGACTGGATTTCAGCCTGGTTATTTAGCTGGTGTCAGATAGATCATTGGTGACTAGATGCTCGTCTGAAGATGGGGGTGAGCCTCTGCCGGCAAAAGCTTTGAAAAGGGGGCTCATGTTAATGACTTTGCCTCCAGTGGTTTATCTTATCTTTTAACTTTCTTGCAGCCGTGCACGAGCATCTCAGCTGCTAGCGTTCTCTATACGCCTCGTATGCATTCCCAAAGGACGGCGCTTAAACGTGGCATTGCGTTTGTGGCTAACACAACAGAAGTGTAATTTCTCCATCTCGATTGGGAGTTAAAATGATGTCTGAGTGCTCTGTGAGCGCAGCATGATAATGACGACCCCTCCTCACGTCCCTCCCCATGTGTCTTTGTGTTTGAACGGTGTCAGAGTCCCAGAGGAGCTCCAAAGACCTGCAGCCTCCCTCATGTTCTTCCTCTGCTCACATCCAGTGTGTGTGTGTGTGTGTGTGTGTGTGTGTGTGTCTATCGCATTTGTACATCTGTGTTTGTAAAGTGCAAGACGCAAATGGGATTTGTCTCGACAATGATTCAAGAAGATTTAAATCATCATGACGAATTTTTAATTTGGCAGAAGGTGGTTTCAATACTGTTGCCAATTAAGGGAACATAATAGACATGTTTCCATCTCATTCAGGCCAACCTGTTTGATTTACAGACCTCAGCATTTCACATTCATTCTCCATCCTCCATCTCTGAGGCAGCTGTCGGGTGTGATCTGGTGTGTGTAAGTGGGCCTGACTTATTCTACATCAGACGTCTGATGCTACACAGTAAGCTACGATCATTTCACTGACGTGTTATATTTGCAATACTTCACTCTCAGAGATTTTAACAGCGTGGGGAATGCTTAAAGCACTATATTGTGTATATTGTTCAAAGTTTATTCTTGAAATTGAGCAGCTGACAAACACTCTCACCTCAAGGTCTTTTTTGTAGCTGGAGCTTTCGGTCACATCACGATATAAATCATTTAGACGGAGATCATTCATTCATCATGTAGAGTTTGTTCTGTTGAAATTTCCATTTTTTTATCTTTTGTCCTTGCTTAAAACCCCCGGAAATTTGAGCATCTTCCATTCCATGACAACCGAGTGAACTCCATCTGCTGATGAAGATCATGTGACATGATTGAAAGCACCAGAACAGCTACTAGATGGACCCTAAGGTGCGATTGTTTTGTCAACACTATATTGTGTGTTTCTGTGCAAAGTAAACCTCTAGTTATCAATATCAAACCACATCAGTATTAGTATCTGTAACGGTCACATTTGTTTTGGATGACCTTGTTTCACCTTGTTACTCTTAGTCTATGAAATAGATTCTTTCACTGTTTTAGTTTCAGTTGTTTATTTTTATTATGAAAGAAATTGTAGTCCCAAGTAGTTATACTTTTTGCATTGAAAAATAAGCATGTGATTAACAGCGCAGATGTGTCGGCTTTACCAGAAAGAAAATAACGTATTTAATTTCAGTTAGACTTCAGTTATATACATACAATCACACGAGGTAGTCCATCACCACAGGCAACATGTCGGTCCATCGTGTGAGTGCATAATTTCCTTTGAGTTCCTAAATGCACCTGCATGTATTAGAAAGTTTTTTTATGAGAAAACAGCATAAGAGTGTCATTTATAGAATAATAACTAGTTATCACGCAGGAAGTACCACTAAAATGAACTGTATTTTTTTATATTATAAAAAAGGACAGTTATATTTAAAGCTCTTAGCTCTTAGCGCTAGAAAATTACACACATTGCCAGTCTCCGGTGAGTTTATCAGATTCAGATGCTACTTGAAAACCACTGACAATAAATGACAGGTCTGCAGTATTTCATTGTATTAACACTGATTGGATATGATATTGAATATATTCACAAAGAGATCATGAGAGCATCTTGTCTCACCACTCATAGGTATTTTTGACTCAAGTGGAAAATTTAGAGTGTATTAGAAACTGAAGCTGCAGCTTAAACGTGAAAAAGACAATGCATCACAACTAAACACACATACGTAACAAACACAGGAAAACTCAGAGTCAAGTATTTTTGGAAATTACACAACATTTATAGCTAAATTCTTTCGCCTTGGTACGCTCTGGTGAACATTTCGTGCTCGCAGGTGAAGACATCCATCACTGTATTCACTCTGCACCCTCTGCTGTGTAAGTGTCACTGTTCACTGTTGCTGTTTCCAGAAGCAGTTCTATATTTTAAGGCCACGGACTGAGAATTCGAAGCCAACCTCTACCGCGTTTGTCGTGGTTATCTTTTGTTTAGTGTCACTGTGAATTGGTCAGTGATGTGTGAAATGAAACCTGGCCTGGTTCTGCTGCTGCCTTGCCCTTGTCTTTTATGGCTGTATAATAATGTAGTCAATAGAGGCTGTTTTCTTGTTGCTGCCTGGTAATTCCATAATGACCTCTGTGAAAATGAAATATTAAGATGAGATATACAAGCAGCCAGTGCATCACATATGCGTCCACACTCTCACACTTTGTTTATAGAGAGGGACGCTGCCTATGTTGATGAGAAGTCAGTTAGAATGTATGAAAGCATTATGAAGTGAAGCAGATTGCTGGCAGATATTGAGAAATGGCGACAGGAAGAAGTAATTAAATCCAATCGACAGGCTGTCAATGTGGCTGGCAGACAGGTAATTACTGAAGCATGGAGGCAGGCACACAAGCAGCCGACCCCCAGGGATCAGAAACTAGGGTGGCGAGGAAGCAACCGATAGCTGTAGCGCCGTGTTGACAAATATGAATTTAAGGCCATGAAGGTGAGGAAGGATTTCATGTCTGCCCTGTGCGTCTTGTATAAACCCTGTCTTAACAGAGCTTCAGAGAATCAGTTTAGAGGCATCTAAACCACCACAGACCACAACAATAGAAGTAGATTTTAAGTGCTAGTCTTCCACTGAGAGTTTAGATTTGCAACAAGTGCGTTGAAAAGTAAGCTAATGTTGGTCTGATGAACGGCAGCTAAAAGGGCATGGCCAGGGCTACTAATAACACAGCACACACAGTAGGTGATTTGTTCATTTTTAATAGGGGGGATGACCCAATGGGAGCACCCTATTACATTATATTGTCAAATAAACACTCAATTTGCGGCACAAAGATTTGTTTTATTTGAAAAATAACAAGTGAGAACAGCAAAAAAAAAAAAAAGTTTATGAGCATTCAAGGCACTTTTTCTCCAAGCTCTGTTAATTTCTGACCCGGCCTCTGTCTGCTGTCTGCTGTAGAGAATATTATAGATCCAAGACGAAGCTGACAGAAGGGAAAGACCGAGAGAAAAAGGCGCAATTACAAATCTGTCTGCTGCTTCAGCCCCACGGACAGCGTCATGGATTTATCAATACACAGCACAGTTAGGCTGCTGATATTTCAGAGCCATGGTCCGGGCCACAGATTGTAACTTGCACAAACCTCAGTCAGATAAAGGATCAATGAGTCAGGCAGACTAGCCTAACATATTCAACTAAACAACCCCTCTGCCCCTGCACTCTGAGGCATGGCAGGTTGACAAGGAGGATGCATTTTTGTGATTTTGCTACCAAGGTGATAACAGCTGCAATCCTGCTTTTGTCACAGGCGACTCACTCAAAGAAGAAAGAAGCACCAGACGAGCCGCCATCGAATGATTCAGCTTCTCTACTACTTGGGGAGAACATGGATGTCATCTCAGTGCTTTCGAGTGTGTCATTAAACCTCCACATTTTTGTGAATGCGCATAGACTATGGTCAGAAAAAAACCCACTATAGTACAAAGACTTTCCTCAGTAATGCTGGATCTGTATTAGTAGTCACGCACTTCTTTTATTCCCCTGATTCACTGTTAATCGCTACCAACACAGTGATCATCTGGCCTCTCAAACATTGTGACTGTGGATCAAAACACAATCTCTGACACGGCTTCAGAGCCTCTTATAAATGCTGTTGGCATCATAACAGCTGTGGAGTAGGCTTTAGCATATCCCCTCCATCGCTCCCTTGCTCTTCAAACCACTTTTGCCAATTAAATGATGTAGAGACATTGTCAGTCTAGAGGCCATCACGCTCACCAACAACAAAATGAAAAACTCAAGCATAATAAAAAACTGTGACTGAAGCATTTCCATCCCTCTCAGAAATGATTTGATGCAATAATTGCAAGAAATGTAACTCTTCATTAAGGTTAATTGTTGAACAGTCTCACCAAAAAATGGAAAATGATTCTGGTTTACCTACTTTTACATCTCCAAATTCTCCAAAAAACAGCTACATACATGATGTAGGGGCTCCCTGTTTTTCTGGATTTTGCGACACTCAAAAAAGGAGGAGTGCCTTGGCAGCCGAATGCCGTATAACTGCAACGCCACTTGTTCGAGTCCAGCTGGCGAACTCTGTTGCATGTCACGCACCTTTCTCTCCTCCTCATTTCCTGTCTGCCTCTTCACTCTCACTGTCCAATAAAGGTGAAAAATGCCCACAAAGATAACTTACATTTAAAAAAAAGAAAGAAAAAAAAGACAGTGGGCACCATTTCAACACGTGAAATAAATGACAAAAGTAAACCTTTGCACACCCAGTTTGCTATAAATATAGACCCTGTTTATATTTTTTTCTGCGAAACACACAGTTACATCACCTTTATTAGTAGGGGCAACTAAATGCATTCTAAAGTAATGAATCTAGCTCTCTGAGTGCTGTGAAGTAATTATAGCTCATGTTCCCAGCAGAGCTGCTTCAGTTCAGTTTGTAGGCTGTTGAGCATTAACTGCAGGCTTCAGGTCCTGCCACAACATTTAAATACAGGCTGTTTGGTTCAGACTTAAAAATTCACATTTTTATGCTCTCTGATAAAGATTTGCAAGTGTCAAACCTTAAACCTAAATACGCTTCTGACTCCTCATTAGTGTCAACAAGTGTTGGCTCGCATTATTTTACTGCTAATTGGTGTGGTGAGTTAGCTGGCAATTGGTTCCGTATTTTAGACTAAAAATAAACCTTGATGGAAACAAATTCCCACTCACTGTGGCTTCTTGTGCTTAAGTATTTCCTCTGTGCAGCATTTGAGGCTCTGGTTTAGTTTTGTTATAGTCTCTTATAATAGGTTCCAGCAAGTAAATACGAGAACAACAACAACTGTTCTTGAAAGGGCTGACCTGGAGTAAACAGTGTGGATTGCACTCCAACAGATAGGAGGGTCTAAACTAACAACACAACATGTTTATATCCTCTTTCTACACCCAGTTTTAAAGGTAACACAACAGGTGTAAACAATCAGTCCACAACAGGGCTGGAATGAACTATTGACTGGCAGCCCTGCCGGCATCTCACCAGGAGCTTGGTTTACATAAACAGACTTTCACCATGGCTTAGATATAACAAATAGGTCTTGCTTTATCAATTCCCAAAGCTGTCTATCTTACGTAGGAGTCATTCCCTATGTTTTCTCTGTAGATTAAGGCTGAATTTAAACTAATAATAATGTGGCTGACTGAGAAACCGGTTCAATATGTGCAGCTCTGTTCACATAAGCAGAAACATGCGTTGAGGAACTTACAGCTTCAAGGATGTTTACCTGCAAAATTCAGAGATGACTGAAGCATTATCAGAAAGTAATGTGCTTTTTACAAGTTGCTATTATCTTCTCTAAAACATCCTTCTCATTGCTCACTTCACAACACTGTTAGCAAACTACAAATTGAGGTACGTTTTCCTGTCTGTCGGTTGTCAGCAGGTGATAGTCATTGTTACAATACAGGGTATCGGCAGGTCTTTAAAAGTCTTACAAAACATTAAATTCAGTTTCCCCAAAAAAGGCCTTATGAGGTATTAAAAAGTCTTAAAGTCTTGCCTGCTGTAGGCAGTAATATTAATGTTATAAAATGTTTTTTGTTTTTGAGTTATCAGGAGACTTTACACACTGGGATTGTTGCGACAGTGGATTATTTAACTGTACAAACCTCTAACAAGACCACAGGAAAATGGCAAAAAACGAACAAAACATTTACCCGTCAAGGTAGGCAGTTTGGTGGAGTTTCAGTCGGCACCATCAGGCCTGTAGCAAGCACTGTCACTACTGCTAGCTACAGCAGCTAGAAAGCTCATCGTCTCATAAAGGTCAAGTGTCAATTTTAGCAAAAACTTAAATTAATTAATTATTTTTTAACTGGTTAACCCTTCCATCCCTTTTTTTTTTTTTTGCCACTTATCCGGGTCCAGGTCTCGTTAATTTAATTAATAATATCATCAGGAATAACTGAGATATACTGCTGAAAAAAATGTGATATAATTACATTAAATAACTGGTTTTCTATCATACTTTTATGTTTTGCCCAGTATGATCGTGAAACAGGAATTAACTTGTATTCTGTGTGGTATTAAAAAGGTCTTAAAAAGTCTTAAATTTCACACCCTTTAAAAGCTTAAAGTTAGTCAGTCTTTATTTTTGTACATCCAGTCCATCCATCTGTTTCCTACCCCTGCTTATCCCAGCACACAGTTTCCAGTCTGTCACAGGGCTAACACATACTCAGATTTAAGGCAACATGTCAGACTGGTAATAGACCAGACATGTTTGTGAAACCCTCTCCTACACTGGATAGCTACTGCAGCACCCACAGTACCAGCTGTGTGAGATTCAGCACCTTGGACAGTCCTGACCTGCTGTCTTTCTCAGAATCGTCTCTTATCACCAAGCTGCCTCAGAACGAGCACTATGGACAGCACTGTGGTCTACTTAGCCATGTCAGATTCAGCACCTTGGACAGTTCTCTGGCTTACTGCCGTTTTAGTGGAAGACCCATGGACAGCAGCTCTCTCTAGTTGCCTCAGAATCAGCTCCTTTAGCTCTGCAGGCTCTTGTACCAGCTATCTGTAGGTTTAAACGCAGCTTAGTTGTCATGGCGGAAAGATTTGAAAGATGGCAGAGACCAATGACAGAAGAGGCAGACGCAAAAGATTTATTTGTTTTGTTTTTTTCGATATTTACACTGGGAGCACATTTACTCTGTCTCCCTTTTTATATGTGATTTTATGCTGCATTGTAACAGAAACTTGTAACTGTTGGGTGCAGACTTTGGCAGAATCTTTTACACTAACATAGAGGTTTTCCAGAGACTGTTCTTAATCTTATTTATGACCTTATTTATGTGGTCTAGAAATCCTCACTTAGGAGAAGTAGAAATGAAGGATACATGCTCATTGAATTACAGTATTTTCTCAAATAAAAGCCTTGTCTTAAATAATGGCCACGAACCTATAAAGGCCCCAAATACAGGCAGAGGGAATAAAACAAAGGTGGATAAACTCCTGGTGCCTGTCATATAATGTCTATGACATGACCACCTTCTGGTGTGTGGCAGCGTTTGAGTTTACTATTTTTCAGTCAGTGTTGATAACTTTACTGTTAGTGATGACGTTTAGTATGTTAATTGTAGTGGCATGTTTATAATAGTTGATTATAACTAATCTAAAGCTAATAAATCTCCATATTCATTAGCTTTCTTTAGCTGCAGCTGTGCTGTCAGCTGGAGTTCTCCGTGACACAGATATCAGACCACCCCCATTTAACACGAAGACAATATTGCCCCTGCGTGCCTCACTTGTCTCACCACTAAATGAGCAGTAATGCAAACTATACAGCACATTCCGGAAATTAATTGGGTTTGACTGCGAGTGTTTGCTGCGCGATGAATGTGTAGTTTTATCACCCATCGCCTTCCACTGACTGCCTAATGTCTCACTTTGGACTGTGATTAAAAATCAAGATACTATCTACTGTGTGTGTAACAGAGAAGCTAAATTACACAGCATCCACGTCTTCTCTGAGGCTAAAATATACACAACAAAGATTTCAGGGTCAAGTGGAATGATGTGATTACACATTAACACGGGCAAAAAATAAAACGGACAGGCCAAGTGCATCAGCGACATGCCAAATTTTAAATGACCTTGGTATTTTCCAACAAAGACTCTTGTACATGTTCAGGAAAAAGACTGTGATTATAAAGTTGTGTATCTCTCCTTCTCAGATGATTTGATGCATATAAATGACTTTGTAACGATACGATATGCTGCAATTTCAAGCTGATTTGACACAGTTCAATTCAGCCGCAATAACGATTTCATATTTTTTACTATAATATTACTATTTTTTAAATAATAATCTAAAATAATCAATTATTTCCTCAATTTTTGTTTCAACTACTGAATCAGAAATGCCACAGAAAGGTACGTCCTTTACCACATTAGCACTAGTAAAGTGTTAGTGTCCAGAAATAATTTGTCACTCACATGCTGCTGACTGTATAGTATTGTTTACCTCAGTCTCTGAGTCAGTAGGCATTTTCGAACAAAACAGTTCTGGGTACGTACTCTGAACTAGGAGCTAAAAAAGTCACTCAAAACGTCTTTCTAAGAACTACGATCGTTCCCAGTTCTTACAGTGCGAACACAATAAGAAGAGGAGGGGGTCCTCCAGCTGTTCTTAGAACTATGAAAAGTTCCTCCGGTACAATAATGCCTAGTGTCTTGCCACTCTGCATGGACACACGTCCCTGTAAATGAAACGGTGCATGGCTTCAGTACTGGGAGTAATAGCATTAGCTGCTAATGCTTGCATTACTTTCTGTCTGTAACTTTACTCTTAGCGCACAAATTGCCTTCATAAATTAGTAGTGCAGTTTGTGGTGCCACCAACATATTTTATGATAGCACTGCGCATCTTAAGACTAGTGTAGTTTTTTTTGTTTTTTCAGTGTGGGAATGTTGTGGGTGGTTGAAGCAGGTATGTGATTGGGGGAACGTAGTGAGCCAGCAGGTGAGCGGCTGGTCAAACACAGTAACACACACAGAGTGCAGAGAGAGAGACTTGGAAAAACATTTTTTTGACAGCCATATTCACAGTTCTCTCCCCTGAATTTCATGTAGAATTTGGGTCGGATGTGTGGTTGTGTGGCAGAGTACATGTTAAACCTCGACCAGTCATAGCTTACAGTCTTTCATGACTTCTGTGTGACGAGAAAAGGTGACATGGTAAGAGAAGCCAGGGACACATTTTGGGATCAGGAGCGTTAATAACCTGAGTGTCCAAAGCATCATAGACGTCGTCAAACAAGGTGGGAGAAGGCTAGACATGCTAATCTCGTTGAGGTCTGCTAGCCCCAGAATTGTTTGTTTTCCACTATGATACATTACACAATATAAATGACAAATGATCCTGCATGTCTGTCAAACTGGGCCATTACTTGGCTGATATTGTTTTGTCTGATTATGGATAAGGTCAAGCAATCTCCAACAAAAGTCATTCTCAGTATTTTCCCCCACGCCAGGTAAAGCAGTTGATTCTGAGTATCATGGCCAACAAACGTACACCACGTACACTTCGCTGTAATTTCTGTTCCCTCTGCAGAAATGTATCATTATTCCTTATTGAGATGCTGATGGATATGACACAATGAGACAAAGTGCTTGTGAAAGTGGAAAGCTCACGTAATATTGATCATAATCACCACGTACCTGAACGTTGGGTGGTGGTGTGAACGCTTAATGAGAGTAGGGTCTGAAATGAATGGCCAGATGTTGGCAAAGTTTGCATTTTGAGGGGGAAAAAATCTATAAAGGTCATCTGTCCGGCCGACTGGTAACTTTGTGAGGGGGTATTATTTGAATGCCCTCGTTGTATATAGTATCGCTCAATGCCAGTAATTTTCTCCTTTTATTCAGTGACAGAACAAAGCAAGCATTAGTTCAAATTGACTGCTATTCCCTTTTCAAAAAGAACTTTATGATTCATTACATATTTGATTCAGTGGATTACTCTGGGTTGGTGTTTCTTTGCTGAAAGGCTCTGATTCTATGCAGAAAATGACATTGAAAACCCTGTGGGTGAAACAAACAGTACATTACTTATTTTCCCATGAAAATTATTCTTTCCTGACAGCTGTTTTTATTTCAGTGTACCAGCCGTTGGCAGGCGAGCCAGAAAGTTCATTTCTGACACTGCTCCCTGTCTGAGGGGTCTCGGGGTGCCAACGGAAAGGACATAAAAGTCAGGGCTCTCAGACACGCACCTGGCAGACACAGTTGGTCAGGGCTGGTTAGATTGATAGCCACAGAGGCAGAGGGTTCACACCTCCCTCTCGGTGGCAGCAGCAATCTCGGGGCTTTGCGAGTGTTATCTGTCCTCCAGATCAGACGCAGTGACAGTCAATAAGCTCATGTCTGGCAGGACCCACTCCCCTGTGTTTCCAACCTCACACACAACACATCACTCCTCAAAAGCACGTAGAATATTGATACTCAGTCTACAACCTGTTCTCTATACATACTTTGTGTCACAATATATAGTCAGGAATAATTTGTTGCATTGAATTATTGAACTATAGAATATAGTTGTGTCTACAAATAACGGTGTGGGAGATGCATACAGTTGCAGCAAACTTGTATCAGTAATAAGTGATGTGTCTTCTTGAAGGCAAATGTCTTTAGTGAACTTTAAGGGAGCTGTAACATATTAAAGCACCTGTGGGTGAAGAATGGGTCAATATTTAGCACGATCAAGGTATTTATTAGAGTGTAGCAGAGTTACTGCAAAGTGGAAGGTACATTACAACACAATAAGAATCCAAACCAAAAAAGGGGGAAACTAGGGGGAACAAGACAAATGACAACTGCTTTATAATGTATAAACGCAACAAGTGTTATGAAGATAGATTGAAAAGTATTATATTTAGCTGATTATTGGGGTAGGTACTGAGGGAAAATCAGTTTCAGTCAGTCTTCATCTTTTCAAATGAGCAATATGACCATCTAATCCACCGTTTATACTATGGCTCAGAGTGTTGTGTGATATGAAGTGCGGAAAGGTCACCCAGGAGTGAGATGATTGGACACGGGCGGGGGGATGCTGAGGACAAAGATCTAGGATATCCTGCTCACGACCTCTGACCAGAAAGATTGAACTGGTGTACGGAACATGAGTGCAGAGGCGTGAAGATAATCATCTATTGCCTGTGGGCAATGAGGGCCTTTGTTGTCACCAGAGAGTCCCATGAGAGTTGTATTAGCTCTGTGAAGGACCTTGTATTGTATTAATTGGATTTTTAGAATGGAAAGTCATGGAAAATGTGCTAGTGCATATTCTGTGCCTATTTAAAATGGATTCTTGTATGTTAACATCTTATATACATTTAACCTTTGGTACTGATTTGTTGTTTTATTTATATATATATCTGCACTAACATTTTTAGAGGATTTCAGCGACTTTAAGATATTGAGAGGGTCTATAATTATGGAAAGTTTGGCTGCAACCCTCAGCTGAATGTGTTGAAAGTGGCAACGTTCAGGTATTGTACTGTACTTTTGCTGTATAAGGTCAAAGGTCATGAACAGGCCACCCACTGAAAAGGTGTTCAGTGGTGACCTGTTGTCTAATAGTAGGTGCTCTCGGGAGTTAAATGTCCACTAGGATCTGATTCTGCAGCAAGATTCTAGTCAGGAGGTTCTGGGCTGAGAATAATGTTCTGCATCTTTTTCCTGATAGTTTTGTGTCTCTGATGAAATGGACTATATTTTGTCTTTCAGCTTTCTTGCATTTTAAAAACGGTAAATGGCTGCATTTATATAGCGCTTTCATCCAGAGTGCTTTACAAGATGCTGGCCTGCTGACCATTGAGAGCAATTTGGGTGTGAAGACAGAGTAACTCAGGACAACTTCAGTTCTAGTTGACTGCAAACCAAAACAAATGAGCGTACATTGCAGTACATCTTTTTTTTTCTTTTTCTAGCTTTTATGGCACACAGGCCTTGCATTAATGTATTGATTCTGATACATTCAGTCAAGTCAGTCTGATAGACTTTTATGCTTTTCTTGCATTTGTGTGCAGTCAAAAAATGAAATAAACTTCCTCTGAATTACAGTAATAACATTTTTAAATATGTAATACTTGCAACAAATCACAAAGATCACTCATATAAGTTTCTGTACTAAAAGGCCTACGCATACAATATTCTAATAACTAATATACTGTATAAACTAATATGGATTAGTAGCCCTGAAATGCAGATACAAATGCACGAAGGCTACATTTTGTGTAGTGTAGATTAGGGCTGCAGCTATCGATTATTTTTATTATTATTTAGTATCGATTATTCCATCGATTAATCGAGTAATCGGATAAGAGATACTTTTGCCTTATTAAAGAGCAATAGTAAATTCACAAAAGAGAAAAGAAGACGGGTCTCTTAAAATGAACAACTAATTGGTTTCCTTTTTAGAGAAATTATTTTTAATCTTTAAATTGCATATAATATCTGTCAAAACCAAACCCATTTAGTGCTTTAAAGTGCAAAACATTTTGCGAAATTCAAAAACAAATAAAAAAATTAAGTAATTTCAAATTACTTTAAAAAGGTAAACATATACATAAACATTGCTTTTAAGTTAGTGCAACTTAACTTTCAGAACTACAATTTTAAACTTAACTACAGTTAAGAACGTACATTAGCCAGTCAGCTCAGGCTTTCATAAACTGACTGCAGCAGTTTATTTGCTGTGGTTATTTTCTTTAGCAAAACATAGCTAACTTAGGAACATAATAACTAGCCACCATGTTTACGTTCTTAACTAGCCATTTCGTATAGCCATAATTAACTTACATTCTTCACTAGCCTTCATCTCAACTAGCAATCATATTGCTAATAAATGCTAACGTTAAAGTTACCTTGTGTCGGGTCCGTTCTGTGGACTGCGTATACAAACTTTTGACACTTTCTGTCGTTTTCTCTGGCCTGTCCCTTCGCCTCGCTCCTCACTATTATCTCTACCTTTCTCCATTTTCCAGTCCGCACCATCAAATCATGTCTACTTTACGTATCCACAACGGAAGCGCTCTGTGCGGCAGTAATAATCATCCGTGGAAACACAGTGACCACTGAGCAGTATGGATTAAATGAAGCTTCGATGCAAAGAATTAGCATAGATGATTTTTAGTAATCGAGTTACTCGAGTTTCAGCCCTAGTGTAGATACAAGATGCCTTTAAGATGGATTACTTAAAGGAATAGTTCGACATTTTGGGAAATATGCTTATTCGCTTTGTTGCCTAGAGCCGGATGAGAAGATCGATACCACCAGCCCAGCCCAGCACAAAGACTGGAAACAGGTGAAACTAAATCAGCCCACCAACACCTCCAAAGCACACTGCAGTACATCTTCAGGTTTACACATTCATGTTCCGTATCCCAGGCTAAAATAATCAAAAGAGTGCTTGTGCATAATAAGCTTTGGTTATGTACATTTTAAGAGGAAACCAACCTCAGCCCACTCTAGCCTGAAGGCAGGCCCTGATCCTGGTCAAACACTGCAAAAGACAGTATTGACAGAAACATACTGCAGCAGACAAATCAAAATAATAAAACAGTGATTTTCACCTTAAAGCTGTGAGCAGAGAAAAGCTGAAGTGGTTTAAGTAGCTGCTGGAGGAGCCGAGCCTCTTAATGAAGAGAAGAGAGAGACTCATCCATCAGCTTCAGACAATGTCATATCACTGCAGAGTACAAAGGAGGAAAACGGGGACTATTCTTCCAGCAGGATCACCTTTCAGAGGAAATGTTACTGTATATGTAAAAAAAAAAAAGCTCCTTGACCTGGACATAAAATACTCTCTACTCTCTCTTGTTGCCACGATGAGAGTTATTACTGAGGGTAAACCATCACAGTATCGCTGCCCTGATGATGCTCAGGCATTCCTTCGTGATATCCCCATGAAATCTCCATAATTCCACGGGTGATACATTTTCTTTCTTCCTCTCCGTGTAAGTACTGTTTTTATTGTTTTCATCATTAATTTGTCATGATGGTACAGCGTGCCTTCGAGTTGCTGGGACTTATAACTGACTTTTAATGAGAAACTTTGGTGTTACTGCGGCACGTACTTGCCGTGTTAATACACTTTTTGTATGCCGTAAACAATACTGTAAGACGTCGTAAAGTCATGCCGTGAGTGTTTGTGACAGATGATATCCTTGGTTAAATTAGTCTTATTTTTCTATAGGCCCACGGTTGATCGAGACCTTTGAATGTTGGTGGGTCATTTTTCTTTGTATCTCGGGAACATTTGAAATTCATAATACCTCAGTGACTGTGTGTACAACCCTTTGCTCAGGTAGGGAAATATGCACCAGTCAGAGGGAATGTAGGAGAGTAGATATTAAAACTAAATTGAGGTGGCTGTGGTTTTAATCACTTAAATGTAAAGGCATTAAATGATATAGAACAGAAAGTAGACATGTAGCTGTGTCTTGTTGACTGTTACTTTGCCATATTATTACCTAAATCGATAGCTTCTGTTTACTCTGGAATGACGGCCTTTTTCTTGTGATTTTAATGTGTGAGTGTTTTAATATGGGCAGCAGCCGACTGGAGGAGAAATGCAAAGGATTATCTCTGTTCAGTCAAGTAATAATACCTTCTTGACATTGTCAAGTTGGCATTGTAATTTGTGACTTTGCTCAAAGCTACGCCTGATTTGGAAATCATCACCATAGCTGTAGTAGCGTAATGGCGGAGATTTCTCTAAAAACATTTTAAATGTACGCATATGTTGCTCCATTATCATCTCCAGGCGCGGCAAGTGTGGGCTTTTTAATGCTGTGCGCCCCGAGCCCTTCACTTGAAAATGGATCCAACTGAGCTGAAAAGTGCCACTCTGACTGGCAGTCCCAACAGTTGTTACAGTAATTAGCTCTCTTGCTCTCTCCTGCTCACCGTTATGCATTTTCAACATCTATGACTTTCCCTCCAGGCCTCTAAATCTCTCAGGTGTAGACAATGCCTGATGAAATGAGGGGCTTATTTTTGGTTGTAATAATAGCAACAAAAAAGAAAAAAAAAATGCAAACCACCACACAAACAACAAGCAATTATTTTCAGTAATGCCTTACATCACAGCACATAAAGTAGTAAAGCAACTTAAGGGAGGGGAATGGCCTGATGGAATCAATATGAGATACATTTGTCTGAACTTAATACATTAAGGTCACCACTGAATTATATTTTCTATTTGTAGGTTGTTTTGTTCCCTTTCATATCCTTTCTAAGCAGAGTCTTTCAAAAGACCACTGTCTGGCATGCTTTTTGAAGATTACATGCAAAATGGATTTTATAAATGCAGCACACATGACTGTTTAGGTTTGTATCTCTTAAGTGATCAGATATGAGCAGTAGGTAATACTAAAGCTTCCCTAGCAAGAGAAAGTCTGTAATCAGGAGAAGTGTGCCGGTCTGTGCTGACCTCGCCATCTGTTGCAGTTATACAAACCAAGCCGCATGCATGCAGAGCGGAGCAGAGCAACTGAAGCGTCTCAGAGTTATTTGTCTTCCAGAGTAACGCACCGCAGCCTCCCAGTGAGCCTCCCTCCACGCGGTCATGCCTCAAGCCGTGAGCGTAACGTGATCCTCAACTCGCTTCAGTTGGTTAGTCCGACACTCCCAGACCTCTAATGGAGAAAGTGTCTTCAAAATCTCAGTTAAGGGGTGATGAGGAAGGAACGATATGGGTGTTGGTGTTCATGCACATAATCAGGCTTCACAGGCTCATGCGTTAGTGGTGAGACAGGCAGTGGGAGGAACCTTTCCCCTGTGAGCTGCTGCTTTCTTCGTTAATATACTAGAGTGGATAATGATCCAGAGAAGATGAACACCTCAGAGACCAAATCATGGCTGTATGTATCTTCTTCCCTTTCTTGCTCTCTTATTATCCCTGGTTTCCCTCAAGGCCTCACACTTACACTATTTGTCAGTGCATACTGTAGGATGGTGGGTGCTAACCTTTTGGAGGATCAGGATGGTGATATTTTATATTCAATTCAGTTTTATTTATATAGCGCCATATCATAACAAAGTTATCTCAGGGCACTTTTTCGAGTAGAGCAGGTCTAGACCCACTCTTTATATTTACAGAGACCCAACATTTCCCACCATGAGCAAGCACTATGCGACAGTGGCAAGGAAAAACTCCCTTTTAACAGGTAGAAACCTCGAGCAGAACCAGGCTCTGGGTGGGCGGTCATCTGCCTCGACCGGTTGGGTTGAAGGGGGAGGGGGGAGCGGGAGAGAGAGAGCAGGAGGAAAGAGAACATACAGCAGCACAATACAGTTTCACACGAGGCAATGGCATCGGCATGGATGTCAACACCAACAGAAACAATACTAAGAGCAACATTACAGCGGCAATACTAATAATAATAGCAACAGCAACTGCAGCAGCGGGTGCAGAGGAGGAGCACGGGGGCAGCAGGTGGCCGCAACCATAGATCCAGACTCTACAGCTCCGGAGGCAGAAACACCTGCAGAAAGCAACAGAAGGAGAGAGAAAGGGGAGAGAAAACACACACCTACGGGAAGAAGTTGAATTAGTAACAAGCATTGATGGGATATGAGGGCGTACAGATGGAGAGGAAGAGGAGGAGAGAAGGCTCAGTGCATCATAGGAAGTCTCCCGGCAGTCTAGGCCTATAGCAGCATAACTAAGGGGGGGCTCAGGGCTCACCTGAGTCAGCCCTACTATAAGCTTTATCAAAGAGGAAAGTCTTAAGCCTACTCTTAAATGTGAGGGGGTCCGCCTCCCGTACACAAACTGGGATCTGGTTCCACAGGAGAGGAGCTTGATAGCTGAAGGCTCTGGCTCCCATTCTACTTTAGAGACTCTAGGAACCACAAGGAACCCTGCATTCTGGGAGCGCAGTGCTCTAGTGGGGTAATAGGGTACTATGAGCTCTTTAAGATATGATGGTGCCTGACCATTTAGGGCTTTGAAGGTGAAGAGAAGGATTTTAAATTCTATTCTGGATTTTACAGGGAGCCAGTGTAGAGAAGCTAATATTGGAGAAATATGATCTCTTTTTCTGGTTCTTGTCAGTAAACGTGCCGCAGCATTCTGGATCAGCTGGAGAGTCTTAAGGGACTTATTGGGGCAGCCTGATAGTAGAGAGTTGCAATAGTCCAGCCTAGAAGTAACAAATGCATGGACTAGTTTTTCTGCATCTGTTTGAGACAGGATGTGCCTGATTTTTGCAATGTTACGTAAATGAAAAAAGGCAGTTCTTGAGGTTTGTTTTATGTGGGAGTTAAAGGACATATCCTGATCAAAGATAACTCCAAGATTCCTTACGGTGTCGTTGGAGGCCAGGGCAATGCCATCTAGACAAACTATATCTTTAGATAATGTGTTTCGAAGGTGTTCGGGGCCAAGTACAATAACTTCAGTTTTGTCTGAGTTTAACATCAGAAAATTGCAGGTCATCCAGGTTTTTATGTCCTTCAGGCATGCTTGAAGTTTAGCTAATTGATTAGTTTCATCTGGCTTGATAGATAAATATAATTGGGTATCATCTGCATAACAATGAAAATTTATGGAGTGCTTCCTAATAATATTGCCCAAAGGAAGCATATACAAGGTAAACAGAATTGGTCCAAGCACAGAACCTTGTGGAACTCCGTGACTAACTTTGGCGTGCATAGAGGATTCATCATTAAATTAATTAATTAATTTATATTATTCTTATTGTCAACAAATCCTGTGAAAAGACCAAAACCAACAACGTGTTCGTCCATCTCTTGATACTTTCTTACTTCCCTACCCTGTCATTGGCACTCAGCCCCAAGCTCATTGGTTCCTACCAAATTTCCATAACTTTCGGGTCACAACGATACAGAACAAATAGCCTATAGTTTCATTTTGTAAAAAGACTCTTCTAAAACAGCGCACTGTAGCTTTTTAGGGAACGTTACTCAAACAGGAGTAAATTGTGCATTTGTTGGGGACTATTTTCAGTGGTGGATTAATACACATCTGGTGCTCTAGTTAGTATTTATGGCCGCTTGACAGTGTATGTGGGATTGACACAAAAGGAACGCCCATCTTCGTGGTAATAAAGGAACATGTCACCCAGTGCAACAGTGGCTCACTGATGTTTAATGTTTTTGGATGACAATGGAGCTCTATGGCAGAGAGGAATAAGATAAATCAGGCTTTGGCTACACAGACAATTCTTGTAAGAAGAATCAGTTGATTTTTGGTTTTGGTCTTTTCATGGGATTTGTTGCCAACAAGAAAAATCTAAAATATCATCAGGCTTATGTTTAATAATGAAGCGGTGTCTGCGTACATCTATTAGTTGTGAGCAGTTTAACCGTAAAGTGATATTTCTCCTCCTCTCAGGTTGTTTCATCTAAATAACTGTTAGAGGCCTGAAGAGATAAAACTTTTCAGTATTTCACCAGAAAAAAAGCAACGATCTGACAAATGTCAGGAAAAAAATCTAAATTTGAGTAGCCAAACATTATTATTCTTCGTCTTTCCTGTCCCATTAATTATCTTGCGACTCCTCCCTCTTTTGCGACCTGTCAGGTGAAGAAGTAGTCCTTCGTCTTCATCACTATGCTCCTGTATCTCCAGAGGAAGAGAGGTTCATTCAGCTTTTAACTGATTAAAATATCACTCCCTCCATTCCTGAAAGCTGGACCTCATCTTTCTGCCTTCTTGCCTTGAATTGATTGATTTGGACTAAAGTCTTGGTAAGCAGTTTGCCCGTCCCAGCAGCCGGCCCTGCGGCTATCAGCCAGCTGGCTTTTAGTTTCCGGTTGTTCTCCAGTCATCCTCTGTGAGACTCCCCTCTTTCATTTCTGTCAGAGGCAATACGCCCATTCAAGTGCTGTTCAAGCATTTGCATTGTCACTGTTAGAACCATAGAATCGTTTATGACTTATTACACAGTATGTTCGACGAAGAAGTGAGTGTAATATGCTCAAAAGGCAAAGAGGCTTGAACAGGCAGCTACTCAGAATTGCAACACGTTTCAAGCTTGGCAGTCTTCCTCCGGCAGCATCCAATGTGCATTCTCTGAAACCATGTCTGCCATTTTTTTTTTTTTCCAGATTTAAAAATGACTTTATTTTTCCACTGTGATGGTTACGAAATATTGTAATACCTCTGTAATCAGCAGCTAAATGGGTTTAGCTTTTCAGTTTGGGAGTTCAAAACTGCAGTGCATTTCATATGTAGGGCAAAAATCAATCGGAAAAAACACCCACAGCAATACACAGACACTCATTTTTCAAGTGTCGGGTTGAAAAAACTGACATCTGTGTGCTTTTGGAGGTTGGTTTTGCAGTGTTTTTGGACTGTAATTATTTTTTTGTGGGAAGCTGCAAACCTTGACATTCCAGACAAGAAAAAAACATTTTGGTCCGTATCGTCAGTATGATGGGAAAAGATAGAAAATATAGGGTCTAAATATTAATCTGGAGCTGGAAAGCAAGCCTGTTTTCTTGTTGTCACTCCTCCCTCTGTGTCTCCCACCTACTGTCATTCATTGTTTCTTTCTTTGTCTTTGATTGACACATTAAATACAAAAAACACCTCAGAATGTCCTGATTTGGACTGCAAGCTTTAAAATAAACAAGCCCAGTGTTATTGCCTCAGGTGTTGAAGACCCAGAGCAAGGTAATATTTACCATTCAAATGTTTCCATTGCAGCTATTCACTGATTCCCCCCCCCCCCCCCCCCCTTTTTTCAGTGTATTTGTTTGAATTATTTTAATTGCTCAACCAAAAGGACAGCAGTGCCTCCTTATACTACTGACAGATTTTAATATTATATTCACGAGAAAAAGTTTGCAGTGGAGCAGGTTTTTCAGAAGTTGGTATACAGTTTACTGTAGGCCAACAATAACAGATTGCAGGAGCATATGGTTCAGTCTTGTGGTGACGCTTGAGTAAAGTCTACACTGGCTGCACAATGTAAGCAGCGTGACGGCAACATGTGAATCTTCCAGCAGCGCCAGCGTCCACTCTGATTCTGCTCAGTGATGTTTCTGTTGCACATTTAAGAGCTTATATACAAGCAAAACATGGAGGTTTGCATCTTTATACCTGGCAGTGGCTTTGGTTATGCAGTGCTGGAAAGTATGTAAGAATATTTAATCAACTACTGTACTTAAATACAATTATACTTACTGCACTTGTACTTGTTTGCTAGTATTGTACTTTCATTTTTCATTTTAATGCTACCTAATACCTCTATCCCCACTACAGTACATTTCAGTGGCAAATATAGTACATTTTACTCCACTGCATTTATCTGACAGATATACTGCTAGTTATTTAGCAGATTAAGATATTACATACTAAACCTATGGTCAGGTTCTACAGATCGAACTACCCAACAGTATATTGTGTAATTAAAACTGACTCTACCCCGACCAGCTGCCACATTTAAATGCTGCTTATACGTTCATCATCAGGCATCAGTCATAACAAAACAATATTATAATACACAGTATCAATATAACAGTATGATTCTGCATATTGAGTACTTTCTGAATTTATACTTTTTTTTAAATAGGTGCACTGGGATATAGTACAAATAGGTGATAAATTTAGACAGATATAGATGTAATAAAATAAACTTATATATAATATACTAATAATTATGGACTTCTGTTGAATTGATACTTTTAGGACATTTTGCTGATAAAACCTCTGTACTTTTGCTTATGCAAAGATTTGAATGCAGGACTTCTACTTACATTTTTTAACTTGTAAATTTGATAAAAATGCCCAACATTTTACAAAGAGAGCACGAAGATGATGACTCATTTACGGAAAATTGTGTGTTGCCTGCTTTAAAGCCAAACTGAACTATTAAAATTGTTCAGATTTCTAGTTAAAAGTTTCTACATAAATGTTACACTGACGCTCTTTGACTTGAGCTTCCGTCAATCAGTCTGTTTAAGTCATCGTTTAACGGGGCCCTTTCAGTTCCTCTCAACAAATTTCCAGTTTAATTGCAGAGCCCTCCTCGCTAGCATTAGTGCTTTTAAATAAATAAACAGCCTTTTTAATCTTGTTCTTCTGAGTCTTCAGTCCCATGTTGGGCATATTGAAGTGTAAATAATCTGCTTCAGAGACCTTGAGTTTGAGACACGAACATCTCTTTACAAAGACAGAAACACGTCTGCTATTTTGCTATCTACATACTGTATACTGTACACACAAACCAGCAACCAGATATTTTTTTTATTTTGATGTTATTGCTATTTTCCTTTATCCTTGTGAAGCCGTAATTTTCACAAGGTAAAGCACACACTGCCACCCACACCGCAATACTCTCCTTTCACACTCATAAATGTAACCATGGATTACATTCTCTCAATCAATTTGAGTTCCCCCTTGGGGGTGACTGGCACACCCTATCAAATTTCTTCCTTTTTCATTAAAAAAAGATGATTAAATGCAGAGTCTCAATTCTTCTGCCTGTTACGATGAGATCAAAGCAGCTGAACCACTGCTTGTGAAAGTAATTCGGCATTCTGTGCAGTGCACTGTTAGAAAACGAGGCCACCTTACTTTGATGACTAAACCATTTCTCTTCCACTATTAATCTCACAGCATTGACTTGAAATGCAAGAAAGGTATGGCTACATAAGCCCTTTCAGCATGCGAGTGTGTATGTACTGTATGTGTCAGATACAAAGAGACTGTGTTATATTCTCTTCTTTTGCAACACTTATTCTGCACCATTGTCACTTCTTTACTGATGGAGTCCCTGCTTCTGAGGACCTTGTTTACCCTCAGAGGAAGTTTGATGATAAAATATGTCTTGCAGGGCACTTAACAGGCATCTGTATTTCTTCACCTTACATCAGTTTCCACTTTAAACTCTTGAGAAGCTCCTGGTCTTGCACAAAAACCCTTGGAGAGGAATTTGTACTTTGCCAGGTCAGAACTGGAAGTCAATCCAGGTGGGTCTTAGTACTTCTGGACACATCCTTCCTCACATCGGCTTTACTTTTACCCTGGTTTTAATTAAGTCATTACCTTGGCCCCAAAATGGAAAAATTCTCCTTTACTTTTCTCTTTCACCGGGTCTCTATTACCATTGAAGCTGTAATCTTTTACCACGGACACACAAATCCTCCCAGGAATAGAGAGATTAGCATGCTCTGTGAGGAGCCATAAGTAGAGCAATGATTAGCTTTGACACTACTCCTGTATATGTGAACTTCCACGTGGATTTTCCATAATAGGACAGTAATTACTGCTTATAATTAGAGTTGAACATCCAACACCTGTCCCTTTTAATATGCAAAGTAACATGGACACAAATGAATATGAGTGGTGCACATTGCAGTTTCCCAGAGGAGATGAATCGCACTAAACTGAGGTGCTATATATGTTCAGTTGAATAGGTGACGCTACACAAGGTTCATTCAGGTCACTCTGAATGAATCCTTGGGCAGTATATCACATTGACAAAGAACAGACATGATTTACGTTACAACATACATTTATTTGAGAGAAGTATGCAGGTGTGATAGACAGAACCAACAGAGTGATTGATCAGTGTGAAATACAGTGAGACGCTGCCAAAAATACCTACATTTAAGGCTTTCTCTTTCAATTTTGTCCCCCAAATGAAATGGCAAAATATGTTGTTTGTAACTGCCCTTCAGAGAGACACATATAAACATTGTCTCCACTGTCAGCAGGATGTTTGTCAGTGCCTTCAGAAATCATTACAAATCACTGTTGAAGAGTAAATCCTTCTTCCGGTTTTTATTCCCAAACCTTTTTTTAAGACCCTTTATTCTGTTTCTTCTTCATATATTCGGAATGGTAAACATCCTCGATTGCAGAAAACCTTCCTTCAGTGACCAAAACCACGCATGGCTTTACTTAACTTCCAGTTTTACTACTGGGCTGCTTGTCCGCTGAGCGTCGGTTGGTTCTGGCCTCTCCGTCATCCATTACTTCCTGATAATGGACACGTAGTTGGGCATTATCTCTTACTAATGTAACGTCTCAGAGTGCATTATGACACTCAAAATCATGACCACTTACCAAAGAAAAGAAAAGAGTGAACAGCTGAAAATCCAACCTTTTCAAAGACCCATTTGACTGGATTTATTTTTCTAGGGGCAGTGGGGTGATTTTAACATTGCCTGCGCGTATGCAGGTAATAGGCATGGTCTTTGGAATGAGTCATACATGTTTTTGATAATCTGAAACATGTTAATACCAACATATAGGCCTATTTGGGAGCCAATATGATGAAGGGAAAAATTAAAGCCATCAGGAGAGCAAGAGCTCATCAGATGGGCTGTTGTAATGTCAGCCACAGGTACTGGTATTCTCTTTTGGCTAGTCCTGCTATATGCCCATGTCTGTTACAGACTACATCCTGTAATTCCCTGATGGTTAAAATGCTATCCAGAGCAATGGATTAAATAACCAAGGAGCACATTGAATAATTTATTCCCAACCTCTCTCTCTAATGTTAATCCTGTCTGACTTCTTTTGGATAAGGCAGTGAGTGTATTTGTACAACTACTGAGTTTAACTATTAGTATTGCATCAGTATTATTGCTATGGTTACTTACAGTATAACACAATCTAGCATCGATTTAGAACAGTGATGAAACTATTGACTGGATGTGTGTTTGAGGTGTTGTGATAGGCACACACACACACCTGCTAAAGAAGTACTTTCTGTACAGATGGTATAAGTAGCACAGGTAGGGACATGTTATGTAAGTTGATGTCTGCTCTGACAACCATTATCATCATCATATCAACACGTTCTCAAACACAGTGAATGCAGCAGAGTTATCGAATGTCTAACTTTGATAAAGTAGTTTCAAGTGACAATGATTATTTGGTGTTAGGGTGGAACCAGCTAATTTTATAGGCTACAAATATTCAGATGTTAACTTAAGACATCCTCTGAATATGAAATTGCCATGCAGACAGTGTTTTCTAATTCCTAATAATGTCATAGTCTCCCCTTGGGTATACAACTGCAAAGCAGAAGGTAATAAATGTCCAAAAAATTACTTGGAGTAAACATAATTCAAATGAAAGACATGGAGAGAATCCCAATTTTAGTCGCAATATTCAAACACATCCTGCGATCCAGCTGCTTGACGATGCATGTGAAAATGTTTCCCTGGGAAAACACACCACTCCCAGTCTCTTCTTCTCTTGTTTTGTCATTTACAAGCGCTGTCAAAGAAAACTTTGATGTGAAGGGGGTGTCTCTAGTGGCGCTGAAGGGGACTGCAGATGGTTGTAATGCAAATTTGTTGTGAATGCTATTGTTAGTTCCGTATATCAAAGATGTTTTTTGGCGAATTCCCAAACTGAAAAACTGGCCAAGTCTATCAAATGAAAGGGATGAGAAGAGTCGTATAATAAAAAAAGAAGTAAATAAACATAAAAACCTATATAACATCCCTCGGTTTTTATGTCAATACACATCAACATTTGGTATTGTTGATTCATTGTAAAATGCAACAGTGTACTAATAAAAGAGAGGAAGCACAGGACCTAAAGCAATCTAAGCCATCCAAGTTTCAAAACATAACAATAGGCTTTGCAAATGTTTTGTGAGGTGAGGAAATGCATGTTTGTTACGCCTGAGGGGCACACACAATGTGTTTTGGTGAGAAACACTGAATGGAAACAGAACAATGTTTGTTCATGTGTTTCTTAAATTGTGGCCCAGGAGGTTTTCCTCCAAAACTCTGTAAAAGCACAAAGCAAAAAATATGTGGGACTATTCCCTCTGTCTTCCCCACATAAGAGCCTGACCAATAATAATTCAGCCTGGCTGCACGATATTAGCTCAACACAGATGCATTCATATCAGCTTATATGTTGGCCGAAAAGAAACAAGAAAATCTGTACAGAAATGCCAAATATATGTTTGAGGTCATTTAGAAATTATGCCGTTGCATAGTTTGTACACCAGAGAGCCCTGATGAATTTGTTTTTCAACTGTAAATGTCCAGCTACCGTATATACAGACCATGGTCACTATTCTTAACCAAATACCACAATTAATAACCAAATTTCCTTATCAAAGGATCCTTATCAAAAGTGTAAAATAAATGTTACGTGTTTATACAAAAAAAAAGGAATAAGAACAGTATCGGCTGATATATTTCTGTCTGATTTTTTTTAACTTTTAACCTGTGAAGTTTGTGGCACACGGTCATGCAGGTGACGTAATACACATTCCAGCCAATGGCTTCACACAATCCCACTGATTCCCACGTAATACGCCAAGAAACACAGCAACGCACCAACAAAGGCAGGGAAGAAGACGACTGTAAGGTAGAAAACGTGAATAAAAACAATGCAGGATTTAAAATACTTCACAAATCGGCTTTGCAAATGTTTTTGGGGGAAGAAAATGCATTCGACAGGTGTGTCAGACTTTGAGGACCCACACAAAGCATTTTGATAACTTTTGCTTCTTCACAAGAAAACTCTACAGGGTACCTCTAATATCAATATCGGCCTCAAAAATCCATTAACAGTCAAGCCTAAATCTACACCTATATGAGTACAAAATGTGCTTCTGTCAGTCCAACAGCCCGTGTTGCTTTCATCCAACAGGTGTCAATATCATCAGAATGAACGCATCCTTTTGAAATCAGGAAATGAGCTCAAATTACCATTTCAAACACAGACACCATCATGAATACCAGGGCAACAGGTGGATCGTATTTTATTGTTAGCATTCAAATTAAACAGCGTGCTGTCCTTTTGTTGTCCAGCCAATGTAACAGACCACTGAGCTCTCATTGCTCTCCAACTGTCACTGTCCAGTATTTACAAAATCAAATGAGGCTGCATGGTGAAGTACAGATTCAAGCCTGTATCCATCAACCATACCCAGTAAGATTTACATTGTTCTTATAAAATGATCCAGGGTTGTATGCATACAGGGTCACTGCATCAAATACTGGATCTTCCTCCAAGCCTATTCTATGATAATGAAGGGCGCTAATGAGAAGTGGAGGCTAACAAAAGCAGAGTTAATGAGGACCAGTGTTCGGCTTAGAGGCCCACTCATTAGGACTCCCTTTTAGCCACGGGCTGGCCCACATTAGCAGGTGCCCCCTGTGCCAAAAGTACACTGAAGACATCTCCGTATGTGTCGTCTCAGGAGATGAAAGGTGACATCAGATCTTACAGGGAGAACCTGTGATCTAAGATGGATGTGTTTCCTCCGAGGGAAGTGAAGGTCTGGGTGAGACAATGACGAGACATTAAGGAAAACACATCAAAGAGAAAATTACCTCCTCCATCCTCACAGTAAGGACACTTATGGAAGTCATGTGGATCTTACAATGGAGGGGACATTTTTTTATGACTATTTTTTAATACATTGTGGCCATTAGAAAAGGTCACAGGAATCACATCATCCAATTGGTTTGCGTTTGAATATGTGGCCTTTAGAGATCATTAAAAATATGAGGATGGAGTATGAACAAAAGAAGATGCAGCAGGTTTTAAACTATGTGGCTCTGCAGGTGGTTATTGGATTTCTGAAAGCTTTTCTCCCTGCACTCCATTCAAATTTAGTCAATGGGCGTGCTCAACATTTCCATTTTGTCAGACTTGGCAACGACGGTACTGAGATGCTTTTTAACACACATTTTCTCTGTTATTTCTGGCACGCGGTTGCACGTCAGACTGTATGCCAGCCGATTTAAAAGGAGATAGTCAGCCTGAAAGCTTTTGAGTACGGAGATCATCCCTCGGGAATTTTCCAAATAAAATTAGAGCAAGGCATGTAAGGTGGATATATTAGAAATAAAGTCTTGTCTTTTGATGTTGAAAGAGCATAAATTTATCTTTAACTTTTCAAATAATGTTTGCTTTCTCTCTGAATCTGCAAAATAATGGTTTTAATTGAAAAAACAAATGTAGGATTACATGTAGAAATGTAGTGCTCCCTCAAGAAAATAGAAGTTACTTTGGTGTTGTCTATAAATAAACCTAATTTTAATCTTGGAGCATAATAGGAGAGTTTTCAGCTTGCAAAAAAAAAAAAACAGAACACAAAAATGAAACAAAGAACATTAGAAACATAAGAAAATGAGAAATCTTGTGTTTTCTACTTCCATTGTTTGACATTTGTATGATATTATGTTCTGAGAAATGCAATTGTTAACCTCCATCTTTCTTGAACACAATGATATTTATTGAAACAGACATCTCAGCACATCACAGCTGCATGTTACAGTTGAGTAAAGCTTTTGCTGCTGTCAATACCTTCTTATAAATAGCATTGTGGGCGGAAACCACAGACTGTATATAAAGAATTTAGAGAAGACTTTATGTTGGAAACAGGCATCAATCCGTCTAAACACAGATTGTTTGATTACAAGATATTCACATGATGCATCAGTTCGTTTTTACAGCCCACCTGACCCATAATCTGATCACTTATCTGTACGTATCAACTGCTCCTAGATTTAGAACATGACATGCTTTATTTGCGAGCACCTTGCTTGGTTTGCACTCGGCGTCCTTCTGTTTTGTTGCTCCATAGTTTATCAGAGTGAAGTGAGAAAAATGCAGCCAATCTGAGGGTCACTATATTCCAAACTAGAGAACAGAGGAGACCATAAGAAATAATCTATGGAGCAGTAAATGCAATAAAAGTGGTATTTTGTTTGCGTGCTTTGCTTTGATCACCGTCACTGTAGATTTCGGGGGGTATGTTTTTGTGCTCTGTGTGTTGATGAGTTTGGTGAGGAGGACCCCTTAGGGTACGAACAAACACACCCACACTTGAGCTCTACGAGGCCCGAGCATGCCGGCCCAAGAGCGCATGAGTGAGACTGATTAACTTAAAGCTTAAAAGTGTTTATTCCCCCTCCCCCCACACACACATGCACTGGCACGGTGTGTGGTTTCACATACAGTATATCATCCGGGTGTTGTGTGTTTTGTTTTGTTTTCTCATAATTATTTTTTGGTCTGTAATTACACCAGCTGAAAAATACATTAAAGCTAAAGAAATGCTCTCTACAAGAAAATCCTTCTTTAGCAGTTTTCATACTCGAATGTCTAAAAGCCCATCATGTGTGCTCAAATTGAATTTGAGGGCATTTTTTAAAATGTATTATTATTTTGTTACATGTGGTCTGTTGGACGGTGATGAAAGTGCACACACACACACACACACACACACACACACACACACACACACCTCGATGCATCTGGTAACAGCTTGCCTGTCTGAAGGGTATCCACTAACTTGGGGCTCCTGAAAATAGTCCCTGTCCTTTCCCTCATCTCTTATCTTAAGAGTTTATAGTCCATTGAGTACATTTTTAATGTGGAGCCAGTATCAAGGTCACTTATTGATGAAGTTGCTTACTGATAAGTCAGCATCAACTGTGGCCAAGCCTGGCAAAGTCTCCGCTGTAAACAATAAATGTGGATTAAAATATTACAGCAATCAATTCTGGGGCCATCTATTGTGTTTCTGCAACGTTTCTTAGTCCAGATGCTACTTTCCTGGGAGGGCCCGGGAAATAATGTTATTACCTGGAAGGAAGGGAGGAAAACAAACCAACAAATCAATAAATATTATAGATAAACAGGAAGTCATCATCAAAGTTGGGTAAGATGAGTTTTTTTCTTTTGTACTGATGATTTTGTAATAAAAACATTCCTGGTATGCCGAGAATCAGCTGTCTGTCTATCTGTATGAAGGAAACATTATCATAGTTTTTATTATAAAGTGAAAAGAAATTGTTAGACAGGCTGTTGTATGCCTCTCTTGACTCATGGTATGGCACATATAGAGTGCATTCTCTGATTTTTATCTTCAGTGAAATAATAAACACCATTAGCTGCCGGCTACAACAACAACTTGCCTAATACTAATCATTGGAGGTGTTTGATGCATTTCCCAATTCATAAAGTGTATTTATTTACAGCAACTGAGAGAAACAGGCAATTAGTTTTATATTTTTCCACATTTTAAAATAAATGCAGTTGTTTAACATTAACGCAAGTGCACATTCGATATATGTTATATTATCTACTTGCATACAAATCTACAAATCCTGCAGACATTTCTAAAAACAAGCACATCAGCCACAGTTTAAACTTTTCATCAAAAACAACATCACCGCTGCTAACCTGCAGAGCTGTTTGTCATTTGCACCCTGCCACCAAACGAACAGCAGCTGAAACAGCTTTCTATAAACCCCATGCCTGGTTTCTGTTGTTTAGAAGCTGGTGAGATGTCTTCGCTTTTTGAGAAGTTACAGTAATGTTTCCAGATTGTGGCATGTTGCTCGACTGTTAAAGACCACTCTGAGTTGAAAAGCCTAAAATCTGTTGAAGGACCTGCAGTACTGTCTCAGTATGTAGTTATTTATATGAAACCCTGAGGTACATTCCTCTTCAGAGATCATTATTTCATCATGACTCACTCCTAGGAACAACACATGTTCCCAGCTACTTCACAATCATTGCATGGAGGGCTTTAAAATGCTATTTTTCAAATGAATGCAGTTTTTTGTTGCCTAAAAATGTGGACCAGACCAATAGAAGTGAAACCGGAATTCTGGGTTCTGTTCCAGAAGTAAAAAATGTCATTTAAAATCCCAATGGTATTTGTAACAACACTAATAACTAAAAATCCAGCCTTGGAACAGAGCCTTTCTAAACAGTATGTTGTGTGGCTCACTTCATAAGAGCTGTAGGTTTTGGAAAAATTATCTCGTATAGTTCTGTATCTAATATTTCTGGTTTTTAGCAGCCTTTTATGAACACCATTTCCCATAAGCCCTAGACCTCCGCGGGCTAAACATCGCGGCTCGACAAGAGGCGCTAGCTCAAACGTATCTGTAATAACAGCCGGACAGAGAGGACTGAACACTGTAGAGGTTTTTAGACAGAAGAAATTGCAGCAAAAAAAAATGGAAGAATGGCTTCAGAAGAGAGCTTTGGTGATATTTATGGGTATGGAAAGACGAAAGTTACGATGTTGTAAGTACCCACGCTGCCGTGCCTGTAAATTTTCATGGGAGCTGTAGTTCTTTATGGGCTGAAAGTAATCGTTGTTTAACTTTAAAATCACGACAGTTGCCGATTTGTCCTTGAATATGGACAGTAAACCAGCAGGAACACGCTTCTCATGTGCCTCTTCCCCTGCTGCATCTTTGTTGAACGCACCTGCAGCCTCCAGTTTTACGTGGTATTTGATGTTGAGATCATCAGCTGATTGCTTAATGAAACACCTACATCTAGGCCGCCAACTAATTTCCAACATGTCGCAGATGTATAAGTATTTGCCCCAGCCATGTATGATACTGCACATCACAAATAGTTTGGATTAAAGGTCACTGGAAGCGGAGGGTAAACAACAGACAGTTGACATTTTTTTTCTTTCACAGCCACAGATTTGCTGTTTCTATTTCCAACTTAAAAAAGCCCATGCGGTGGTGTAGCTCTAATGCAGGTAACCTTCAACAAATCTCATTACTACTTTGCCCTGTGCCAACATGTCTGACCTTTACAATTTAAATTCTGTCTACTGTATGTGTAACACACAGAGCAACATGTGAGGGACAACAGAGGGAAAAAAGACAGGCAGGGCAAATACAGGAAAAGGAAATCACTGAGAAACAACATAGTATATATTCATGTCTCTCACAGTGCCAACTCTTTGTCTGTATATTGAGGGATGTGATACTTTAGAGTACGTGTTTGCCTGAGGACTCGGTGCTGTTTTCATCAGCTGCCTGCCGGTTCTATATCTCTATACGCTCTGAGGAGATAATGACCATTGTTTACACACTGATCCAAACAGCTCACATCAGAAAGGGGTTTTTGGTAAAGAGGCTCGTGTATACAGTACACGCTTGTATGTGTGTCTGCGGGTGTGTGTGTTCGGTATAAATCCTCTGTCCCTAATTGTGAGTGAGTCACAGCATGACCTTGTTGCTGAGGATGCAACTGCTGCTGCTTTGAAAGTTTTTTCACCACTGAGGGGTTTTGATAATGCTTGAGTAAGGGAGGGGAATACAGTGTGAGTGTCTGAACAGAGACTTAATCCCTAGATCGATGTGATAATGATTGCTAGCAGGAGTCTCTAGACTTAAACACAGTTTTTCACCGGATCTGGCACCAAACTTTATAGATACAATACATGCTCCGGCCATCAAGACAAGCCAATTCACCCCCATGGAAGGTGGCTATATAGCATCTTGGGATCTTTAAGCTTAATGGGTAAAGCTCCTGCTGTGACGCTGACATGGTGATCTACAGTAAGTCCCAGTTTACATTTGGTCACACTGGAGCAGGCTGCTTTTCTTGGCTCAAGCAACAAGACTGTTGCCACTGCCATAGTCTGAATGGAGTGTGCTGAGAGAGCTCATAGGTTTGCAAGGTGCCCTCGCTGTCAGCATAACAAAGAATCTGGCTGGGCGCTATGTGCAGTGCACAGCCACATTTTTCTTTCAGGTTTTTCTTCCCTTTTCCTCCTGTTGGGGGAGGATAAAAAGCATTCAGCTGAGCAACCCTGGAACTGAAAGAACTTGATATTTCTTTAGGTGTAAAGAAGAGGTTCTAGGTTAGGGGAGCACTTCTCACTTTCCCTCTTCTAAGCCTACTGCTCAGGTCAGAGAAGCCTTCAGGTAATCCAACAACTTTTAAGTAAACACCCAGATTGGTTTATCTGCTTGCCTAGGATTAGTTGGACATCCAGTTTTTAGCCATGCGGAATGGCTCTAGGGATGGCAATATCAGTCGGTCGGTCCATCCACCACTTTGATCCAGACTGAATTATCTCAACAACTTTTGGATGGACTGCTACAAACTTTTGTACAGACGTTCATGGTCCCCAGAGGATGAATCCTAATGACTTTGGTGATCCCCTGACTTTTCTTCTAGCGCCACCATGAAGGTGACATTTGAGGTTTTCAGTGAAATGTTTCTATAACTATTGGATGGATTGATCCAATGGTGGAGCCATTCATCAGAGTTTTGCTTGTCACGTTCGCCTTCCTTTTAAGAGTGGCAGTGGCATTTATTGGCTAAGCACCTGTTATACTGTATCTGCCTTCAAAACACCTATGGTCACACACATCTTCCTTTTAAGAGTGACACCTGCAGTAAGGAGAGAAGATGGTGGCCTTGAAACGTGTGATTTGACTTCAGACACATCCACTGTTCAAACAGCGGTGTTGGTGACACACTTGTTATGAGGAGAGAGGTGACACCTTCCTTTGATTCACTTTCACACAAACTGTTTTCAACAAGGCAGAAGAGTTGTTGGGAGGAAAGCCCCACCCCGGGGGAGTCGACTATAATGGGTCTGGGGGTTGTCATGATGGTACTTTGGAGATCACTTTTGTAAACTCTTTGTGGTTTCAATAAATGTGATGATAAACATTTTAGGGATTGTTCGTCCATCTCTGCACCGCATATACTTATTTGATCAATTTCTTTTGAAAGACCCTTGCTTATTGTCAACACCATATGTTGTTTGAGATTTGTATTCCTCTGTACCCCCCAATCATCCTGCACTTTAAAATGTCCTTACTTTCCTTAGTGAACATTGCCCAGAATATAAATAATAAGCCTGTTTTACAGAGAGGCACAGTTAATTGTTGGTACTACTCTGTCAGATCCAGAGTAACCCTGAAACCTGACCATAGATGTGTCACGTATGATCCTGCAAATGAAAGGATGTGATGGTTATGGGCTTTCAAATAAAATGCTAATTGGAAATCTGTTCCAGTCAGTTCAAGCCAGAAGAATAACTTGAGCTCATCTTTAATTCATGGGAGCACTTACAGTGCTGTGCCACGGCAATCTTCTTCCTGATTCCCAGAAGGGTCAACATTTCCTTGGGGAGACAGCTGGACACAGGCCTCCCGGTAAATGTTTTCCACACTTCTCATCGTTCTCTCCTTCCTCCTTCTCCCTCAGAAGCTTCCACTCATCATCAGTAAGAGGAGATTAATGATGTATACTATCACTGCAGCCCAGCTTAGAGATTAGGAAGCTGGAAGATTCTTCTGTTGTAGTGAGGATCATCAGACAGATGTTCTGGGGGATAAATACTGTATTTTAGTCCAACACAGAAAATACTAATACCATATGTTTTTACTTTAAAGATGGAAGCTATGTTGACTTGCCTGCCTGTCTACCATTATAGTGACTTTATTCACAAATTTCAAAATTAATTTTCAGTTTAAGATCAAAGTCGTAAAAATCATGAGTGCAGGCTCGCTGAGGGCAGTATGGTTGATGGTGTTGACAGTGTACAGCAATGATTTCCAACTCCAGCTACACTGCTGCAGCTGTGCACTGAATTGCTTCTTCTGTGGCAACTTCCTGCTGGTTAATAAGTTATGGTTTGAAAAGAGAAGCAAAGTTATTTCTTTGCTGAAAATTGGAACTGGTACAGCAATATTCACAGCATTGGAGAGTGGCAGACATTGTTACACATTTTAATCTTGTGTAAATCATCCATGGGAGATTATAGAAATGACTGAACTGAAATTTGGTACAGAAGTTCAGTGATCATCCTCTTTCTTATCAAACTGCAATTTCAGGAGTCATTTGTTTTTGCACGACACTTTTCTTCTTTCGCTGTGACATTGCTGTTATCCTTCAGTATTGAAGAACTGAATGGATTTGGAATCTGCAGAGCAATAATTTGAATGAGTTTTAAAGTTTTTCACGTAAACGAGGGAGTAATCAAATGTAAAATCTAAATCTTATACTGTACAAGGTGCAACTAAAGACACTGAATGCTATCCTGTGGTCAGGTGAGAGACGTCAAGGGTGCTAATCCAGTGATAACATGTCCTGTCAGTTATATATATATATAATCGAATATAATCTAGTGACAGCATTAAACATTGATCAAGGTGCAAAATGACACACTAAGCAACACTAGTATTTTCTTGTCAGATGAGCATCCCTTCAATTGACCCTTCAAATGTTTTTTTCTTTGTCTTCAGTCAAGAATTATTTCTTAGACAAGGTTTTTGCCACTTGTGTTGAAGTGGGAATAAAATACAATGCGAGTCTCACAATCTCTCCTTCTCTCTGTCTGTCTGTGTCTTGTCTCTCTGTGCACTGCAGCTAGACATGTGAATGGTTAAAAGATTAACTTGGATTCGCGTGAATTCATCAAATGTCCAAATGACCATGGGCATATTTCATCTCTCTGAGTCTCATAATTCCTGCATCATTAAACTTGTATTAATAATGAAGTTATCAATGTTTCATGATCCCTGCGAATATTCTGAAATGCATTAATTTCCCGTTTGATCAAAATTAACTGAGTCTGTTCACTGACATTTACCCTCAGATTTCCAAATGTCAGACACCTCTGCTACATCTGCCTGACACTGTTCCCTTTGGAGCCTTAACTTTAAATCCAGATAATGTTTTCCTCGAAGACGTTACAGCACGTTACAAAATGTGTTATTTTGGAGGCCTAAAAGCCACATGTTGAGTTGGTAATAGAGCCTGGGAATAACTGCAGATGAGTTTCGGTGATTACATTTTGACAACAGCTACATGACTGCCCTCTGTGTTCTCTCACTTGCTTCACCTCAGCACCCTCGTCTGGCCTGGCTCAGCGTCAGCTCAGTGTGTTGCTGTATCTCTGTTATATCCTTTAACTGAACCATTTTTAAGTTTCTTTTTTTATACAGCACAAAGTGGAGACTGTCACACCATTGCAGGTGGAAAAAATGAACATCGCTTCTACTGCTCAAGTCAGATTGATACAGTCTGTATTTGATTCAAAGCCACATTTTTGCAACAGATTTGCCTACATGGCTTACTTTATCCACTCTTTGACTGATTGTGGACTCCTCCCTGAAGACTGCCAGGGACACACAATACCACACACAACACAATCATTCTGTTTAACATATCATTATAAAAGGCCATTTGTATTTTTTTTTACAAACTATACACTGTGGTAGACTGTTTCTTAGTGCGCAAGCGTGAGCATGGTGGTTGAGTCGAGTCTTGAAGGTTATACACAGCACATCTGACTAATGGCCCGGCTCTCTGTACATGCTCATGCTAATCACTTCTCTGATTGATTGTGCTGCTCCGAAGCACTAATAGCATCATTAGCTGGAACTGTTGTGGCAGTCTCGGCTCCGAGCTTTCTATTCCCTTGCCGAGATTTTCTTTATCCTTTCTTTTATTATTTAGAAAGTAGATCGGGACAAGTTCATTTTAAATCTAATTGGCTTTGTTTCTCGGTAAAGACAAAGTAAAACGTAAATCATAGAACAGTAAAGGTTTGTCATTAGTCCCACTCCTGCCACACCAATGCATCTCCGTCTAGCTGGAGCTGCTGTTACCTTGGAAACCTCGGGACAAATGCTTTAATAAGAGAAATGACAATAAAAAGGTGTCAAGCATAACTTTAGGAAGACCTGTGTGTATCATTAGAGAGACAGTGACGCATTAGCACCTGGATGCTGATTGTATTTAATCACAAAAAGAGCACATGTTCAGGAAAACATGCCTTCATATTCTGCCGTCAGAAGTACATTAGTGTGATGGTGGTTGGTTGTGATGTAGTTTATGATTTCATGCCAGTCAGAAATGGATTAAGATACATATTTGTGTGTTCCTATTCCGTAAAGTGGCACAAAATGGCCTCCCTGACAATCTTCAGATGTAGCAAGAGCTGAATTCTCATGGTGCAGTCGACGGTAGGTTGATCTCTCACATGAGCAGTCAGCCGCCTGAGCCAGCAGGAGTGACATGCTGCCCCCTTACCAACTGTTAAACCTGTACAACAAGAATTTAGCTGATAAGTCCTGAGTCACAGTCTAACACGCACTAGAAGCTTTGCTGATGCTTGTTAAGCCGACACGCTGCGGCTGTAAGTTCATGAATCCAGTTAGTTGCACAATGAAGAAAAAGTTTACAACTTTTTTTTTTTTTTGGTTTCTCATACCTGGCTCCACAGTCATGTCACTGGTTATCAATTTACTATGTGCAAATGGACAGTATGTATTATGTAACAGTAAAAAGAATTGGAATCTATCTGAGGAGTCTGGACTGAAACAGATGACATCCATTTTAAAATGTCTGCAAAGAGAACTTCCTCTGTACCTTTTAACTTTGACTGTATGGAGGTAGGAATTCATTGGGTGTAACACATCATTTAATAATTTCCATGGTAACTTTGAGACCTGAATATCCATCCATCCATCCATCCATTTTCTTCCGCTTATCCGGGGCTGGGTCGCGGTGGCAGCAGGTTAAGCAGGGTTGTCCAGACGTCCCTCTCCCCAGCAACACTTTCCAGCTCCTCCTGGGGGACCCCAAGGCGTTCCCAGGCTAGATGAGATATATAATCCCTCCAGTGTGTTCTGGGTCTGCCCCGGGGCCTCCTACCAGTTGGACGTGCCTGGAAAACCTCTAAAGGGAGGCGTCCAGGAGGCATCCTAATCAGATGCCCGAACCACCTCAACTGGCTCCTTTCGATGCGAAGGAGCAGCGGCTCTACTCCGAGCTCCCTCCAGATGTCCGAGCTCTTTTCCCTATCTCTAAGTGTGAGCCCAGCCAGCCTGCGGAGGAAACTCATTTCGGCCGCTTGTATCCGGGGGCAGTCTGCCGTTTTCCGGCTGAAAACCATGGCCTCGGACTTGGAGGTGCTGACTCTCATCCCAGCCGCTTCACACTCGGCTGCAAACCGCCCCAGTGCATGCTGAAGGTCACAGCCCGATGAAGCCAACAGAACCACATCATCCGCAAAGAGCAGAGATGCTATTCTGAGGCCACCAAACCGGACACTCTCCTCCCCCCGGCTGCGCCTTGAAATCCTGTCCATGAATATCACAAACAGAATTGGTGACAAGGGGCAGCCCTGGCGGAGTCCAACACCCACTTGGAACGTGTTTGACTTTGTGCCGAGAATGCGGACACAGCACTCACTTTGGTCTCTACAGCCGGGGACTTGTGAGTATCCCCACACCCGCCCGGCGCCTCTCATCCTGGGCAACTCCGGAAAAGAAGAGAGTCCAGCCGCTCTCCAGGAGTTTGGTTCCAGATCCTGAGCTGTGCATAGAGGTGAGCCCAACTATGTCTAGCTCCACCTCCCGCACCAGCTCCGGCTCTTTCCCCGCCAGAGAGCTGACGTTCCACGTCCCTAAAACCAGTCTGCGACGCTGAAGGTCGGCACGCCCAGGTCCCTGCCCTTGCCTGCCGCCCGGCTTACATTGCACCCAACCCCGATGCCTATCCCTGCAGGTGGTGGGCCCACAGGGTGGCGGCTCCATGTTGATTTTTCGGGCTGTGCCCGACCGGGCCCCATGAGTCAAGGCCCGGCCACCAGACGCTCGCCATCGTGCTCCCCTCCCGGGTCTGGCTCCAGGGGGGGGGCCCTGGTGTCCCTCTTCCGGGCGAGGTGCTCCAGCTCTCTATGGTCCGGTTCATCGTGGGTTTGTGAATCGCTCTTAGTCTGTCCCCTCCCCTGGGACCAATTTGCCTTGGGAGACCCTACCAGGGGCCAGTGCCCCGGACAACACAGCTCCCAGGGTCACAGGGGCACACAAACCCCTCCACCACGTTAAGGTGGCGATTCATGGAGGGGGGACCTGAATATAGATACTATAAACAAATGAGTTTATCTAAGAGAAGCTGTACCAGCCTCTACACCACACTTAAACTTGCACTTAGGTATTGTTACGCCTGCCTTCATATATATATTAGTATTATAGTAGTGTTATCACACAGCTCTGCAGCTTTGTGCTGCTTTTAGCCTCTTTTATCTCATTGTTTTGGTTTTTTGGACTCTCATTGCTGTCATCAAGACCCACAACTTAAATAGCCATTTTCAGCAAGCAAGCTGTAACAATTTGGGTACAGTTTAAAATACCTGACTGGCACAAAATGGCCACCAGTGGCTGGTGGGAAAAATCAAGTATCCACCAAGCTACAAATAAAGAGCTAAAGATCCCGTTAGACCAAAAACGGACCTAAAATGTGAGTGAATGTTCAATTTTCCAACATGTAGTCTTTAACAGCTTGATAATACGATAGTATCACAGGACTGTTTTTCATTGACTTTGTTTCCTGCCTCTTGGTTGCCAAAAATGTTTTGTGCCTGGTTAGATTGTTTTTCTTGATGTGATGAAACAGGGAGATGGCACTGTTTTTCCAGTGGAACCCGTCCAAAGCTTTCAGCTTTTATGGAAGCAACAGATGAGCGAAAGAGTGACAATTGCTTTATAATCTTCATAAGCAACTGAGAAAACAAGCAACAGTGTGTTGATAGACATTGTTTATCTGGTTAAACTGCAAACATAAAGAACTCTTATGACTCCCATACAGCTTAGTTTGTCCTTGAGTTGGTTTCATTTTATCCTATTTCATTAGATTTTAAAATATTTCCAAGAACTAACAAACATCCTTCACAAAGATGCCTTTTTGGTGAATAATTTAAGCACATTAAAATCAACGTTTTAATGCGCTTTTGAAGCAAAGATAAAGCTGAAAGCATATTGATTTTGCACAAATGTAGCAATTAAACCAGTGTAATTGCATATTACACAGCAGACATTACACCACTTCCATAACCATTCCCTCATTCTCTTGATTAATTCAAAGTATGTACACCTTCCTATACTTCATGTCACACATCATTGCTTCTGCCTTACTGCTTATGCATCGACGTAAAGCTACCGCATTAAACTATGGTTGGACAGTATTATATGTAGTGTTAAAGCTGCTGAGGTGCGCCTCTGTTTCCTGTATGAAACCTAGATTGTGTGGTTTTCAAAGGTTGCTTTGCTGGCTGAATCGTGACCAGGGTTTGCAAAGTGAGCGGATGGCCGAGGGGAGCTGTAAAGGGCAGGAGTGTGTGTGTGTGCAGAGTGCGGCTGGGATGCTGCCAAACTGTCAGGGAGTGTTTAGGTAGCGTCAGCTGGGGGAGATTATCAGTTTAACCAGAGCTGATATTATAATCATAGGGCTGGGAATGCAGCTGGATAAACAACCTACCAATTTATTGGTTATCATAACAAAGACACACTTATTTAAGCATGCATTTTAAGTGAAGGTTTGATTCGGCCCTGCAAGTACCCACCAGCCCTTGATTTCAAGATTTCAAGATTCGAGATTTCTTTATTTGTCATTTCCCGAGTATTTACATACCCAGAGAAATGAAAAACTGTTCCTCAACTAGTGCAATAAAATAAAATAAAATCATTCAACAAACATTGACAACTTAAATTAGAAAAATGGATGTATAAGAATTAAATATAATAAAATAGCAGCACATTAAAATTAAAATTATATTGTGCTAGGGAGTGGAAGGTGATGGAGATTGTTTAACAGTCTTACAGCTTGTGGAAAGAAGCTGTTGAGCATCCTGCTGGACCTGCAGCGGATGCTCCTGTATCTCTTCCCTGAAGGCAGGAGTAAGAACAAACCCTGAGAGGGGTGATGGGAGTCTTTTAACATGGTGGAGGCTCTGCGGATGTAACGCTGGTGGAAAATCTCCATCAAAAAAGAGAGGGGGGCACCTATGATTTTGCTTGCTGTCTTCACCACTCTGTTAGCTGCTGTTGTTCGTAGGCTTCACACACCTCACACCTTTTTGTTGTGATGAGTTGCTCATCACAAGCCTCCTGCTCTGTCTAAATGTGAGCCAGGTGTGGGGCCTGACCCAAAGCAGCTGCTCCCTAATGTCTTTAAATCACAAAGGTGGTGGCAGTTTGATAAAAAATGCCGCAGCATGAACATATGCTCAGTCAACCATAAAATAGCAGTGAGATGAAGAACACAGTTTTATTTTACCTGATCCTACAGAACATCTCTCTATACTGCTTTTCTGCTCCTTTTGCCCTCAAAAGAGAAACTATTCAATCCTAAATTAACATGACATTGATATAAATACATTTTTTGTAGCATTTTTGAGTCATTATATTTAAAAATTCAAAAAGAACAGAAGATTTAATTCAGATAAATTCCACTTTAGAAAATGCCAAACGTGCTGTTTTTTTTTAACCACAGATATGGGTGTTAATCATATAATAATTAAAAACATGTCAATATCAGATTTAACACCGTTTGTTGTGGTAATATTGCAGGATCAGCAGCTTTGTGTGGCCTCCAGGCACCCTCAAGCCAGCACGGCTGGAGTCAATTCACTTTCACCTCTATTGATTAAGCTGAAAATTAAGTAATGAATAGTAGCATTAGTTGCGATGAGCTGCTAATCCTCAATTATTTCACTCAAATTGTTGAGGAAAAAGACGATAATTTAGGGGCTTGTAAGGTAAAAATTCGGACTGTTTTTTTTTTAATTCATATTTTCAAGATGTTTTTTTAATCATGCATTTTGCATTACCCTTATATCCCTCTCTCGACCCCAAATCCCCACAGAGATCATTAAACCTTAATGTAATTTAATGTGAATTCATCTATACTTGACTCCTACCCTGCAAGTGGTGCTGCTGAGGTCAGCTACAGTACAGACTGAAGACATCTCCGTTCACCTGCTGCTATTAGAGTAAGTCATGAAATGAAAGTGCTCTTTCCAACTATGTACACCAAGACCCCCTGTGGTTTCTTCTTACCTCAGAGAAACATGCTGAATTACAGCTGAGCGGAGCGTCACAGTTAAATGTTCAGTTTGGCCTGCAGAGGCTTTTTTTTTTTTTTTTTTTTTTGTAATTTCCTTTGAGTCATGTCACCTCCTGACCCGGCAGAATCAACAGTGCAGATAGAATAAACAACTCTGTGTTTCTTCTTGTTCTGTGTGTGAGTCCGAGTATTGAAAACTTTACAATCAAAACGTGTACACAGGCGAGGACAAAGGGCAGCTTCTGGGATATTTGATTCTGTGAATTTGTCATGCGTTCTCCCTTTTAAAGCTGCAGTGGCATACTTTACAGATTGGTGGCTCCAAATGGTGAGAGGGTTGACTGAGAAACTCCCTGATCAGCGCACTGATAGCTTATGGAAACAACTCTTAATTTCCATTATAGCAAATATCAAAGTCTATTAAAGACAAACTATGTATTAATCTCAACCTTTAGAAAAAGGAAAATTACTTAATGTAGTTCAGTTTTCTCTGGGTGGATTCCTTCACTCCTTGCAAACACAGTTTTGTATTTTGTGCTTATTTTTTTATTTATTTTTTAATGTTAAATGAAGAACTGTACACAATAATTTCATTTGGGATTGCATCTTTGTTTTGTACTTAAAGCTGCACTAGTCAATGTCATTATGTTAACAATCGATCAGTTGACTGTGCGGTAATGTAAATGGTGTCGCTCGTAGTATCGGGCCCACAACTATCAGCCAAGCTCCTCTCAGCTCTACTGAGCGTTTTAGTGTCTTTCAGCTTTTTGTTTTGGTTTTCTGGCCGGCAAATTTACTGTTTTTGTTCAGTCTTCAAGCTTGTTTGTGTGTTTGTGTGTGAAGAAGCTTTAAAAACACACTGTACTCTACCTGCCCAGCACCAAACAGCAGACAGACAAAGTTTGCAACAAGCTAAGCAAGCTAAAGATCCAGATGTTTCCCACTGGAGTTGGTGGAGACCAAATGAAAGCATTGTCAGGTGGACAGAAACATAAAGCAATTGTTTGCAAACATGTTGTGGCCAAGAAAATGATTTAATGCTGCTTTAGAGGTACCCTATACAGTGTTTGACCAACACTATTCATTTATTCATCCAAGCAGTTGGCACTGATGAACACTGGAAGGACAAGGAGAGACTGTTGATCAGATTATTAGTGTACGAGGGTGTTTTTAATCTCTTTCTCCAGTCGCACCGCAAAGGGAAAAATGTTTTTTAATGACTGGTCTGATATGAGGAGATCAATCCACTCAGCGGCTCTTTCACACCATTTCTGAGTTTGTTAAACTGATTTGGTGCATAACAGACGATGATTGCGATAATACTGCCATGATCTTAGAAGGTGGTACAAGACGTGCATTTAATCTCTCTCTCTCTCTTCCTCTCTTTGTATGTTTAATCTTGTGCTGCTGCAGCCTTTACATTAATCTGATGGCATTCAGTTCAGACTTGAGCCTTTTTGAAAGCGATATACAAATGTTACTAGGTCCGACCTCGTAAGATCACCCTCCTGACTGTCACATAACAGTGACCAAGCTGCCTATCCAGACATGAAACCGACATGTTAAATAACCATATTAACGTGAAGGGGTGCATGTCTGAAAGGGGCTTTATGAATGCCTGGGACAAATGTAGCAGGACAGTTGATCTGCCTCAACCAGCTACATCAAATAGATTTTTTTATGTTCATGTAAATCCAGCAGTTGGGTTAAGGTTAAATCTTTAGCACAGAATGAAACAATGCTGATCAGCACTGCAGCGTTCTGTGTCTGTATATGTGCTTTGATAAACCCACACATGGGTAAGGTGTTAATGATTGCAGTAGAGCCGGTGTTGAGCGCCGCAGTGCAACATGTTATCATCAGTGACAGCGACTCAATGGAAGCCATTTCTAGATTATTCTACGAACCCTGACAATAACTATTAGATGTAATGACGATTAAATGAGCGGCTACCACGAGACCATCCATCTTTTGATAATCAGTGGCTACCCAGTGATTTATCCTTTTTCATTTAAAAACCAGGGAGAAGACGGAAGGTGAGTGCTATCCCCCAGTGTAAGCGTTTTTTCCCCTTAGTTGACGAGTGTTACAGCAGCCACAATAGAAGACTCATAAAGTAGAGAAAAGCCATCGATTGCTTTGCCTGCCATCACTGTCATTTTAAATCATGCTGGGGTTTTGATGAATGGCAGCACGCAACAAGATGGCGGACACTGTTTTTATTCACCTCCCTCATCTTTCATCTACTTGCAAGTGTCAGGGCCACCTGTGCTCTCACAGACAAGGCCGGCACGAAGCTTGTATCCTCGTGAATCGTCTCCAACTGCTATTCGCGCCGGACTCGAGCTTTGCAGAGCCGCTGTTGTGCTTTTAAGCGATTTTCATCCATTCTAGGCCTCATTAACATGAACCTATGAATGTTTAATTTTGGTTTATATTTACAGGCTGCTCTCTCACGACCAGATCACCACCATGTTTCCTTTGATCTGAGACAGTGTTGTTGATGAAAGTGCACAGGGATGTTTTACAGGGAATGCATGCCATGGCATTGCAGCCGTAGAATGATGTGTAATTGTATCTGAGTTGGCTATATCCCTAATTAATCAGTGATTTCCCTTATGTTTTAGAATTGCAAATTGGATATGTTGAGCCTTTGAGCTGTTCTTTACACTGACTGCATAGCTGGACTGAGGAACCCTCTTTATGGCTCTAAGCTAATTATTCAGCCCATGGATCCAGGCTCTGGAAGGCTGCCTCGGACTCTAGCTGTAGGCTGTGTGTGCATTTGTGTATGTGTGTGTGTGTGCTTATGTGTGTGTGTGCATGCCACTGTACAGTAGGTGTTAGAGGAAATAAGTGTATGTGCATGCATTTGACATTTCAATACTGCATTCCTGTTCTTTGCATTTTGACCGGTAATGCATTATACATGGATGTGTTTTACTCTTTCAACATTTTCATAGTGCTGGTTCTGCTGTTTGGGAACGACGTTTTTCATTGTGTGTGTGTGTATAATTTGCATGCGTGTGTGCCCATGCAGTTTTAAGTCTCTGCATTAATTTCTTCTGACAGTGTGAAAGGTTTCTTTAGGCTCATGTGTGGGCTTTATAGCTCCCGAGGAGAAAATGTCTTTTCATCACATATTCAAAGATGAAGTCACAGGGAGTTGTCAAGCAGTGTTGCCGAACATCCAGCAAAACAATGAAAGGCAACGTGTGTTCTAGTCAAAATAAAGTCAGACCAGCACACTTAGTTGATCTTGCAGCAAATTAGATATCCGTTCTGTGTTGTTACAAATCTGTTTTTTATAATACTTTGGTTAGCCTCTGTGACTCATGACATACAACTGCAAAAATGATCTGATGCTGTGATAATGATTCAGAGCTGCCACACATTGCACACTGTGACAGAATATAATGAAGGAGTTATATTCTGGGTTTGGTTTTCTTCCACCTCTTTTTACAGAAACTGAGAGCAGATTAGGGGAGTTCAATTAAGACATTTAAAAAAAGAAAATGAAATTTAAAAAATGCGCTTCTTCATCACACAGAAAATGCTCTCCTCTGTAATTGGCAGAAGAACGCTGATGAATGCTAATAAGTAAAACCTTGAATTTTATAAAACCATGCATTAAAGCATTGAGTCAACAAGAGCACTTACGCTGAGTTGGCTCAGAAGCTTTCTTTTTACTTGCACTGATGAAGCCTATTTAACGTTACTGTATTAGACAGAGATTGTTTATTGGCTGATGTGATATTGGCAGACCAAGTATTAACTAAAGCTTTGCCATTAAAGCAGCGTAAAATACAAATGCAAAGTACAAAAAGTGGGTTTAAATGAGAAATAAGGTAAAAGGATGTTGTCCTTGCACAGACTACTTAAGAGTTGATGTAGTGTGGGTGTTTGATGTGTTTATTCAGAGCCACTAAGCCACAGTTACAGCAACATATATCACAGCAGTTTGAGTCTTTCTGTTTTTCTTTTGCTCTCAGATGAGGATAAATGGATCCATACTTAGTATGTTTTTAGGTGAGTCACTTGACAAAACTACTGAGCCCAGCAGGTGTCATGGGAGAAAAATAATTTGTGCTCTCAAATTAATAATTTGTGTGCACGACATAAACAAATAAATGTGATAATGATCCCTTAAATTTGGTTATTCAAGAATTGTGACAAACATTAGGTACCAAGTGGGACATTTTACAAGACTGTCCACCCCCAAAATACATCCTTATACCGTGTATATATATATACCGTATTTTAGTTTGTAAGGACAGTGACCTCTAGTGGCTGTAGTAATTATGACGGGAACTTAACTTACTAAACTCAACTTACTAACTAATTTATTTGAACCCAAACCATGATCTTTTCCTAAACCTAACCAAGTAGTTTTGGTGCCTAAACCTACGACAAAGGTACACCTATATATGTCGTTTTTGGAGTCATTGACAAACTACCTATTCTGTTGTTTATGTTGGAGGACTTGTCAGTGCTCCCTATTGGGCAAAATGTGTAAAGGCAACACTGTTTCAGTCCGCTGCTAATTATCCTCGCTCATTTATTAAAACAGGCTATATTTCAAAGTATATCAATGTATCTACGTCCACAATTAGGTCATTTTCTAACTTGTACGCAAAAATAATAAATCTTATTAAAAAGCGGTTCGTTCCAAACATTTCCATACCTGTAGTGTTAATTTAGTCAGTGAAAACTTTGATGAAAGATTTGTTAAGCACCTTTTCTTAGCAACGAAACTGAGACTAAAACTAAACAAAATTTGGAGAACGAGAACTACAACGAAATGTACTATTTCGTCAACAAATAAAACCTAACCCCGCGATGGAACAGCACCTGTAACCATGGTAACTGTACACATCAAAGACAAGCCTCAAAATACTTACTGCAGAAGACATTCGGCACTTATAATTAGAAGAAAATTAAAAGAGTTTGGCAGAAACCTCTCTAGATTGACTGAAACTAGCAAAAATCAAATGAGTCAAATTAGACTAAAACTAAAAACTCATCAAAGGACTGAGACTAAAATTACATCAAAATTATATCAAACTTAACATACTTACCTTTAAAAACTAAATTTTCCTAAACAAAGAGGAGCATTAGGGGAGGACTTAAATTATCATACACCTAAATATTGTCCTTAATGTTTAACACCCCACCCCCTTTTATTCACATACATTAAAAAAGTTTTAAATCTCCATTACAGTGAGACAATGGGCTCTTTAGCTGAAAGTATAGTGGAGAGCCCATGTCTAGCTCCTCTGCTACACACAAACCTTCACATTCATGCACACAGCAGTCTCTCTCTGCACTGTAGCCGTGTGGCTCGGCAGCAGCAGCAGACAAACAGAGGGGGGCGAAGGACAGCACGAGTTAGCACAGAGAGAGACAGGCGCTCTCATCAGTGACGGGCTCACCGGCTGCGTGGACAGAGCTGTGGCGCAGGAGGAGGAGAAGAGGTGCAACGGCAGGACAAGCTGCCTGAAAACCGGAGCAAAACAGAGCAGCAAAACGGGAGAGACCACAAGAGAAAGGGAGGGGGGGAGAACGGAGAGAGATCACTGAGGGGAGAGAAGTCATTCGGAGCAGGGAGAGGGAACAAGCTGGATGAAGCTGACAAGGACACAGAGGGAAGAAAGCGCACAGAGAAGCCTTCCCTGACGGGGGAGTGAAGTGAGGGAGTGCGTGCACAAAGTGGAAAAGAAGAAGAAGAGAAAGAGGAGGAGTGGGAGCCTGACAAGAGGTCGAGCTTACGGGGCTTGACTGACACGAGAGCGAAGAGGAGGAGGAGGAGGAGGAGCGTGAGGGCAAGTTGATGGATTTGATTTGGAGAGAGTATTTTTAGAAGGAGGAGCGGAGACATGAGAGGAATATTGAGATTAGAGATGCTGTCTTTGAGTGGAGGAGAAAAATGTAGGGAGGAAGAAGAAGTAGAGAGGATAACAGGAGACAGAGAAAAGGGGGAGAGATGTTGAGATCAGAGTGTGACAGAAAAGATTATCTCTGGTCTGGTCTCCCGCAGGAAACCGCTGTGAGTGAATGTCCGTGTATGCGCATGAATGCTTCCTTCTCCATATGAAAGTGTGTTGTAGCATGTTTCTCACTGTGGCTGTGGCGCTGAGAAGCAGGTCCGCTACAAGATGAAGCTACCCCGTGGTTACCCGCAGGACTTAATAACACTGGTTAAAGCCAAGTGGGGGGAGAGACAAGGAACAGACCAGTGACATCACAAGGAAGTCAAGGCATCAAAAGTGAGACCGCAAAGTGGGACAGAAAACAAATGAGCATGGGAGACTTTTGTGAATTCAATTATAGCTTGTACTTAATAGTGACAAGGAACTGATTGCTGCCTCTGGCTGCTGAATGCCTCTGCGAGCCAGTGAAGCCAAAAAACACACTCATGTAACTCAGAAGAAGAGAAACCACAGCGCTGGAACAAGGCAAGCTCTCCTCTAACAGATTGCACCACACCAACCAATTCCCTTCACTGTCGTCTCATTATTTTAATTACCTTCCCTTCTTTCATTTGTTTTTTGTCCTCTCTGCTTAGCCCGTGGTATTTTGTATTCCATCCTCCTCTCTCCCTCTCTCTTCCCCTCCCTCTTCCTCTTGCCTTTGCTCTCTCTGTCTCATCCCCTCTTGTTCACTGTCACACTAACTGCGGTGGATGCTGGAGTCACTCATGTAGAAGCCACCTTGCTTGGAGCACGTTTGCCTAGCTGATTTTTTTTCTTCCCCTGCTGAGTTGGATGATTGGAGCACTCTCAGATCGAGAGACCAGGAGAGATGACCAACAAGTAGCTGCTGCTGAGTTCATTAGAGCTCCTGCACCACCAGGAGCAGACGACTTCAAAACACACAGATTTCCTTGAGGGTACTTCTACGTGTGCATGCAGTACATTTACAGTTAAGACTGCATGGCTCATTAGTATTCGTGAGGCCAAACACATATCCAGGTGTGGATTACAGTAGTGGATTTATCCTGGAGCTACATGTGGGCCCCAGCCCCTGAGGCCTGGCTGGGAAATGAAGCCTTTCCCGCGGCTGTAGGAGCGCTGTTGGCAGCTATGGCCCTGGAGGGGCGCTGTCTCCGGCGGGGATCCCCGGCCATTATCAGAAAGGGCCGTCAACGACGTCCTACAAAGCCAACTCTGGCTCGGGTCACTTCCACTCTGTTGTCAAGGACACGCCTGCATGGCCTGAGGCATGTTTGTGTCCCTGGTGGCTCTGTGGGCCGCAGGGCCTTCTGGCTACTGGCCCTCTGCACCTCCCTGGGGCTGCTTTTATCCTGGTCCTCCAACCGCCTACTCCACTGGCTTTCCTTCCCCACATACACACGAGTCCACACAGAGTGGGCCAAAGAACTGGCCTTCCCTGCAGTCACTATCTGCAACAACAACCCTATCCGCCTCTACAAGCTCACCAAGAGCGACCTGTATTTCGCTGGCCACTGGCTGGGCCTGCTGCTGGCTAACCGGACAGTGAGGCCCATGGTTCTGGACTTGCTTCAAGAGGACCGTCAGGCCTGGTTCACGAAGCTGTCGGACTTCAGGCTCTTTCTGCCACCCAGAAACTTTGAGGGAACCAACCTGGAGTTTATGGACAGACTGAGCCACCAACTGGATGACATGCTCCTCTCATGCAAATACAGAGGAGAGCCATGTGGCGCTCACAACTTCTCTTCTGTAAGTCCAACTTCTTCTGTTGTGTTTTCTGGAAGCTTTCTGCCAACTCTGTCGGCATCAGCATCTCCTCTTGTACTTTTATCTTCTTACATGTTCTCTTTAGTGTCAATCATTCCAGTCTAAACATCCACTGCAGTGTAAAAGTTGCAAATGCTGAAACAACATATTGCTTCATTTAATTATCTTTTAGGTGGGTATTCTCTTGTGGCTTGTGATTTACCTGCTTTAATGGCAAAGTTATAAGGTCATAAAAACAATTGTAAAAACACAGTATACAAGCTGTCGTAACTTCCTGTTATAGCTGACTGTTAAAGCTTTCTTGGTCATCACACAAAAAGATTAGCAAATATGTTACTGCACAGGGCAATTATTAAATCACCACCAGAGCTCATTAAATGAATGAAATGGATTACATATGAGCTTGCGGCAAGGCATAGCATCAAACCCTTCATATCAAAAAGTTTCTTTTACAGTGCTGTGCAGCCCCCCCAGAGGAGTTTACTGCCGCTGTGTCTGATCGCTCTCATATCTGTCTTCTTTTCTGTGTGGGTGGTTGTGGGTTTGGGGATATGTGTGGCTGCTCTTCCTTGTACGTTCCCTTGGCTCGTCTGAACCATGGCAGATGTTTTCTCTGCGGCATTGCAGAAGCTCAGACTGTCTTTGAAACTTTCTCTTTTTGTCATTTCATTTGTGTTCTTTTTGCTCTTTGGTACTGTGGCTTCAGAGTCAGTGACTGACTGAATGAGAAATGGCAGATAAATACCTGTGTGCAAAGGTTGTGTATGGTGGTTGGTGTGTTGCTTGTTTGTTCTGTGTGTTTTGCTGCTGTGGATTTTGCTGCCCTCTCTTTTCACACTTCAAATTATGATTATTAAGATGTTCATCGAACTTTACTTTTGATATTATTTCTATCTAATTTGAGCAACTGCTATTCATTGTATTTACATTGTTAGTTGTTGTTTTCATTGTTAGTGGCAAAGTCCGCCAATCTCACAATTAATTGACCCATGCACAAGAGATTAAGACAAAACAGTGCATGCATACAGTATATTTGGTGTGATGTAGAAAACAACTGGCTGTAAATGCAGTAAATTACTTAAATGAACTCCACAGATTTTACACATCAAAGTAACAGGTGTTGGGAAATACTACTGCATATGTGAAAAAGTTGTATAAAGCCTTTTTTGGCCCCAGAGGGAGCTGCGCGAAGTCTGAAAAATCGCCTCAAGTGAGGTTACTTGAGTCAGCATCGGTTGGGGCTGAAGACTACAAGTTTGAAAATGAAGAAAATCTGACTGCGTGCAGTTAGAAGGTTTGCTTACCAGACTTGTGTAGCCTGCTCCTCATCTCTGCCTGAGGCTAGCGGCTCAAGGCTACATTAGCTGCTACTACACACCTGATTCTCCGACCGAACTGACGCAGTCAAGTTGCATTGTGGGTAATGTAGGTGCTAGGTTTTGACAAGGAAAAAACATTCATGGAATAAAAAAGACTATCTGGTTCTGCTTCATCGATCTTGATCCTTTTTTTAACTGCCCAGTGTGATTCTGACAATGTTTACAGCAGTGCAATGCTAAATTGGTGGAGTACTGTTTTAATGCAGAATACAACATTTGATCATGAGTTCAATATTACCCTGTCAGGCAACATAGTTTGTCTTCTTTAGCTTCTTTCTTTCAACATGGCGCAATGAACAGTTTGTTTGGATGTGTTGTAAATAGATGCATGAGTTGTTCTTCTGTTGCACTTCTGATAGAATAGCTGCTCAAGACCAGTTTGCTGCACCTAGTGGTCAATACACGGCACTTCAACCAGAACTAAAATCTAAAGAATTATAACTTTAATACTCTGACCTACATAATGTCTGACTGACAGGGTCTTTGTATGGGCATAACATGCTCAAAAGAAAAGTCCATTGTAATGACCCACAACTGTTATATTCACATTTCATAATAGAAAAGATAGTCAAGTTCAATGGTTGTGGCATTGAAAACAGCAGAGTCTGCTGTGTCCTGTGTCGTCATGGCGTTGAATTGCACAAAACAGAAAATCATTTACCATTTTTAGAGCGTGAACAAGGTGGAGATGGATCCCGCCTGTTTTTGTTGTCTTTTGTCAAATTAAAGTTTTCTGACTCCCCAATGTTGGACTCATGATTGCCATTTGAATGCTGACAATACAGCAAGCATTGAAGCGCTCCACTAAAATGCAGTATATAAAATCACATACTTGTGTTTTTTATTAGTCTTTTACAAGCTCATGGTCAGCAGTTGTTGTGTGTACATGATTTGATCAAACTGGATGATTTTCATTAGTTTTTTCCAGCTCTGGTGGGCGGTGCTGCTCTTCTAGTCCACTTTGTTTTGTCTCTTTGCCCTCTGTCAGATACGTGACAAGGTGCATCAGCCCACTGCAAATGAAGTGCTTAATCAGAACCATGACCTCAAGCCAGTATGCATTAACAATGTTTTAAAGCAAAAAGCAACCACATTCACTTTAGTGCAGAGAGACATAGTCCTTCCTTGTTGAATTTAGATGTCATGTTCAGTACAGCATTGGAAAGGTGTAGGTTTGTTGATGTGTCTGCTTTGTTACCCTAAGTGTTCACAGGTCAGTTTTTACGTCAAGGTAATGCATTTAAGGGTGTGGATTCACTATCACAATGAGTTCTACCATTGTGAAGCTTGTAATCTGAAATGAGTTTAGCACCTGATCTGTTCATGTGGGTTTGAATGTAGTAGCAGTTTGCCCAAGCTGAAGGATTTTCTGGAATTTAATATGTCTGAATATTGTGTAAGAATGGATCAAGCTGCTGATGACGGAGGGAAAATAGCCTCCTGAGAATAGGTACTGTGCAAGCTTTAAACAACCAACCGTTACAATCACTCTGAAATATCAGTAAATCTAGAGGGGGTGAGACCATCAAGGACAAGGTTGCTGCAGCAGCCCTGCTACAAACACAATAACACTGTACAGTCTCCCAATTTTGATCCCAAACTCACTGAGACCAGTAATGATATGTCTAATAATATATGAACTTAAAGTGTATATTATATTTTGGTTGTTGTATGGACTGTGTGTTGGATATTGTAAGCTTTACTTTACAGTTCAGAGCCACATTGATGCCCCAGTCCTGCCTGCTTCCTCATCTTGTTCTACCTCATAGGAGGCCTCATGTCGTTAACGGGCCCTCAGTGGTTTTGCTAATCTCATTAGCGTGCTGCTGCAAGTCAGCAAAGACTCCCCGAGGCCTATTCATTATCACTGCATTGAGGGCACTGTCACTCTTAAGACCAAAAAGGATGCAACAACCAGATTAAACGGGGGATAGGGAACACACGAGCATAGACTGGCGAGTAAAGATTCCTTGTGTTGTGTGTGTACAAATTCGTATACCTGCATGCATGATTGTCTTGGAGAATTAGTGAGAAATCCAGTGTTGATAGAGGTTGGGTATTACAGGCTTAAGAGTACAGAGGATGCTTTGAACTGCCAAGCAGCGGGTGGTTTGGGGGGAAAGCCGGAGAAAGGTACAGCTAGAGGTTGGAAGTGAGAGATGGTAAAGAGAAAAAGCATCTGGTTGGAAATACAAATGTGTCCCATAATTCTGGCCAACCTCTTGCAGCAGCAGGATTTCATGCGCTGAATCTACTGTATCACAGTGAATGGGAACTAGTAGAAGGCTGGCTAATCAATAAATCTATCAGCTTCGTGCTGTAGTTTATGGTGGTCTATTTTGCTCCCACATCTCCAATATTGATATACTCTCAGCCACCCCACAGCAAGTCCCAACTTCACAGCAGGGGATAACAGAGCTGGAGTAACGCGCCAAAGGCCAGGAAAACCGTTCCAGCAATCCACAATAAACTGCAAGTGATATCTTATCTCTTTCTTTGGAACAGATATGCATCTCCACCTTTTCCAAGCTCCATCGAGGACTAGATAACTGCGCCTGCAATGACAAATTAAACAATGCTTAGAGTCGGAGAGCAGCACCTAATCACACTCTAGGCAGGGTATGAAAAAAGGTGAATCTCTTTGCTGGGCCACAGTAATGTATCAAATCTATCTCCAGAGAAATCTCATAACTGCAGAGCCACAGTAATGCTGCACTACTCTCCCTTAAACTTTTTGGCTTGAGCAGGTTTGCTCATATGTGTTTTCGAATTATGAATTATATGGGGACAATACTGTGTGTCAGATTTAGTGTTATTAATGTTTGGGCCTTTTATTAAACCTGCTGTAATCATTTTCTTTATAGTACCAATGGATCACATGTGAAAGGGGTCGCTTGTAGTGACGAACCCACAGGGAATTATCACCCAACTCCACAGTTCCCCACGCGTTTTAGTGTCTTTCAGCTCATTGTTTTGGTTTTATGGCCTGCAACTTTATTGTTTCGGTTCACTGTCACCAGCCACGAAGCTCTAAAAACCCACTGCACGCTGTCTGCCCAGCACCAAATGGCAAAATACGTTAGCAGCTAGCTAAAGAGACAGATATTTCCCTTAGGAGTGAAAAGGAGAGTGAATATTGGACTTAGATTCATCAGGAGGCCAGAAACACAATCAAAATGAACACTAATGTAGCTCTGTGTCTGCTGGATGTGTAGATATACAACTTGTCGTATCACCTTAAAAGGCGATAATATGTCCCTGTTGTGTTCACAGCTTGTTTCTGCTGCCTGCAAGTTGACAAAGTATCAGTTCATGCAGGTTTAACTATATCTGTGCAGGTAGGTATTTATTAATAGTTTGACATTCAGCTGAAAAAGTTTAATAGATGCAAAGTAAACTCAGGTTGCTCACAGGGAAGGGTGCAGATTAAGAAACAAATCCTCTGCTCTACTGTTGAATTTACAATCACGAAATCTTCTGTGATATTTACTCATAATCCTTTAAGCAATTGTTTCAGCTCAGCTTAATTTCCATTTTTGATATTTTTCCTTGAATTGCACACTCTTTTCTCTATACCTTACCCTGCTCAGTTCTGCTCATGACGAATTTAGCAGCCTCCTATTGACATTGTGGGTTAACAGCTGTAGACATGGACATGGATGTTGGCTTTAACTGCTCCTTTGTGTCAAATTTCACTCTGTCTCCCATCTTATTATCTAAAGATTGGTGGCCTTCTGGCAGAAAGCCCTGCTTTATGAGAGGGTAGCTTTGCAATTCAGCTGTACAAAGGTTAATTGATTCCGCATTGCTGCTTTCTGATCTATAGGATGTGTTTATGGAATATGATTCAGAGCTGAAAAAGGTGCATGTACATCATAGATTTTTCCCTGCATTGTTCAGTCAGCAGACGTACACATCTCATTGACTTATTTTCAGCTACACCTTCTATTTTCATATCGCAGCTCTAATTATTTGCAGTTTTATTGTCAGTGCTTTGGGAAAACGGATAAATCTGCAACACCTGTTGACTCTCCTCCCCTCTTACTTTCCACATCAACCATATAAGCGCAATGAAGAGATTGACAGAGGCTTATTTGCAGAGGGCCCCATGAAACCGCCCACAAAGCCTGGTCAATCACCACTGAGCCCGGAGGCGCTGCTGATTGAGTTTTAAGCACATCCAGGTAATAATGCAGGTCTCTTCTCCTCTCGTTTGTCATTGACCTTTTCAGTATGATTCTGTAAAGCAAGACCATAAGCTATTGATCTGGCTTGAAATAAACAAGAGTCAGGTGGAAGCTGCAGTTCCAACTACAGCAGTCTCATTAACACAGGCGGCCCCGTGCTTACCATGCCCCGCACCCCCATTCCAATTTTCCTCTTCAGGACAAATGGCTCGACTGGTTTCATGAGCTCCAACTTCCCGCTTATATTAAAAACCATAACAGTGCTGGGTCTTAATATGAATGGCCACGGCGCTGGTCATTGATATGCCACAGCCACTGGATGCAGTCAGCATCCAATAGCTGTTTGACAGCAAGCCATAGACCATAGCGAATAGTCACCTTAATCTCCAGGTGTAATGCAAGCCTTGAATGCCGATGAAAAGATTATACATGGTTAGTATTCATAAGGTCACGTTGATGCATAAACCACAAGATTTGTTAAAGGTTAGTGTTCGAAATAGAAAGCTAATGGATGCTGTTCTCCCCCATGAATACCATTAGCTGAAGCTGTATCCAATCTCCATTGCACCTTATGAGGGACATGCGTAGGCTACAGCAGATGAGCGTCACATGCTCTCTATGTATGCCGTATTGTAAAGAAGAAGACAAAACATTTGTATGTTGTAGAGTGTTAATGTAAGACAAGAGTGATGACAGATGATGACACAGGCAGTGATTGCAGTATTTTCACTGTTTTCCCCTGGTGGCCCATCTCCCTCACACACACACACACACACACACACACACACAGTCTATACTAAAGATATGCATACTATTACGCCCACGATTCAAATCTATATTCACTCTCAGGACATTTGTGCAGCAAACACCCACCTACAGTATTGTCTCTGCATTCTGTGTGTGTTTGTGTGTGTGTGTGTTAGTGAGAGGGGGCAAGTATGTAAATGGTAATGGACATAAGATAAGAAACAACCTTTAGTGCAATACAACAAACAGTATAACAATAAGACAAAATTTACCCTAGAGTTGCATCAACAGCTCTCTGACACAAAGTCAACATAAACTAAACATTATAAGCTTTATAAAGGTAGGATTTATTGCAGGGCTGTTTTATTTGATTGCATTACATTGCATCGCTCTACCTGATAAACTCGGTGCTGATAATGTTTTTCTCAGTGTAAAATAAAATGCAGTCAATAGGTTCGTAGAGACAGTTCAGTTTCCTCAGACTCATTTGAGTTCTGCCCACTGTGAAACACACCACCATCACCTCTACGTCACAGGTTTTTGTTGACTGTGACCAGCTTGCTCACCACCTACGTCATATGGGATGGATGATAGAGATGGGAAAAAATCCCATGTTACCGACTTGCGAGCATTCATGCCAAGACGACTGTCGTATTACAGAGTTGGTCGTGTGAGGATTAAAACACTGTGCATTGACAATATAAAACCATATCCATTAAAATTGAGTTTATTTACATTAAACACCGGTCTTTGGCTGATGTGAAGCATCCATATTTGTTTGGTTTTCAGCCAGTTCTGTATTAGTAAGTGCCAAGTCGGATATATCGAAGTCATAATTACGACTTGGAAGTTGACATGAACACTCCTTACAATTCAGAAACTCGTAATTACGATAACTCCGATATGACATGAACGTGGCAAAAGATCCTTCTTTTTTTCTAATTTGAAGAAAATTACCTGATAGAAACATTTCAAATTGAAAGCAAACTGAAGAAACATTTTTAGATTTTCACTTCAACAACTGTGCCTTTCTCTTTCTTTATAAGGCACTTCAGCCACAGGTATCATATTGATGGATAAGTACTGACGCTGGTGTGAAGGCAAGATCAGACCTGAAACTGAAACTTAAACTTAACTAAACAGCTGTTGGCTGAATTTATTTACTTAGTCAAACTTTTTTTTTTTTTTACATCAGTGAGTTTTAGGTTAGCAGAACTAAAGTTGTAAGGCAGCAAGTCACATATTTTTCTTGGAACAACTTAATGTTGTTTTTTTTTTACAATGTAGTTATTATAGCCCTGTTTATTTGAGCCTTAAGAAACACCAGTGCCACCATTCAGTTTATATGTAATGATGTATACTTGAACTATTCTGTGGGGATTTGAATCGATGACGTCCAGCCATCTTTATGAACCCGTGCTTTTGTTAAAATGGGTCGAAATGCACTTGTGCGCGGCCTGTGTGTGAGAGGCACTGCACCTTCACATAAACAACCTGTTAGTGCTTGAAGGAAAGCGCAGGGGCAGGATACAGAGCTGGCGGGGTCCACAGGACTTGTTTGGCCGATCAATCACCAGCAGGCACGGCGCTGACACTAATATGGGCTTCTCAGCGTGTGATACTGGCTCTGTCTGACTCTCCTCATAGGTGTCCCTTATCATGTGACAGGGCAGCAATCAGCCCACAGCCATAAACACACACATACACACATGCAAGAGAAGATGCAATTAGAGTGTGAAGAAAATGGTGTGGTTAATTTCTGCAGCACATGATCTCTTACTCACAGGAGCCCCGATGGCAGTCTAAACTTTGCACTTCTCCTCTTGTTTTTTTCAGTTAATTGCACTGAATCCGCAGTCTTGTATAAAAGCTTAATTTGCAAAAGTATTGAGAGGCACGTATACAGGATTTAATTTGGCATTGGCAAAAGTTACACGTTGGAAACAGGCCAAGAACATCTTTCCAATTCATTACATCCCACACACTTTCTAGACTTCTGCTTTCACACTCTGAGTATGAGATTGTCAGTGTGTTGCAGTCCCTTGCGGTTACTAGAGCTCACATGGCATGTGCCCATTTTAGTCTTCATGCTTTTGACCTTTCCAGGGTTGCTTCCTTGTATGTGTCAGGCATTATGTGGTGTGGTGTTGCGTAGGTTGAAGTCCGCATGGATTAGCTGAGCTCCGCAGATGTTCAGGTCAAAAACTGCAGCTCGACATCATAAGGCACATGTTCCCAGGCCCGGGGCAAAAATTGCAGATTCAGCCATGTTATAGATATTAACCATGCAGTTTGAATCTCACCTAGCTGCATCCTGCTTATCACACCTTGTTCGCTAAAATGAATTACTGGCATGCGTTACATCAGCATCTGATTTGATCAAAGGCTTGTGGATCATAATGCTGCTGGTGTCAGCCACCTCAGCTATGTGCAGCAAAACGAAACAGCCATTTCATCTTATTCTTCTTGTTTTTATCAGATTCTTGCATGCAATGCTGCTACTATTTCACCCAGGAAAATGTGCCTGCTGGCAGAATTTATATGGTTTCTGGTGCTGTCTGTCGAAAATAGATAGCAGTTCCTTTACGCACCACTAGCTTTCTTTTCCAACTCCAAATCAGGAAGGAGTCTCAAGGTGAGAGAGACAAGATTGCAGCCATAACCCACTCTTCCCTTTCAATTACTGCTGCCTTTGTGCCTTTCAGCAAACATTTAATCCCCAGCTGCTTCAGCCGAGTTGATCAGGGGTGAGCAGAACGAGGCTGTTGGCTGCTGGACGGCTCCCAGGTGTAAGCATGTGCAACTTCCTCCAGCCTGCAACTGTTGAAGTAGATCAGACTCTTCTGAGAAAATGTGTCTAGATGTTTGTTCACGCTTGAATCTCACAAGACTGTGCTTTGAAGGAGGAATTAGCAGAAGGATACAAGCATATTCTCCCGACAGTCTGCTTTAAGATTGTGCATCTTTGATGAAACCTGCTTCCACTGATAGTGCTTTAGCTAACACATACAGCCGTGCCCATACACTCTCACCCTCACACTGCCCATACACGTCCACATTTTCCACGTAGACGTTGAATCTTGAATCAACAACCCGCAATACATTCCTAGTGACCCTTCCTGACCTGTTGGCAAGTCGGTTGTGTTGAACTGGATGCTATTGATGTCTGACTTAATCCATATTTTATGGTTTTTCCACAGTCAGTAGCTCAGAATTGGATTCTCACCTCTCCATTTGGATCTGTCAGCTATAGCAGCAGAAATGAAGTATAATACAGTATGTGTTCATATAAGTGTGCATTTAATCATCTTACGCACCGTTAGATTAGAGTCACTTAAATGAATCAGAGTGTGTTTCCATGTCCGCATATCATCTTGGGATTTCAGTAAACCTCAAGTATTTTATCCCTCTCTGCGAGACTGAGAGGAGTCCACCTCGTTCTGGGGGAAGAGGAGGTGGAGGTGGTTTTGTAAGTCAAAAGGAAAAAAAGTAAACAACCAGGAAAAGGAGTGGACATCAAGAGGCACAGAACACAGCGGCTTGCCAGATTTAACCTGAACAATATCAAAGGGAGAAACCTCTCTGAGATCTTGAGGTTCTGTCAATAATTTAATACACTGAATGTCTCGACGTTGTTTGTGCCTCTCCTTCAGACGTGAATACCTTTATGAATAATGGAGAAACAAGGAGCAATTCGCTGCAATTCATCCTATCTACTTGACAGCACACTTTAACTCAGCTTTACCTTCTCACCCATATGCTGTCGTATATATAAATATTTAAACATGAATAATTAGCATTGTTTGAATATCTACAGTGGGTGGCAGATAGAATATTCAGTTGATTTGCCCAAAATGCCAAACAGACTTAATTACTGAGAAACCGCCTTGTACTCCTTGTCCAACTTTCCTAGAGAATATACAGTACATACTGTATATATTTTTTATTATTTTATTTGTTATCTGCCTCTGAAGGATATTATTAACACTGTAAACTGTGTTGCTATTATTTGGGCTTAGCCAGCCCGTGGATATTAATACTGCAATTGGTATATGGATGTGCAAAAGAGCAGAGAAGAGCAGAGATAAAACAACGCCTAATATTAAACTACAGACTAAATAAAAATGAAAATAAAAATACTTGTTGAGCAGAAGCAAAGGAAAACAAAACATGTGAAGCGTCTTGGTCTCCTAAGTTTTTCTGGCATTAGCAATTGCAGTTTTTTCACCAATAAATCCAAGTTGTTTCAAAACTCCATCTTATTTTCCTAATGCTATGTTGTGGAGACATAACACTAACTTAAGAGTTCATTCTATTTAAAAGTACCTGAACCCAGTCCTGCCAAGATATGCTTTCATTTTAAAAAAGGCTCAGTAGTTTCCTAAAACAGCTGAGCTCTGTAGTTTTTAGCAAACTTACTCAAACTGGAGGAAATAGTGCATTTTTTGTGGACTGATTTCAACGGCAGATTAATCAACATTTAGTGCTCTAGTGAGTTTTTATGGCAGCAGGTTGGTTTATGTGGGATTGACCCAAAATAAGCTACAGTGTGTGTGTTCATGGTAATGAAGGAACATGTCACCCAGTGCAACAGTGTGGCTCATTTATGTGTTTTAATAAGTTGTGGACAACAGTTGAGGCCTATGGCACAGAGGAATAAGCCAAATCAGGCTTTGGATACACAGGTAATACTTGTTAGCATGAATAATTGGTTAAAAATATTGCTACCTTTATCCTCTAACAATAGAACTTTATTGATAAATGACATCACATGATTACCCCGTCTTGTCAACAAGGAAGTTCATTCAACTTTGTGATGGAAACTGGGTTTTCTAATACGGCCCTGTAAGTAATATCGGTCAGTTCTATCAAAAGTATGAAAATGAGACACATGTTGATAGCTGCTTTGATAGCATGAGCATGGCTTGTATTCTTATGTGTCTGTGAGTGTGTACAATCACATAAAGTATACCTCTTGATTCATATACATTGACATCCGTATGTAAGAAAAGGAATTTGGTTGATTGGCGTTTAATTGCTGCTCCCATAGCACAGCAATTAGAAAGCCTTTTATTTAATTCCTTTCTCACAAATATGTGTGTTCCCAACCACAGACTGAAAGACTTGGTGAGAAAGCCCACGTTAGCATTGCAGTTCTGTAAATGTGCTCCCACACTGCCCTCCTCAGTAAATGAGACCCAGGACTCTCTTTCACAAAACTGCTGTTTTCCTTGCAGAGTCCAGGCGAAGCTTTTGATTCAAACAAGTGAAATGGGCGATGCACGGTCCTAGCGAAGAACATTTCCAAGATGGATGGAGATGTGAAGAGGTTGAACGATGGAGCACAGTGGCACACTGGCCCTCAGAAGCTCATCAGCATTATAGTCCACGTCCCCCCCTGGCATCGTGGGCACAGGTGGCACTGGCTCATTACTCAAACCCCTATGGTCTATCTTTCACGGGCAAAGGGAAATATGGACTCCTATTAGCACATCTCCTGCTGCGCCATGCAGCATTTGTGTGGGTCAGGACATGTGTGGGAGGCTGCTACAAAGAAACAGAGAAAATTTGCAAAAAACCTCAACTATTTCAAAGAAAAAAAACAGATCTCACAGTTAATTGAGCTTTTCTTTTTCAGAATGGAGAAATCTGCACTTCCTCTCATTATAACAGTGAAAGCATCACTGGCCACACATGTTCCTGGGGAAGATTTATGCAGACAGTGTAAGGGAACAGTGTGGGAAACAAACAAACAAGCAGGTAAAAGTAGATACTGTATGCACAGAAATAAGGCAGGGGGAGCTTGCTAGACTGGCAGAGATCGGTGTCAGACTTGGCAAGATGAAGACACAAGAAGTGTTTGTGTAGTTCTCACTCTCTGTCTCGCTTTTGCAGACACATGCACATGATACAGTCAAGGCCACCATTAGTTATGAATACATTCATGCAGGCTATGCACAATATAGCATAGGATCCCATGTAGTACACGCACATAATGTTAAATCCAGAGGTGCATCCGAACATTTAACAGATTCACAGGCATACACAGGCTGTTGTTGACATTCATGACAACGTCTCTTTTTTGTCAGACTGTAATCATTCTCTCCTACATGGTATAGGGTCCATATGTTAGCAGCACCCGTAGCAATGTACTCTTCACACAAGCTGTATCCGCTGCCACAGTAGTGAACGCAGTTCTCATATCATTACTGTCCTCAACAGATGGCATTCAGGCTTTTTTTTTTCAGCTGCAGGCATACCATGGCTTCTGGGTTATCTGGTAACACAGAACCAGATTATTAACTGGTAACACAGAGCACATCAGCATGAAAACCTAAGATTTTAAATTTAAATACATTCCCTTGCCTCCTTTCACTCACTGAAAGGTAGCTGCGCAGAAGTTAGTTTTTGTTTCCAGAGAGTCTGTGAAACATACATGGAGACTTGATTGAGCCCAGCAAATCGAAACAGAACCAATCAGGAAAGGAAGCCATACAGTTTGTGCATTATGAGTAAAATGGTTTCTGTCTCTGAATCATTCGAGGCATCAGTGACGTCCCTAACCAAATTAAATGTAGATTAAAGGGAAACACACAGGGGAAACAACAACCCATGCCTTTTGTTTTCTATTAAGCCCACACAGTAGAGTGACAGTTTGTGTACTGTAAGAGTATAAATCTGCCGCTGAAAACAGCCCACAACAATGCTTGCTGTTTTCAGCGGCAGATTTATACTCTTACAGTACACAAACTGTCACTCTACTGTATGTAAAGTATTTCTGATAACAAACTGTATTTGGTATTTAGCAGGAAATAACGCTCACCTGCTGTTTCTAAAGCTCCACTTAAGTAAAAAAAAGCTGCTAAATTCCTCAGTGTGGGGCCAGTGTAGACCGTGTTAGAGTGATTAGTAATCACTAGCATGCCTTGGTTCCTGTAGCATAAGGATCATGTGCACCACTATCCCCTTCATTCACTCAGCATATCAAACCTTCGTCCTCGTCACCTCTTCTCTTCCCCCGAGGCGTTGTGATTTGCAGATAGAAGGGCAGTCCTGACAGCAGTGTTAAGCAGAGGCCTAGCTGTTCTTCTGAAGGACAGGTGCTTTTGGCCCCTGGGGGACTTGCCTCGGACAGAGGACAGGGAGAGGACGTGCTGGAGCCATCCTTACTGATGATGACAGCTTTTTAAACGCTTTAACCAAACGCACTAAGAGACAGAAAGAGGAGAACGGCCCCGGAGCAGAAGTCAGGAGGGAGGGCTGACCAAAGCCTCTACTGGCTTAACCCAGCCATATCAAAAGTTTCTCTGTCACCATTGATGACCAGAGGAAAGATTCACCTTTTCAAAGTCAAGCATCTCCCTCTGCCATGTTCCCATCGCCAATAGGCAACATGAAAACCTCACTGGATTCGTGTTTTGTCCACTCCACTTTGCTGTACTCCGTGATGTTGCCAGTGGAAACACGCAGTGTTGTGGTGAGTAATGCACCTACCTGCCCATGGTGGTTCAGGTTGTTTGTGTATGAGTGCTCTCTTCCTGAGAACGGCCATTTTCTCCCCAGCTCATTCTCCCAGAATATTCTGCTGCACATTGCCCTTCTGCCAGTTGCTAAGAAGTGCTGGGTTGTGAGCTCTCTGTAGAGGTTTGACTCGAATCACCATGGAAGCAGGTTGGGGGGGATATTAATGGTAAATGATAAGACATGCTTTTAAATATATGCAACGCAAGGATGGTGCCATTTTTCCAGATCACACCTTCCCTCACATTTTTCCTCCTCCGTCTTTGAAATAAATTTTCCTGGTCAAAGGATTAAAAGGGACGTCTGCATAAATTCTATGCAGAGCTAATAAAACACAGAATGATTACACATTGGCTTGATTTCACAGCTCCTTTAGCAGACGACAGCTGAAAGCAGCTTTGACATTCCATCATTTGCTGTGGTTGTGATTGCATTTTACACTGATTACACTTGTGCAGCGAGAGCAGATACTGTCTGACTATATAACAAAAGATAATTTAACGAAAGACTACGCATACGATGTTTTAATAATGGTACCGAAGTTAAAACCCTGTCTTTTGTCTCACTTTGTTTCACACCTAAAAGTAGAGAGAAGTAGAAGTTTTTCCTCTCACAATTTCTTTATTTTTTTTTTGTGTGTACATGAACAGAGTATTTTATTAAAATAAGTGACTTGTGACTCTCAAAGAAAAAAATGTAATTACATTAAAAAAAGGCGTGACTGGCTTTTTTAAAATTATTATTCTTTCCACTTTTCAAATCTTACTACTTCATTTTCATACGAGATGAGATAGCTGTTGATTTGATGAGTTTGGCTGCAAGCTTTTGTTGTGAAGTACATCTTCATTTAAAATTTGAGATGTGAAATTCCTCCAGAAGATGAGAAGAATGCTAATTATGAATGAAAAGTATGCGTGATTATAATTTTGCGGGATTTATAAATTTGATGGCCACTTGTTTTTTTGTGCCTGGCAGTAACAAATCCCTAATCTATTCCTGCTATGTGTATTCATCAGCCGCTGACAAATTAAATGTTGGTTCAATTTGTGTTTCATTGTACCAATGGTGACATGGGCTGTATTAAAAGTTATTTTCTGCCTGATAATTAGCGGAGAATAAATGACACTTACTTCCAGTCGGTAATGAAGCAAATTGAAAAATACCTTAAGTGAGCAAACAATTTAAAGGGGATGTCAGAAAGCTGGGCCAGTTATTAGTCGCTTCCCCTCCCATCCTTAATGACACGATCAAAGCAGGCGCCGTAATTGAGAGTGTCATCTGTTATCTGTCATATTTTTCTGAAAGTCGCTGCTTTCATAAATAAATCCTGTATTTTCTTCAGTAAGAAAAAACATCTCCAGGCAGGTTGCGGCACGTATTTCTGTTCCTGTTCTTTACTTCTCACACCTTTGCCCTCTTTGGTTTCATTTCTGTGCTCTGATTCTATTTCTCACATGCCACCTTTGTCTCTTCCCCACCCGTCTGTCAGCTGGCGTTAGCATCACAAATGGTCAGCGTGTTCCTGAGCTGGGAATGTATGACAGGTGGTAGTTTGTCAGTCGTGTCCAAACATCACAGTATCCCCCTGGCCTTCCTATCATGCCCGTGAAGCTGTGGGGCAGAGCATCTCTTCAGCCTCCCAGCAGGCCTGTGGAGCTGCAGCGCGGGGCAGTACTGGTGTGCTAAGCCGCTGTCCTCGCTCAAGCCTCTCAGGGCCACATCAGAGTGATCAGAGAGAGACTCTGCTGTCAAATCTCTCTCCCTTCCGTTGTGGCTGAGCTGATCCAACTTGTGTGGGTGTGGGAAGGAGGTAGATACAGAGAGATGTGTGCGCGTGTGGGTGGATGACCGGATGCATTCATGTGTTTTCACATTTGTGCACAGTGCCTGTCTTTCAGCCAGTCTGTCTTTTTATCAGACGCACTATCCCTGAGAATAACGTCCATTTTGGATGATTCTGCACCTCTCGACTTTGTCCAGTACTGTAAGTGGTTTGCCTCTTTGTAACGAGGCGGAAAGTAAGGGTTTTGGGTAGGTGGGCGTGTGGCGTGCCTGGCTTTCATGAAGGAGATCACAGTTCACCTCCCAACACAGACCTGCAATTACTGTTTGCCTTTTTATTAACCGTAACCACGATCTGTCCGTAACCTTAACAGAATAGTTTAACATTTTGGGAAATATACTTAATTGCTTTCTGGCAGAGAGTTAGATGAGTATTTTCATACCACTCTCACATCTGTCCCTTAATTATGATCTGCAGCCAGCAGCCGATTAGCTTAGCTTAGCCCAAAGACTGTAAAAGGGGTAAACAGCTAGGCTGGCTCCGTCTGCAGGTCACAAAATCCGCCTAGCACCTCTAAAGCTCACTAATTAACACATTATATATTTTTTGTTTAATCCGCACAAAAAAACAAACTGAAAACAATTCCCCATTTAAGGGCCGTTATGTGCCAGACTACACTCAGTTGCCAGTTTATTAGGTACATCCAGCTAAAAGTAATACAGTCCATTATAAGGCTTATAAAGTTCAGTTTTTGTTGTTTTAGAGAGGTGTTGATTCAACTGTGTGATCATTTCGGAGGACGTAGTTTATGGTGCTGTTGAACTGTAATGCAATGTGCAGAGAGGTGTTTCTGCTTATTAGTCATTTTACTCATTGATATAAATAAATAGAAAATAAAAATAATAGAAACACCTGTCACTATAAAGCAATACAAAAGGATGGTGCTTAATGACTTTGGTGATCTCCAGAGGTTCAGGTAGCACTGTAAGTTTTGACTTTTTTAACACTGCATGCTAGGATACATCTAAATCAAAATTCTGTCAGCCTTAGCAAAAATAGCATGCTTAAGTCCTAAATGTTGCTAAATGTTAGCACGTTGTTATGTTAACATTAGCATTTACTTGAAAGCACAGTTGTGAACCCAAGTACCCTTGAGACTGACTTAGTGCTGTTTACTCTACAGCAGATTTTACAGACAAATATACAGACTAATTTTCCCCTGACTGCTCCGAAACAGGAAGTGATATCACTGAAATAGGTAGTCAAGAAATCAAGAAGGGCAATCCTGCTGTTTATAGTCTGGTAGTGTAGTTTTGTACCAAACATGGGTGGTGGGACACCTATAGAATCAGTGAGTCCTCCTTTGTCAAACAAAAGACTCATCAAGACAACAATTAATCCCATCTGACAGAGTTGGAGTCGTCAGACAAATGGGCTTCAATGGAAGTGAAGGAGAGGCAGAGCAAATATTCATCTGATCGAGTCTTTAGACTAATGAAAGTTGAATCAACTCAGTGTAGATGAGCTTGACAAGCTGAGTCCTAAAGTGGCTGCTGTACAGAGGATAAAGGATTTTTGACTTTTTTGATTAAGCTAACAACACAGTTTTAGGTTTTAGGACTCCGCCCTTAGGCAAAACTTGACAATGTTTGCCCCTCTAAGGATATAAGAATAGCAAAGGTTTCTCCATATTTCATCTCTCCAGCAATTTTGCTTTCTGGTTTTTAATGAGTATTACAGTCTCATAGGGTTGCTAGTATACCGTAGCTATGGTTTGTTTCACTGTTCACTGTGCTTCAGTGTGGACAAATTAGTCTGCAGAATTTGTTTTTTTATCTTTATCTTCTTCTTGCATCATCAGTTGCCCTCGTCTTGATCTGCATGTCACCTATCAGATTTTTTTGAAGGCAGAAATTCTAAAAGTTCAATGATACTGCTCTGTTTTCTGTTTTAAACTCGAGGGCACAATATCCTAACATTTCCCAATCTTTTAGATGTCATTAGGCAAAGAGAATTTTGAACTAAAATGCTAAATATTATTCATTTACCGTAGTCATGGTTAATAAATTTGGCAGATGTCAGTAGTTGACAAGGTGCTCTCCACTTTAATACTTACACTTGTTGAGCAGTGAATAAATGCCTAAGGACCTAGCCCATTTATTAGGTATGCTTTGTGATGTGGCTGGAAGAATGTTGTGGTAAATAATTCATCTCGGGTTGAGTCAGACTCTACGGGAAACTGAAAAGGAAATCTTTTGCACATGTGAAAGAATACAGTACTCCGCGTACACTTTGTGCCATTAAATGAGTTAGTGCTGCACAATTCTCATAATTTCTTAGTTTAGTATTACTCAGTTCATGCAAATGCAAAATGACCCCTTGTTTTAGACCATCAGTTTTGATTATCTTTTTTTCCATCTATGAACAAGAAGCTAATGTTTGCTTCTCCAAAGAGACTTTACACAGACCAACGTCTGGTCTGCTTGTTGCCTTTGTGCCGTACCTTGTGTGGTCGCACTTAAATGTCAGACTATTACGAGTCACTGCAAGTAAGAAGGAGCTTGCTTTTATGCAAATGCAGGTATTGTTTGTATATTTAATCAGTTTTAAAAAATTAGACCATGATTATAATATGATTATAATATGATTAATGCACCGCTGCAGTGGGAGTGTGTGCCTTCCCACATGTGTGCACATCCATGTGCTGTTTATGTGGCACTCTGTCACAGTCAATGACACACCAGCAAGTCTACGCAGCAGTGGGGACGTGTACACATTTGCCCCCATCAGATATCAATAATTAAAAATGTAATCTAATGTCATCCCTAACTCCTTCTAGCAACAGACATGTGTTGCATAACTATAAGAGGGTGAGATGGTGCATCACTGATTTCAGTCTTTGCTCAAATAGAATTGTACATATTGCGTTTGATGACAGATATTTTAAACAATTTCAAAATGATTTAAATTGGGAAAGAGCTTCAGACAGAAGTAGATGTTGAATGTGCTCAAAATGATCTCTATATCTGTACCTGCAGCATCCGTTCTCCATGGTGACATGCGTAGGAAGGTAATCATTTTCAAAGTGTTATTTCTTTATACCCATTAATGTAGATGAGCTGGGAAATCCATCTCCATAACTCTTAGCGAAGGCCTACCTTCTTGTCTCTCCACCCTCATTAACAAGACACATGGAAGTCATACCGACTCTGTGGCATGTGGCGAGACGTTCATCACGGTAAACAACCCCCCTCTCCATGTTGATTACTGCTGTAACTTATATCCACTGTTGCAGATGCAGAGCGTTAACTCATCTGTTCAACAGACCTGTGCAACCTATCGGCCACAAGGAAGCAGTATGAAGCTGAATGGCCCAGATAACTCGTTTTATTCAGCCGGGGAAATAGCAGCCATTACATTTTCCCTTTATGATCCATTCCCAGAGTGTCGTCCTGGGAGGTGACGAGTCACCCAGCAGCAGACTTCCTATTCAGCCACCTGCCATTCCCCAAACACACTTCTAATTAGCCAAATATTAAGATTGGCTTGAACACAGCAGGGACCATAAATCTTGTTTAAAAGCTTATAAATAAGATGCATAAATCTCACCAGAGACTAAATACATCCTTAACCACACAGCGCAGCATGTGTTGACTAGCGATTCTTGCAGGCTTTTATAATCATCGTCTATTTGAAGCATCATAATATCATGCGCTGTGTATCAGAACTGGCAATTCACTGAGGAACACAACTAAAGAACTCCCGAGGTTCCTCGAATAAATTTGGGGCCATTTAGCAGAACATGCTCAGAATATCATGGACACACATTTCCATCCTTATTTACAGAAAGCAGACGAGCCTCTTCAAGGTTGAGTCAATAGACTGCACCTATACGCCAACAGTCATTGTTATGCATGCGGTGGTGTGTCCGATGTGATCCTATCGTTAGGATTTATCAGGGGTCCTGTGGTGATTTGTAGCGCGTATCATGTCCAGCTTTGCAAGCTAATAAACAACAGGATGAACTCTGGGCAAAAGCACAAGGGAGCATGGCACATTTTCATATCATGCATGCTATTTTGCAGATTTTCTTGGAAACACACCCCACAGGTCTATAACTGTCATGATGATTGGCTTCTGCCCTTGTTTCCCAGTAACGGTCATGACTTGCATCCATGTGCTGCAATAATCAAACTGTCTGGGGCATACGAGGCTTTCCTGACAAATTGCATTGATTAGATGAAACAAACTACATTAAGTCAATTAAATCAATGAGGAAATATTCATTAACTTTTATTCAACACAGGAAAACCCATTGAGACCTCCTTATTTACAAAGGTGCTCTGTTCACAATCATTTTCAACTCAAATGAAACAGTCTAATAAAAGGGAATTACATATAAATACAGCAGTGCTAATAACACTGGATTTGTTCTTTTTTAATTTCATAAAGGTGTTTATGACACATTATAAGCAACTGAGGCGGTAATCACAGACCATCTGTCACACATTTGACTGATGTGATCATAATAATGGCACATAGACTCCTTCGTTTGGTGCAGATCATCAGGGACAAGGTGCAATGTATGATTTATTTCTCTGCCTCTGGGAAGTTAAGTGTCTTTAGAAGTTTTCCACTTTATCTCTGCAGCTGAGAACTTCTTTTCATAATCTCATCACATCTAAAGCTTTTAAAAACTTCAGAGCATTTTTTATCACTTTTATGCTGCCGTTATTTTTACTCTGCTGCTTCAAATCAGGCATGATATTTCTGTTTTGGCTGTCAGACTTGTTTATTATTTCCGGATTTTCCCAGATTATCTGGGAAACCCCCAAGACCTTCACACAGCAGTAATTCTGAATCGTATGCATTATAAACCTTTTTCATTTTTGATTATCTGTTTGGTGTGTGATAAAGCTGCAGCTCTAGCTACATGCACTGTATAAAGAGTTGCAGTCAAATTACTTTCTAGTTTCTCCCACTGTGCTCCTTCCTACCCTGACCAGCCACCCAGTCCTAACCTGCAAAGCACTGACCTTTTTCCCCATCACAGGTGGGTTTGTAGTACTCTGTTCCAATGGGAAGCCAGAGCCATGGAGCCATACCAATGCATTTTTCAGTCTCTTGTTCTCTCTGCTTGCATTTTTTAAATCATCCAAAATAGTCTGTGCTGGTAGCATCTCAAATGTTGCTCAAGGTTATTGTCCTTGTCATAATGGATTAATAATTAACAAATCTCTGGATGATAAAACAAGTGCTGCGGTTCCAAAAGTGCAATAAAAGGTCAGGAGGCCGATGAAAACGGGAGTAAAGCGAAGAAGACAAGTGCGAAAATGAGTTGCACAGTGAACTAGAGAAGAGGGGGAATCAGGAGAGTGAGTATGAGGGAGAGACTTGTGAATGCAGCTCTCGTCGGCTGTGTATCTGAGCTCATGGTGGCATGGTCCTGTTACTCACTGCTGCTGAGTTTCGGTTTAAACTAAAAATTGCCTGAGTGTGTTATAGTTCACAGCCCACGGCAAAGTCCATTCCAGAAACCTTCCCAATGTGCTTTCCCCTGCGGCGGGATATCTTTGCAGTTCCTCCTCAGACCCTTGAATCAGCTTTCAGTCAGTTCTAGCCCTAAACCTTAACAGGCTGACAATTAATTTCAGCTGCCTGGAAGCATGTTTACATATCTATTTATCTCAATGCTCTATCGTGTTCCAGGATTTTGAGCTTTTGCAACAACTACAGAAGCCAATTAGCTTATAAAAAGGCTAATTGGTTTGTTTTCAGTCGCAAATAAGCCTCAGCTGTCAGTAACGTTCACAGAGGGGATCGAGCTCCGGTGTGGCAGCCAAACAGGCCGTGGCGTGTGTGTGTTGGCGGCCGCCTGGCCCAGACAGACAGTCCTCGTCTCGGGAGGCTTCAGACTGGGATGTCTGGCTGCTTCTCAGGCCACAGGCGAGATCTCACCAACACCCTTGTGACTCGGATATCTCCACTCAGCTTGTCCATAGCACTACAGAACCACCTCCTGCTGTTGTTTTTGGCACTAACACACACACACACACACACACACACGAAGCAAATAGGATCTAACTCAGCCTGACCTGCACTACACCAACGCCAACTGAAGCGGTTGAGATGGACATCATGGAGTGAAAGAGAGCGCAGAGTACAGATGATGCACCGACAAACCCGCATCAGTCTCCGGCATGTTCAAGTGTTGATCCATGTGGACTTACAGTATCTCATGTCAGCTCCTATAATGTTGATCTGAGTGTAAAACCATGTTGGTTGCCATGAGCAGACCTTTGCACTCACTCAGGCTATAAATGCTTACTGAGACCGTGCAGCTCACTGCTACAACCGCGCACACACACCCTCACAGCATAAAAATTTAATTATGGGATGGAAATAAGACCCCCCCCACCAGTAAATAAGAAGCAGTTGCTGATGAGTTTATTACTCATGCTGCCATATTGGTGATTTATCAGTGTTTTACGTAACAGCCCAGAAAAACTGCACAGGCGGAGTTTCATTCTGCACCTGGCTGTTAAAGGAGGGAGAGAGTTGCTTTGTTTATGTGACATTAAAATCAGATGGATTTTCCTCTGTATGGCTTGTGTGAACCTATTGAGTTTTATGTTCATAGGTCTAATTCACTAGCTCTCTCTGCACTCTCCACAGATGTACCTGATGTCATTGCTAAAAATGATCTTATCTATTTGTACTTGTCCAACACTGTTGTTGACATTTAGCTGCAAAATGTCCTGTTTTCCTCTCTAAGTTGAACTGAAACAAACATCTACATCAATATATACTGTATATCCTTAATATTTGTTTCGACTGTGTTCTAATTTGGTCGAAATGACCAAAAAGCAGAAATTTTATTTTGATCTGTTTTTCTGCAGTAACAGCATCCCCTACTGTATATGAGCGTTTTCCAGGGAGCTTGCTTTTGTGGTACCACTGACAATGTCGGTTCTAGTAATTTGATTGGTGCAATATCTGTTTGGGCGAGCACTAAAAATAGTTAAATAAATAGGTAAATCACTTCAATTCCAACAATTACAAAGGCGGTTAACCAGCTAGGGGGCGGCGACATTTTAGCTTTTGCTCAGTCCCAGCTGTGATTCCAGCACTCCCTTCGTTACTCTGTGACTACATTTTTCTGTGAGTTTTCACAGTCTGGTCATTTGCTGTCACCACATCTGGACGCATGAAAAAAAGACAGCTAATGCTAGCTCTACGCCCTCCTTTGTACAATTTAGCATGAACACAACACTGAGTGTACAGGAGCTGCCGATGACTCAACAGCTCTGGAAAAAACATGAATAAATAGTAACATCTAGTGGAAATCAGTGCTAGGCTTCCACTTCCCAAGTTAAATACAAACTAAATAGCATGACGGGTCTGAGTGTTGAATGTTGCAAAGGCTGTGGTGGAAATCTGAAACAAAGTCCCTGAAACACTTGTATTTAAGTGTTTTATTATGAACCTTTGCAAAGGGGCGCAATCGCACACAGCACAGAGTCTGTGAGTGACTGAAGCAAAGAGTGAACTCTCTGAGTAGAGCTTTTATAGACAAGAGCGAGCATGTCAAGACCTGGTTTCAGCCGGTTTCAGCCGGGATAGATAAGGGATAGATGCTGTCTGTGGTCATCCTGACCCACATGGGTGATATGGAGGGTATGTTCACTGCCAAGGAGAGGAGATAGTAGGCGCAGAGGATAGCATAGAGGATGGGGGGGGACACTGTGCACTACCACAATAATACAAGTTTCCATTACAAGGCACAGAGAGTTTAAATAGCTAATGGTTGATAGCTAAGGCTATGTGGATAGTATCATTATAATTCATATTTCCTTACACAAATTTGCAAAGTTATTATGGTAAAATATAAAGGTAAAGTATTTCCAAACATGGTCCAGTGAGAGCTATTGGCATTCTGTTGTATAATACCATACAAGAGATGACTCACAACGCTGGTGATTGTGTGTAGTTGCAGCTGAAAAATCCATAATAATGAAGTGTGTATGTGAAGAATTCTCTCTAAACATAACCTCTCCTCTAACGTCTCAGAAATAGCTTTATTGTGATTAGTTTTTATTATATTTGCTCCTACTAGCCATTTACTCTAGACATCAAGCGTGTCATCCCTTTGTCAGGTTTAAAAGCAAGTTAAGCAGTGTCTTAGCTCTGAGCTGCACCTTGATAGCTGAAGTAACAAAGACTGCCTCCTTGAAACACTACTTTAAAATAACATTTTCAGATGACCAGATACTACACAGAGGCAAAGAGCAGGCAGTGCCCCCCAGTCTAAAATCACAGCCTTGAACTCCCTCCTCTCCCACTGTGAGTTACAGTTGTTTCATGCTTTGTCATCAGCACACTTCTCTGCTTAGAGAGGTGTGAGTAAGCAAACAGCAAAGTCTCATTTTGTTGATTTCTGGGTTTAACCAACATGGACCCAGGTATCTCGACCAAACTACCCCACTTTAACATTTTGCATTGCTGCAAAATCCTCAGTCTCAGTTCGCAGCTTTAAATTCTACTGCCTCTGTTGAATTTGGCGGCGAAGGATCTGTAACACATCTCCTCTCGTTTTATTTTTTAAAGATGCTGTTCTATGGCCTGTTTGTCATTCTCAGTCTGTCATCACTCAGCTCGTACCTCCCTGGTGGGCTGCGACTTTCAGATTGCCACATCTGCTGCTGGTGGTGGGAATAAGTGTGTGTGTGTGTATATATATATCTATATATATATAGATATATATATATCTATATATATATAGATATATATATATAGATATAGCTTGGTGTGCCTCTCAGCGGTGTATAGTGTGTGAATCCAGAGGGCGTGGTGCTCCTGTCAGAACACATTACATAAAGTGTGACGTCCACTGGAGAAACGAGGCATGTGCAGAGCATGCCTTTATGAGACTACAAAACCTACTGTCATAGACACAGTAGACTGTACTGATCTATCTATCTATCTATCTATCTATTGCCAAAAGTATATGGACACCTACATCATTGCGTGTACTTTGGGTCTGCTGCTGTTTTTAATGGTTTGGGCCCCATAGTTTGAATTAAGGGAAATCTTATTAATTGTGTGCTTCCAACTTTCTGGCAACAATTTGGGGAATACCCTTTCCTGTTTCAATATTACAATGCCTCTGTGCACAAAGTAGAAATGGTCCATAAATAAATGTTTTTTTCCCAGTTTGGTTTTTGGAAGAACTTGCCTGGCCTGCGCAGAGCCCTGACCTCAACCCCCATCCAACACCTTTAGGATGAACTGTTAACACCGCCTCATCACCCCAACATCAGTGCTGGACCTCACTAACACTCTTGTGACTGAATGGGAGCAAATACTAGCAGTCAAATCCAAAATCTGATGGAAAGCCTGAAACCACAACATTGGAGGCTGTTATAGCAACATATTAGTGGAATGTAAAACAATCACTAATGGATGTAATGTTTGACTGTCCACATACTTTTGGCCATGTAGCATATGCCTGAATTTATTATTTATTATTCATCGATAAGGAAAACAGTCATTATTTGCAGCCTGAACACTATCTATAATCGCCTGAATGCAGGCGTTTCACATCGTCCAGTGTTCACCAGACCAGTGAATTGAACGCTGTATGTGCTCATGTAAAACCAATCATATTCCGGTCCGTTGAAGCTGTCGTTTCACTTTTAGGAAGTCTTAAAATAGTCGCCAGTCTCAGGGCTCATCATTATCATCTCTTCCCTCACTGACTCTCTGAGCTGCTTCCCTCTCGCCGTCTGTCCCCCCTCCCTCCATCCCCTTCACTCACTCTGGCTTTATTTCCCTCCTCCGTTTTCCTGATGTTTCATTTATTCATACTCTGCAGTACAATGTTTTCATTTTAGCCCATTATTATTCAAGCAGATCGAAGCAGATGTTTGTAAAAAATGATCAGTCAATCTGTCAGCGGGTGGAGTAGATACCATGAGCGTGTGCAGTGTGCATCTGTTTGAGTGTGACTTTTCTGTGTATTAAACCAGGTGATGGGGAAAGAAGGGTGTGCATGTCAATGACAGCGGTGACAGCTAGCAAATATGAAATAAATCATAGTCCGGTTCACCTTATCATGAGCACTGCAGCTACGAATCTGTGAGAGGGAGTGATTTATTTTTTCTCTCCATTTTTGCAGCTGTCATGGTTTCAAAGTGCAGTCTATATTACAAAGTAAAGAAGCAAGAAAGGGGGGAATGAGTGAGAAAGAGATCCTTTGACTAAAGGAGTTGATAGTCAGCCGAGTTGGAACTGCCTTGACACTACTTGTCATCCGATCGAAGGCTTTTGATGTGAAGAAAACAGAATGGTAGAAAAAATAACTCCTGGCTAGACGCTGAGCCATGGGCTTACTTTGAAGACTCTCGGGTGCATCTCAACTTTTTTATATCCCCGTGCGTGTGCATGTGTGTGTGATGGAAATGCGTGTTTCGCGTGTACATACATTCACGCTGCTTGCACTTTTACACTTCGGTTGTGTGAGTAGTTTTGGATAGAAAGGGAGAGGCGGGGTGAGGGATAATGAACGCTCCAGTATTCCCTTCAGTTACAATGAAGGATGTGGATTGAGGTCACATTGAGCACCACATCAAAGGCCCTCCTAGCTTCATATAGAGCTGTGTGTTTACAGTACGCCCAGACATGTAACGCAGCATGACAACCGCTAATCTCCAGGGAGGTCTATGTATTTTGTATGTGTGTTTGTGTGTGAATTTGACTCTCTGCGTCAGGTAGATGGAGCATGTTAGGTGGGGACACAGCGTCAAAAAAAACCCTCTTCCTCCATATTAATAGACCTGTCTGTCTGTGTAATTTGAACCATCCATTTTCTCTGAGGACCACCTTATCTCTCTCTCTTGGGGGCTTCAGTATACTGGCTGATGGCAAAGGCAACAACAAAGGAAATGTACGGTCACACCGTATGTTAGGGCTGGGCAATACAATTGAATTCAATATCGTGATTTGAATAATATTTTTTATAGATCACAATATAGCAAATATCCAAAATCATATACGGCAAAAAATATATGGACGCCTGAACATTATACCCCTATGTGACTGTTGAATATCTCATTCTAAACCATGCTATAACAGCCTCCACTCTTTTGAAAAGGCTTTCCACAAGATTTCTGAACCTGGCTGCAGGGTTTGGCTCCTATTCAGCAACAAGAGCCATTAGTGAGGTCCAACATGGGGTTGAGGTCAGGGCTCTGTGCAGGCCAGTCAAATGATTTCTTTGTGCAGGGGGAATTTGGGTTTAGCCCAAACCATAGACTGTATATAAAGATGGACGACGCGTCTCCACTTCCTCCCACTGTACAAAAATGAAGCCAAAATATCCCGGATACAGGCGCTGCCATCTTGGTGCTGGTGACGTCATTTGGAGCCAGAGTCTGCGCAGTAGTGATCCGCGGTGGATCGGTGGTATTGAGGTTCCGCCCATACACCCGCCAGAGCCAATCGCGAGCACACCACAAGTTGTCAATCATGATGTTGCACCCCCCTTTTATAGCATCAAATAACAAATCAAAACCAACCTTGAACATACATCAGCGTGATAAGAACTACCTAAAATGACAGAAACCATCTTTGATTTTTCAGTTTGGCCCATGTCCCATCTGCTAACATGGAGGGGGTTTGTGACCTATACTGCAGCCAGTCACCAGGGGGCGATGGAGATGTTTTGCCTTCACTTTTGGGAGCTGTCATGTCGTCCATCTTTATAGTCTATGGTCCAAACCATGAAAAACAGCCCCAGACCATGATTCCTCCTCCACCGAAAGGTAGTTTTCTCCTGGCATCTACTAAGCCCAGAATTTTGATCCATAACTCCAGAAAACACGTTTCCACCACTCCAGTCCAGTGGTGACACTTGGCATTGCTTATGTTGATCTTAGGCTTGTCTGGCTGCTGCATGGTCATGGAAACCCATGTCATGAAGTTCCCAACAAGCAGTTTTTGTGCTGATGTTGTTTCTTGAGGCAGTTTGGAACTTGATAGTGAGTGTTGCCACCAAGGACAAATTATTCTTACACGCTATGTGCTTCAGGATTCGGCAATCCCATTCTGTGAGCTTGTGTGGTCTATGGCTTCATGGCTGAGCTGTTGTTGCTCCTGGGTATTTCCACATGACAATAACAGCCCTTAGAGTTGACAGGGGCAAATCTAGAAGGGCAGAATGGACAAATCCACGTATTGGAAAGTTGGCATCCTATGAAAGTGCCACTGAGCTCCTCAGAATAACCGTTACCAATTAAATTTGTGTCATTTTAGTGTAATTTGTTGGAGTTTTGATGTAAAGCTGACAGACAGAACATACCTGCCAACAAGATTTTTTTTAAAAAGTGATTCTGTATGTTTGCTTGTTGGAATTGTTTGGTGTTTGTCCCGGCTTGAAAATGTGCATGCTTGGTGTTCATTGGACATTACCGGTGTGTTCCAGTATGTATGAGAGTCTCTGTACTCTGTCTACTTTATTACCCGCCTCCTCAGTTGGCAGCACAGCCCTCGGTTGACAGCAGAGGTCAGGGGCTACTGCTCCTGGGCGAGCCGGAGGAGGATAAGCTGGCTGAAGTCATCCTGAAACCAGAAGGAGAGAGAGTGCAATCCCTTTCCTCTCATCACATGTTATCAGGCAGAGGAGCAGCAGGACAGAATCAGAGGTATTTGATAGAGAAAATTGTCTTAAGAATCTGGCCTGCTTCTGATTTCACCCGTCTGCTTGAGACGTGAGGCTATTAGCTTTACAATCTCATCTCCTTAAAAGTTTCAAGCTCGCTTCTGTTTGAAGGGAGTTGTTTGTGTCGGCAAAACGCTGAGTGAACGGCAGGGCCGATAAGCCAGAATAGTCCCAGACTGGCGAATCAGCACTCTGAAACCAGGCGGGGTAATCTTGACTTTTTATGCACTTTGGCTCAGATTGTCGTAGCTGTTTTTCCTCCTCTCTTGTGTAAATGAGTGTGCGTGCAAAGGCTGTCCCCCAGCAGGTCTGTTAAGCCATTATCGGCCCTGTCTGGGCTTTTATGTTTGCCCACAGAACATGACCGGCATGCCTCTGGGACCAAACTGCTGACTGCCACAAGCTCACAACCTCAACCTAAAAGCTTATCGCCCTCCCTCTCAGGCAGGGATTATGCAAATCAGAGACTCAGGTGAAGCATCAGACAGGCCTGGAGTTTTAACAGACTAGTGTGTTTCACACGGGGCATCTGACATTAGCATCCACGTATGGCGGTTAACCACCATTTCCATCATTCCACAATACCTCGATTTTCAGCAATAGGGGATCAGCTTTACACTGAATCAATCCTGCCTCAGTCATTTCTGCAGACGCTTTCTTCTCACCTTTTTGCAAGTGTGGGAGATACATTTTTATCAGGTTTATAGCTGCCTCGGAGGACAGTGATGATCATGTTTTGGGTATTTATTTCTGGAAATGTGAAGGTTTTAGCGACCACTTGAGGAGTTCAAATTCAGCAATTACATAGAAATTAAACAAGACAGGTTTTGTAGGCATTGTCTTTCGGTGTGACTGATTTTAGTTCAGTTAGAATAAAATGAAGAGATTTAGTTTTTCTCCACATGAAATATAATCCTGGCAGTGTTGAGATTTTTTCGACAGCTTGTGTAGACCATCATGTAAGGGAGATACGATTTCCAGAAAATATAACTCAACAGTTAAATTAATAAATATAATGTGAAAGTCCTTCTGGTGAATTGTCAAACATTTCTTTGGGGGAATGGGTTGTGCTGGAGTTTAATGGATTATAATATCAGTATATCTAAAAATGCAAGCTACGGCCTTGATTTTTGTGCTCATTATTTTATTTTATAGTCTTTTATATGTAAGTGTCTACTCTGATGTAGCATTTATTCTTGCTGCTCACTATGTTGCTCGCAGTTCTTCTTATGGTTCCTTGAAGCAGTTGTTTTGTTGTTGCGTTTTTTTGTGCACGTACACAAATGAGGTAAAAGAATGGAAATCAAACTAATGGTACACAAGCATCAACAAAGAACAAGCTAAAACCTTGGGGAGTTTATAAAATTTTGAGACATTAGATAACGTCCTTTTATTTAAATAAAAAAATAATGTTGAACTCTGTTTACATTATTACATAAAGTTAAAATTGCTGCTTAACCTCGCCTGGCCTCAGATGGCACCAGAAATAAGTGATCATGCTGAAAGATGCTGTCATGTTTAAAACTGCATGAGATAATTGAATTAAAGATTGACACGGTCCTCACATCAGCCACAAGCCACTGCACTCCTCTCAGAGCTCACCGTCTTCACTGGCTTCATTAAATTGTTACCAGCTTACGCTCAGCGGTGTCTCACTTTTTGTCATCATCCTACAAATACGAAAGTATCACGCCATGCAGCGCTGCAACGGCATAATGTACTGTCTCTCCAGCACTATAATTTTACAGAAAACATACCAACATAATTATATGTCACATAGAAATATGTCAAAGCATCTGTTTTCAGTTGGGTATCCAAACTATGAATAAAGAGACAAGAGTAGATTTACAGGTTTATTTGTCTCCATGTCCCCATGTAGTGATAATATGAAGTTAAACAATGCAAACTTAATATTATCTCTATATTTAGCTGTGTCTAAATGTAACAAGTAGCCAATTATGTTGTTTTTCTTTTGATTTAATTGCTTATTGTGTGTGTGTGTATTGTGTTTTTTTTGTGTGTGCAGTGCTCAGCTCGTCAGCAATTTAATCCTCAGATGCATTCACGTGTTAATCGTCTCAGAGTTAACAGTCATAGGTGTTGTTTACGTGTTCATTTTGGACTTTTTTAATTTTATTTCCTGTGTCTTTTTAAGATAGGAGAGAATAGTTGAGCTGTCTCAGCTCTTCTGTACCTTAACACAGTTGGGTTAGTTGAGGTAGTGCTGAATTTTGTAAAAGTAAAGATTAGAGCCTGTGTGCCCCACTGTTCCAGCTCCAACCAGAATCCATCCCCTGCTGCTGGACTTATTTCTTGAAGCCAGCGTACTCTCTTATCCCTGCCTGAGCTGTGGAGACTCCGATTTAACAAAGTTTACTTCTGTTTCCCTGAAACTCCCCCTTTGTCTCAAATTCCCTATTTTTTTTTTTTTTTTTTTTTTTTTACCGTTTTTAGAAAAGTCTCCTTTTTAATCTCCACTTAGAGGAAGAGACAATCCCTCCTTATCAAGGCTTTGGAAATTTCACACGGCCTCATCTGTGTCAGGAGATTCTCCTCGGCTCCTCCTCCTCCACACCTCCACATTTCTGCAGCCCAAATCCATGGCACGCTCCTGGCTAGTTACATTCAAACCGACTGTTGCCGTCACCCATTTCATCTTTGCATACGACCACAGGAATGTTAAATCCAGGGCAGGTTGGGCGATATCAAGGCCTCTCTTGTAGAAATTAATGAACCGCATGAGGGACGGCTTCTTATCCATTTTAATGGTGCGATGAGCTCCATAATTACCTTATTGATTTGAGAAAGCTTTGCAACAGTAGTATAGGAAATGGTAAAATGTGAAATTAGGCCTGCTAGGGAAGAACTAAGATATTACAAGATATTGATTCGATTTATACACAAAAGTGAAATGAAGTTGGAAGAAAACTGCTACAGTTGGTGCTGTATAACAAAGAGATGTGAGATGAATTGTCATTACTACAGAGGGAGAGTGAATTTATGTTTTTCATAATGTCATGAGAAGGTCAAGTTGAAAGCTGCAGGAGTGAACATTAAAATGGCTTCTCAAAAACAACAAGAGAAAAATGTTAAGAGATCAAGAGAAGGATTTTACCGCCTCACTCCAGGCTCAAACAACTGACTGATGCAGCCTTCAGATGCTGGTTCAGTGCAGGTCTCCAGGAAAAAGAGACATCCTGCCTGAGAGACTTGTCTCAGGGCCAGAAAGTCCCACTACACACTTGCTGGAGGTCTTAATGGTTCCTCTTGGTTCCCACTAATCGATATTCAGTCTGATCAAGTTGGATAGGGTATTGTTGTATTGTTGCGGGCCTTGGACCTCAATTGATCTAAGTGGACTATCAGCTCTGATCACATGGTGCATCATAATCAATCAATAGAAATATGTGTTTTTGCATAAAATCACATATATTGCTCATCTTTTCAACCGTGGCTACTCGTTGATCATGCTGCTGTTAGTAACTTATTTTCATCATCAATTAATCTGCCGTTTATTTGATCAATCATTCAGTTAATTGTTTGGCCTATAAAATGTCTTTTTGTGTTTTTTTTTTTTTTGTCTGACCAGGGACAAAGGACAGCAGCAAATTCTCACATCTGAGAAGCTAAAACCATCACATTTGGCTTTTTTGCTTGAAAAATTATGTAAACTATTTTACTGTTATATAAATGATATTATAGTTGCTGATTAATTTTCTGTGGATCATATCAATCAAGTGTTTCAGCTTTATTGGTGTTCTCGCTCTGTTTGAATCAACCACATGTTGGAACAGGTCTGATTATCCTTGGTTCTGTTGGGTTGGGTCTGACTGTCCTCGGGTCTCTTTCACATTGATCAGTTTCCAATCAGGTCCAGAATTTGGGACCTACGAAGACTTCTAACACATGGACATAATAATTTTATCATTTATAATAATAAAATAAATACTGCTTAGCTTTTAACTTTCGTCAGGTGCATTATAATTATGTGGAGGAAGTGGAGAAGTTGCCAGTTTATTAGGTACACCCAGCTAAAACTAATGCAGTCTGATATAACAGTAATAACAATAAATCCTACCTTCACTGAGGTTATAATGTTCCGTTTTAGAGAGGTGTTGATTCAACTTTATGATCATTTTGGCGGCTGCATTCTGGAGTGCTGTTGAATTGTATCACGCTATACTGACAGGTGTTTCTGTTATTTTGTCCACCCCATTTATATTAATGAGGGTGGTGGGCTAAATAACAGAAACACCTCTCTGTATAACACAATCTAGTTCAACACCACCATAAACGGGAGCCTCCAAAATGACCATAAAGTTGAATCAACACCTCTCTAAAAGTGTTCCACCAAAAACTGAAAATGGTTTTAATTAGTTGTAGCTAGGTTTACCTAACAAAGTGAGCATAGAAAGAAGAGAGAGATAAGAATATAAAAAAAAATATCTAGAATGTAAAAGAAAAGACGTGAGAATACAGAAGTAACGATCAAGTCGTTTTGATTGTGTGTCTGTTGGCATCAGTCTGAGAGAAAGTGCATCTCTGAGTTTGTCTTTCGCTGCATTTGACAAATGATTTAGGACGAGCTGAACTATTGACAGCTTCAAAATAAAACTGGAGCACAATAGGAAAAAAAAAACAAGTACATGACAATATATAGCAACAAATGTTGAGCTGCTGAGTCGCTGCGGGCTGCTCTGTCAAAATTCAATAAGTAGCAGGTCATATCAGGACAAGACTGGTTCTCTTTTCCCTCCTGTTTTGTTTCTGAGCAGTGTTTGGGTCTTTCAGGACCTCATTTCACCGAGTAAAGTCTAAGATGACCTTGTTACTTAGCATGCGTGCTATTCCATTCATTCTATTACAGGTTGGATTGTTGCATTCAAACACCTCAGACTTGTATTAAAACTGCTGCTGCTGTAATCAATAATGAGTTTAGAAATTAATGAGTAAAGACATTTTCTCACAAACCTCACACATGCAAGTCCAGCGTGAACTTATTCAGAAAGGATTTTTACAGCAGAAAAAGATGAAACCTGTGAACAGACCTCCCCCTGTGCTCCATGAATGAGGCAGGAACTCAGCCTTCATGTGTTTCCATTCTTGTTTCTCTTTTTCCTGCTGCCTGCCAGCTAGAATCATGTAGCTCTCTCTTTTTCTTCTGATGTGTATCGCAGAGGTTTCTCTACAGTCTTTTAACCTCCTCTGCTGCAAAGAAAAGGAGATTGGGACGGCATTTTTATGGCTTAAATTAAACCTCAAGAAAGTAGAATGTGTACAGTATCAACAGAGATCGATAATGTAGACAACCACCATCCATGTCGGTAATTTTCTGCCATTTTTCCAGTTCTTATACCTGCCACTCATATGCTCTAACATTAAAATAACCAGCTGCATTGGTCAGTCAAATTTTAAACACACAAAAATGAAACCTACTGTTGCAAGATGATTTTGAGACTTATGTTCTGTTTAATTATTTTGTGTGAAAGTTTCAGCCTTGGTGTGAAAAGGCTTCAATACCGGGAGCTAGCATTACACGTACTGAAACTATGTAGGGTTTTATTGAATCTGAATCCGGTATTGAATCTGCTTAATCCTTTCAAATCCCTTATTGAACATTTGGATTCAGCTTTCAGCATTTGTAATAAAAGTAAAAATAACTTAAAGATTGGATGGAGATCTGCACTTTTTGTAGGCTGAGAAGGCAGAAACTGTTTTGAGTGGCAGCTTATGGATTGTTCACAACCCGCATCGACAACCTGAAAATGAAATGAGCAGCAGAACATAAGACATGTTCATTAAATATGTGTCTGGGGAGCTGTCGTGTCGTCCGTCTTTACACACAGTCTGTGGGCTGAACTATCAATGACTGAACTTTTGAACTGGGAGATTCCAACAACAAAAATTGAGGTGACACAATAAGGTAGATTCTTTCAGTGCAGAAAACATTAAACATTACAAGTATGCCGAATTAGCTATTTTCAGTTCCTGTTTGCAGTGTACCAATGGATGTACAGGCAACTGTCACTGGATTACTTTGATATTAAAGAAAACCTAAAAACGTGATGTTTCTCAGGCAAGTTCTGGAGTTATAAGGAGCATCTTTGTCTTGTGATTTCTAAGCAGATTTATGGTCATTTATTCACAATGGAGATAATGATATCCTTTGAAAGTGTAGGTCACACGACTTTGACACAAATTGGGGCGCTAAGGGTTTTGAAGTACCCTAATTGCCTCCATGAGCTGCAACTGCTGACCATGTTGATAAGCGGACCAAATCAGCAGGCCAAACCACAATAAATAACTTCCCGTTTATTTTTCAAAACACCAGCATGCACCTGTCCCTTTCACCTCTCCCTCTCACTCGCCTCTCAGTTAGAAAACCTCTGATTCAGCGCTAGCAGCGGCAACCAGCGCTAGCAGAGGCAAATTATTGGTTAAGAGATTGTTTTTTAGCTCCAAACAAAACAAAACCAGCTACTGGAACCCAGCTGTAACTTGCAGCACAGGTTACGTTGGTGTTAAAAGAAGAAGAGAAGTGTTTCTTTACACAGGGTTTGGTGGTAATAGCAATACAAAAGACAAAAGCATTCCCAAAGCTGAGTTTGTCCAAATGAGCAACAGTTACTGTAACACTCGAGAGTATGATTTTCTTCTTTTGCTGCTGCCAGCATTTTCCTACTGTTTCAGGCTGTGTGCCCGGTTGTTTTCTGATGGAAGATAACTGAGAGGACACTGGCAGTAAAGCCAGTGGTCACAAATAATTTATGTTGTCCAAGGAGGGCAGTAGTCAGTATGCAGGAATATACAGTATAAGAGTTAAATTATTGAATTGCGAGTGCCCTCTTTTCTGCCCTCTTATTTTCGCAGCACTTTAATAACAATCAAAGTTATTTCTTCCCTTAAGTCTAGTTCAATGACCCTAGATCGTGCACAATAAAAAGAGTAATTATCTCTGCCAGATATTTTCTCATTTGTGCATTAAGTAAAGTCGAAGCCTTTTCAGAGATGCCACTGTCTGTATCTAATGCTCTCTCATTGTTGAGGAATGGTTTGCTGCTTACATTGTGTTTTTATGTTTGGCTTTGCCAGCAGATTTTGGCTTCTCGCCTTCTGTTCACAAAGATTTATTCTTATTAGTTTCTGTTTTTTATTTGCAGTCAAGCAAAGGGTTTGAAATTACTGATAAGGGCTCCCATGTTAGTGTGAACGTGTAGGTGTGCTCATGCTTGAAACTGCGTGATGCAAACCTCTGAATTTGGGGGCTGGGAGTTTGTAATGCATAGTAAGGAAGTTCAGCAGTCACAGTTGTGGAGTGGAGTTAAGAGAGGAAGGAGGAAAAATAGCCCAGAAGCCACAATCTCTAGTCTCAGAGGTTCAAAGAAGATTCTGTTGGTTTGAAGCTGCGGGGGACGAATGACTCAGAGTTTCATTCCAAATTTCTTCATAACCACACAGGAAAAAATCTGGCTTCTTCAAATTCATCAATCAATATTTAAAAACACAGATGGTTCTGTCCTCAAAAACAGAGCTTTTCCTGTGTGAAAAGGTCTTAAGAAGACTCATAATTCATTAGCGACCCAAAATGTATTTTGCTTTTCTGCCAGCAGTCATTTTATCTAACTCAATGTTATTTTTCTGAAATGGTGGATTTATTTTTTTTAAAATTTTTTTTAGAACCACTCAGTGTTTTTAAATAGAAGCACTGAAAGTGACAAACTGCAGTGAGCTCTTAATGTAGTTTATGGACTGATAACAGTAATTGATGATTATCTGTGTCTGGATAATCCACTGTCATGTCATATGTTAAAAACACGTGTTCACATTAAACATTGTTCGGGCTTTGTTGACAAGCTGAAGGATTTGGGTTTGGTGGGCTGGCTTATGATCAAAAACTAACAAGTCAACAACTTTGCTAACACGGCCAAACATCAAGCAAGTGCAACAACGCAAGACGCAGCAAGCCAGCTAATATTACTCACTAGTCCAAGAGCAAGAAGGCCAGCTCGGCGTCTGTCCTGCAGCCTATTATTTCGCGAAGCTCTCGCCTCGGTCTCTTTGCCTCTGCCATGATGTCTGTACTGAGAATACTAGACCCATGTGTGACCCATTTGGTATCGTAAAGCATTATGCACTTCTCGCAGGAGATCTTACCCGCTTAACCCAAGTTACATAGTGCAAGAACAGGCGTTCGGTGCACGAAGTGGGAGTAAAAGAAGCACCATTCTCCTGATTACAAGTCAGTGTGCCATCAAAACGATTTTGAAGCTGTTATTTTAGGCAAAATAGTTTCATAATGTTTCTTTAAAGGATAATCTCTTTTACCGGATAGCCACTTGGCTTATTTGGAAGAGAAAACTAAGGTTTACCGAACCTCTTTGTTGTAAACATCCATCACAGTCTACAGACCGACTTCTGGTTCCTCTTCGACCTGCTGTACTTGCTGTAGTTGTGCGCACATACAGTTTTCCTGTGCAATGAGGGATTATTACTGACATTTTGGGTATGTGTGATGCTCATTTCAGTTGCACCTCCAAATTAAGTGGTTTAGATAATCTGGCTATTTGGAGCCATCGGACCTCTTTGTAGTGATGTTGCCAGATGTCAAACTGTTACAATAACCAATATAAACGATGGCAAAAGTAAGAAAATAGGAGTTGAGTTTGTAATAAACCAGAATGATCCTTCATTGTGCTGCATTTTTAAGCTTAAATTCTTCCAGGCAGAGGAAGGTTCTTATTATATTAAAGAGATCGAACACGGTGTACTACTACATCTAAGATTCATAACACTATTTTCAAGATAAAAAATACAGTATCCTAACTGCGTATGGCAACTCAACATATTTTCACAAAAAATGTCAGTAGTATGTGTGAGCGAGTTTCACCTCTGAGGGGCATTTCAGGGCAGAGGGTGTGAACAGCAGAGCTGGACTGAACAAATATGGGCATGGACTACTATGTACATGTCTTATTTACCACATAGAGTTCAGGGGTAGACGAACCAACATCAACACCAGAAGAATTTGACATTAACACGATGTAGTAATAAATAATACAGAAGAATGGGTGACATTGACAGAATGCCTCAATGCAGTATTTTTTACCAAATACCTTAGTAACAATACATGTACAGTATATATAGTATATATTAATGTAATATGATGGTATTTTGGGGATGAGTACTTTTATACTAAGACATTTTCAAGTGAATTACTAATGCAGATATTGTCATAGTGTTTGTTTCACAAATAACACACAGTTTTAAATAGAAATAACAATTGTGGTGGATTTTCTTTCTTCTTTTGCATCTTCTTCAGGACCGGAGGTCGATAATTAAACTTCATCTTATAATAAATTAAAGTAGGTGAGGTACCACTACCCTCACTGACGAGTGATTGTTAAGTTAAAGACAAATGCACAAACTGCAACAGAGACTGAGTGTAAGTTCTATTACCGTAGGTATATTTACATACATGTATACATACATTTTATATATAAGTAAACCGTGTTGTCTCAAGGGCAACCAACTAACAAAGAAAAGTTACAGTGTTTTATACCCTAAACTGGGTGGTGGTCATCACGTATTCGATCCCTTGGGCATACTGGTTCTGACTTATGTCATCCAAACAGTTTCTTTTAATCAGTCGTCTACAATGAAATCTGTCCTTGAAGGAATATTTTTAGTTCGCTCAACATCTTGCTTTCCCATACACTATTCTTCCTTTAAAAACAGCCAGGTCATGGTGACCTCCACATCCTTTTTTATTCAGCCATCAGATGCATAAACTCAGCTATTCCCAGAAACTTGGTCACAATCCCCCCGATTTTCAAGGACAATGCTGCCCGATTCACACAGCCTCTTACCCAGTTCACAACAGATGTTCATGTAAAAAAAGATGATAATTAAGACAGAACACGGCTGGTGGAACATAAACCATTGGCACAAACACTACACTGTGTGCGATCATACAGTCTGCATGAGACAAAACTCTGGCCAGGTCAACCTGGACTCTAAATCAGCCGTCTGCTTCTTACTCCCATTTTGCCACATCCTGTAATTGTCTCATGCAATCCGAGTTCACTCGCATCCATACACACACAAGTGCAGGGCCTCACCTTATATGAGTACATAGTGAGAGTACCTTTAGTTATTATATAAAGTACATTACAGTTATTGCATATAGTAGATAAACTAACATGTTATATAGAAATACTAACAGTTTACACAATTCATTTCCCGCTTCCACACAATGTAGTCATTAAGACCAAGAAAAGACAATATGTTGATATTAAAATAACCAAATATCTACTGTTAATAAGTTATTGATGCACTACACAACTTGAATACTACATGCTGCCTCTGTGAAGCTTATAATGCTAATTGTTTTGTAAAGAATGTGTCATGGAGGCATTGATTCAGCCCTGTGGTCATTTATGAAGTCGTAGTTTACTGTCGATAGTCCATATATTTTTTGTTTTATTTATCGCTGTCAGAACTATTCGAATCATTTTCTATTTACCGGCAACCCAGCTGTGTTGTACAAGGAGGGCCAGCGAGACTTCACCAAGTGACCCGCTGCTTTAGTCATCATTTACACTGAACCTCCACAATGTCACAGATGAGGTCTGACCTCTGCTTTAGTCTCGCTTGTTTGTGTCCTTGTGGTTGTAATTAGACCCCATCAGGAAAGAAAAAAGAAAAATCCTCCCCTTCAACACTTTCATTAAAGCTGGACTACAAAAACAATTCCTCTCAAAAATGTCACTGGGGATTAGGGTTTAGTCTGACTGAGACATCATTAGTTTTTCATCCTGTGTTCTGGGCAGCTGAGCTCTGCTGCTCGACGGCTGACAAAAGCACACACCTAAACCACACACACACACACTCACTCACACACACACACACACACACACACACACACACATGCTGTCACAGTGGGGAGGGTAGTGAATGGCTTTCTGGACCCTCGGGTTGTCCTGTCATCCCTTTCCATTCCTCTGTGTGCACTGTGTGTGTGTGTGTGTGTGTGTGTGTTGATGTCGATGACGGCTGGACCTTATGTCATGGCCATTTCTACTTCGGCTGGAGGCCTCCTCTTTTTTTGACGGAGGATCTGAAGGTGCTGGGTGTCAGATGCTAATCCAGCAGGACTAATAGAAGCCAGATCTCCTCCCTTACATACACACACACACACACACACACACACACACACAGACACACACACACGCATACATAAAGTGCACCCGATTCCCCCCACGCCTCTCAGGGTCACTCACTCCTTTGGTTGCTGCTGCTGCTGCTGCTGCCTGTGCTTTCTGCTCCCGCTGTTAAGCCTTAGCAACGTCCCCTCCAGCTGGTGCTCCGGCTCAGCGGCTGGCTCCAACACAGATAGAGACAATCGATGGATAGATAGCCACACTTTGCTTTGCTTTGCTCGCTGTGGGTGCTGGATGGAACAGAGTGGGCTGTTTATAATGTAATCTCACCAGGGAAGGAGGCATTTAATTGCGAGCCAGTTTGCGAGCACGGCTGCGTGTACAAAGCTCTATACTTTGAGCATCCATCTGCCTGCTGATTTTCTGAAATACAGTCTGACGAAACGCAGTGGTTTGTGTCAAATCACATTACAGTAATTCAGGGAAACGACGTAAGGATTACTGCAATTATACTATGTTCCCCCCATGGCTGAGTAGATGGACCCTGTGTTGTAATGCAGACGATACCATGAATGTGCCCTGATTAATTATCCGTCTAATGGTTTAAACAGACACTTTCTCACTCTGACCTGCAAGGGCTCGTACTAGTTAATCACCTGTGGGATTCCACCGGTCATGAATCACACGGATTCAAATCACATTTAAAAATACAAATCCAACAAATGGATTCACTTAGCTCGGGGGGAGGAACAGTATGGGAGCCACATTCACATTATACACATGGTGCATTAATTATTTGAATTTCCCTCTTTCCATTAATCTCCTGATTGCTCTTTTTTTCTGTTTCCTATTCTCTTTCTCTCTCTGTCTCATATTCATTTTTTCTCCAAACTTACTGTACGTATACTTCACCCTCGCCAGTTTTCACCCTGATTGGCTCCCTCACCCTCCTACTGATCCTCCACCTCTGTGCCAGAGGATTAGAGTATTATACTTCCTCTGCAGAGAACTACTCCATATGATTGAGAAATTATTCATCATTGAAACAACATGCCAGAGGCAATATGGTGACTTTTAGCACAGCAGTTCTTTTTTGTTTTTTCTCTAGGGTGCACCTGAACTAAAACAGCGTTAAAGGTAAAAAGGGAAAAAAAAAAAACATGAGAGAATTTTAAAAACACAAAATGCCAGGCGACCGATTGAACGCTTGAGTTTTTACAAGGTCTTGTGTTGTTTTGAGATGTGTGAACTTTGCAGTGGCTCACTTGTCCTCGGTGCTTCTCAGAAGGGCTGACAGCATCAACAGGGACTCGGGGATGTGCGGCATGACGAATTGATCTGTGTTGGACAGGTGATGAAAGAGACGAGGCAGAAAGGAGCACGAGAGACGACAGACTTCTAATTAAATTGGACAGATAAAGGGAAGATGAAAGGCCGGGAGAGAATAAGTGCTAAAAAAGGTTTGACTGTTTGAGCGCAGCTGCACTTTCATATTGGAGATATGAGGAAGGAGAGGGACACTTGAGAGACTTGGATATTTGGATAAGTGTACCAACAGGCCCCAGAACAAATCCTGAGTATTATTTAGTTTATAGCAAAACATGCCCACTTGAAATTACAAAACGTATTCTCCTTTGGAGTATAAAATTGAAAAAGTAATTTTAAAATGAATCGTAAATATTTTCATGATTTAAATGGAAAAATAAAATACAAAAATGCTTCTTCTTATGACTTGCCACTGCTATGGCTAAGATTTGGTAATGTTTATGTACAAAAACAACTTTGTTAAGGTTAGGGAAAATAAAAATGTTTCCACTGGTCAAAGTAATTACAAATACATTAGAGATGCTTGTGTAACATGTAACATTTGGCTTCTTTTGTTGAATGAAAATACGGTTTTGTAAAAAGACATGTTTATATTCCTCAAACCAAAGTCGAAAATGCCGAAAATCAGGTATTGTGTTGGCATTAGTATCCAACATTTTCAAATGGTACCCAGCCTTACAGGACAACAGGGGAAACACTCTTGTTGCAGCAAAACATTGTTCATTCAGTTACAGTCGGCCTTCAACCAGCATGGAAGTAATGAGCGTTTATGACTCATTTCAATTGTTTAACTCCCTGCAAGCCTTATTCAATGTCTGTCAGGGAGCAAATGGTGGGAAAGCATTTTGTCCCTTTCATCTTCCATATCTGTATTTCTTTATTTCCTATCAGCTGTCACACAGATACGAGGGGGATTGGTGGGATCTTTGGGAGCGTGGTGCCGGCTACACATCTTCAGTTTGTCCAGCAACACCTCAGGGCCGAGTGAAGAGAGAAGGAGAGCTGTTATAGACCCATAGCCCTTCTTCCCAGACTTCGGATCACTGTATCTATAGCCTCACTATGTATGCAGACCACAGGCGATTGACTCGCCATCACCTTTAATGTTTAAGCCACATGCAGATTGCTGAGGTTTAAGTGGTTCTATGTAGTAAATGAACAGGTCAGAGCATGACTTTGTGCTTCAGAGAAAATCAATTACGTACTTAATGAGGACTGGATTGAACGGCCTAAACACTGTTTCGTGCTGAAAGAGTCACGCGTTTATTTATACACTGTGACTCTCGCCTTTCTGCCTCTTAAGCTCCCTCTGCCTTTCCGCTGTCATTCCCCCCCCATGCTATTAATTTGACTCATTCTTGCAGGATTTCTCTTATTCTTGGCTCTATATTTAGCTCTACTTCTGTTCATCTCTCTGCTGGGGTTCCTGATTCAGAATTCACTCAGGTATTAATGTGACTTTTCCATCACTTTTCCATCAGCTGCTCACCTCAGTCTTCCCGCGCTCCTCCCTCACCGCTGAGACATCATCGCTCGCTTGTCATCCACATTTTTTCCCTTTCATTTAAATGACACAAACTTGTATCAACACGCCATCTCTCACGCTGAGAGTGTTTTCCAGTTGTTGGAGCAAATATGGAGATGAGATGGAGGGACACGGGCGCAGACGGATGTGGGAGGGAAATGGCGAGATAAGGCAGAAGTGAGTCCGAGGGGACCGAGGAGAACGGGAACTGGTAAAACTGAAGGAGGAAGAGCAAAATCAACATGAAAGTGAGCGAAGGTGAACTTGTGTGCACTCTACATGACCTTGTGTCCCAAACCTCCTCAGTTAGACTGCTGTAAGATATTCTTTGTGGATGTTAGACAAAAGCAGTGCTGCAGTCAAGACAGGAAGGATACAATCATTTCTGCACCACACTTTACCTTGTCACTGGTGAGAGGGACTGACAGCTAGCCTTCACTGGTGCCACACTACAATTTCACTGTAGTGTGGCACCAGTGAAGGCTAGCTGTCAGTCCCTCTCTTTCAAATCTCCACAATTTATAGTCATGTTTTGGACACCTGGCGAATGTATGTCCAATATTCTCTCTCGTTTAGCTGTGTTTTTGGTCTCCTGAGGGACTATGCACTCCACTATGTTCCCAGCTAGTCTCTAACTGTGTCTGTCTGCCATTTGGTGCTAAACAAGTAGTGTACAGTGGGTTTTTAGAGTTTCTTCACCGAAAACAGCCAAAAAGGATGATATGAGAGCGCTGAGAACGAACCAAAACAGTAAAGTTGTGGGCCGGACAGCCAAACAATGAGCTGAAACTCACTACAAATCTCCGTAAAGTCGAGGGGAGCTGCAGCTTCAGGTGATAATTCTCTGTAGGTTCATCACAGGTACATACGAGTGACCCCTTTGACGTTTTTGTCATTTATTACATTGTTATTAGCAAATTATGGATTATAGCTGCTTTCAGACAACACATGCGAATAGATAAAACACAAGCAACGGAAGCAAAGCTTCTTACCACTTTTCAAAACACAAGGAAATACAGAAATGTCTGGTGAATATGTCGACCACTTGTCAGTGATGTTTGAAAACTAGCTGGCATGTTAAGTGTAGTTTTAACATTATGAATGCATGATTCAGATATTAGTCTTTACTCGTGTGCTCATCAGGTTTTAGTGTCTCCTGAAAATTTTTGTTGTGTCGTGAATGGCTAAATGTGTTTCTAAATGGGCTTGTTTTGTTTTAAATTCTGTGATGTCAAAGTACATGTTTTCTTCATTTGCTTCTATTTTCTTTACTTACCAAACCCCCTTTTATACATAAAGCCCTGGATGAAGTGTGCATATGTAAACATGCAGCCATGTATACGTGCTTGTTGAGTTAACTCTGATACCGAGCCGCTCTCAGCTTTCGCGGCTTTTCCTCGTCTGTTGTCTCTGATTCAGAATTGTTTTGCTTTCTCGGCTGTCAAATCTGACTGAGCTCCAAAACCCAACAAACCGCTCTTATTTAAGTTCCTTCAAAACAAAGAGGAGAGGAGAGAGGCAGAAGGTAGTGAAGGGGACAGTGGAGGAGTGGATGACAGCATTGACAGTCGCCCCGAGCAGCGGGGGTATCAAACTTAAGAGTTTTGTCGTTACAAGAAGGACTGAGCTGCCTGACACTGTGTCCTCAGTGCTGCAGTTCAAACTGTCAGTCGAACTCTTTCGGGTTTAGCACAGAATCACTTGGAATAATAAATGCTGCACTTTAAAGAGGTAATTTAGTGTTTTGATCACATTCAGTGTTTGGAAGTCAACACTGAGATAGTTTCTCTACAATATTTACAGAAAACACTGTAAAAACAGAGTCCTGAAATGGGAATTTTTATAAACATAAAATAAAATGTGTTTTAATTGCAGTGTTTTCAATTAGAGTGGATTGCTTCACTGTTAAAGTTCTTCTGAAGAAATTTCATTCTTGTCTCTCTCCTTGTGAATAAAATAGGCTGTAAGGACTCCATGCAAGCTTCATTTTTGATCCCAAATCCCAATTTAAATCGGTTGAATGGTTTAGCTCTCTCTTTATACCCAGGACATTTTTTGGCCCTCATGTATCCTAATGTTAGAAGGATGTAAAACTCAAGCTTGCTTCAGACTGTTGCCAGTCGCCTCCAGCCAACAGTCTGCTGTCACCCACAATGTGAAGAACAATTTGTGACTGCTTAGCTATGCAATGAGGCAGGCTGAATTGTAGGTACAGAATAGGCCCAGACACCCAGACACTCGAGAAAATGGGCACACACATCCATAGACGTTTGAGGAGAGAAAGGATATATTTTATTTATGTTTTATTTCTCTGTGGTTGTACACAGCGCGAGCGAGGAAGCATGAGGAGGGAAGTGGGGGAAGAGGAGGAACACAGAAAAGCAACGTGGAGAATAAGAATCAGGCATTAGGTTACATTTTTCAAAAGATATACAAACTAGACCTTATGACTTGGAAATGATCAAACAGTTATGCAGCGTTGTAGCACTTCACTTCTGGAAATCTATGATGCAGTTTAGAGTCCTCTTTGGATTATATAAAAGGAATTAGCACATTTATTGAGGCTAGTGTAGTGGTAACAATAAGTATATACAACCCCCACTGCCACTGTAAAGCTCACTGTTAGCACTCACTCTTAACAGAAATGCAATAAGCTCGGGGATAAAATGAACAGATGCGAGGCTAGAGGACAAAACAAGACCACAAAATTCAGTAGCTTTGGCTTTGGCCATCCATCTGATCGCAGAAAAGGCACACAGGAATGCATGACACAAGCCTCCGGTTGATCCAGTGTAGAAACAAACCCTCTGCATTTTGTCTATTCAACATGGTGGCAGAGAAAAAGTGTCACAATATCAGGGGCATTGACACATCCCGTAACACCAGAGTTCATGTGTTTAATAACTCGAAAAACAACAGCCGTAAAAATGCACGTCTCATGACTTTTCTGTCAGAGCTGCCTGCAGTCTGACTTCTGTTTCTGTGAAATCAAAAGATGGCTTCATTATCGGTTGTTCAAAGAAATGCTGCAAGAAAGAGGCAATATGATTTAATGTGAATTTGGAATTTTGTGTTAAATTTTTAGTGTGTTTGGTAACTTTGGAGTGCTTCCCCTTTTATCTTTTCGTATTTTTTTTTTTTGTTATGCGGTTCGAGTGTTCCTGTGAGGGAGGGAGTGTGTGTAGTTAATAACTTATGCAGCAGGGGTCTCTGAATGGGAGGTTGTTTTAATGATTTAATGGGCCATTCAAAGGATTCATTCCACTGGGAGCCACGGCGGCTATCTGAAAGCTATGAGGCTGCCATTTTATAGCTGGCGGGGACTCAGAGAGATTTCTTTCCTCACGCCAGGCTGTACCTGTGTTTACCCTGCATTTGCCCGTGTTATGCTTTTTCATGTTGCAGATTGAATATTGCAGATTTCCAGTCTGGCATAGCTCAGCAGAGTTTGTTCCTGCTTTGTTTAACTATTTTGACAACTCCCCCAGAGGATTTTCACTTTCTCCTTAAAAGACCTCACACCTAGACACTTCTCCTCCTCAAGGAAAAAAAAAGGAGCTGTTAGATTCCTGTCTCACTTCCTCCTCCTGAGTTCATCTCGTCCTCCATCTCTATCCCCAGCTCACCTTGTGGAATAGCAGACGTTTCGATGCCAGAAAATCTCTGTTGCACGTAAATGTGGAGATTGAGAAAAGGTGCGTGTTCCTCTGCTGAATCTGCAATCACTCCAGGTCTGCTTAGTATGAGAAACGGTTTTTGATAATATTCAAGTCTTGTGCATCTTTTGGAAGTAATTTGGGAACCAAACTGTAAAAGAGTAGTTGCATCAGTGATACTAGCATTCATACTTGTGGTTTTTATTGCTCAGTACTTGAATTTCTTAAAGGAAAATACATGTAATTCTTGATTGAAACTGGTTCTGGAAGATTATTTTCAAACGTTTCTTTAATTACATCCTCAATGTGCCTCAACATAGAAACACGAGTCTCCTGGATAGTTTAACAACATAATAGATTTATGTTATGGCCATAATTCCAACTTTGTTTTTGAGAAATTGTGCGTTTTCTAGTTTGTTATGTAGGATGGCTCTAAATACCATGATACCCATGCACACCCTGTTGCTATGGAGAAGCAAGATTTCAAAAGTGAACTGGTTTATGATGCTGAATGTATTATTGCGTTTCTATAAAGCATGAACTTAATCTTCCACTCGACATTGGTGGTGGATGCAACATCATTTTAAGATCAATCATCAACATTTCTTACGTAAATGCTCCTGGGGAGTCGTGGCTGACCTTGTTATGTTTTTATGTATTCAGTCTTTTTTGGTTTTTCCTAGTTGTTTTTCATGTTGGACAGATTATTCAACTGGGAGAGTTTCATGCTCCAACTGTCAGTGACCTAACATTGTGTATGCAGAACATGAACAGGACTTTTAGTTCTGGAGCCCTGGACACCCTAAATAACTCATCTCACTTCTGGACTTTTGGTAACTGTTGAAGACGGTCCAGGTGAGAGATGTCTCCAGTGGAAATGATGCCTTGGCTGACTTCTGTTATAGTGAAAACTGACATGTTTGATCTTGACCTTTTTATCATATCAGAGCCATTCAGCAGGAGAGGATCCATTCAGTGGGGGAGTTGTTTTTCAAAGTAAAAGATTCACTCAGACTGTTTATGGACACCACAGTTCTGTGAAGCTGCAGTCTCTGTACGGCACATTAATTCATCGAGGGTCAAAGTGACTTGGTGGCGCAGCAGATATTAATCTGGAGCTGCATGTTGCCTTACATTTGCTGCTGCACCCCCCTCACTGTCCTGTCACTGGATGTGCCCACTGCACAATTAGCCCAATCAGGACGGAGACCGGCCTGATTTCTCTCCAGTTATCACCACGACGAAGTAGAGCGGGCTGAGTTATTGCGGCTGGCCTGTATGATCAATCGCCGCTGAGAGGGGTTTTTATCCCTGTCAGAGTTAAATGTCAATGACACTGCTGCCCAAGGTGCACCATCACGCCTCACGCTGGGAGACCACTATGCCTATTGACATTCAGCTCATAGGGAGAGTACAATCGGACCGCATCAGACTCAGACGATTCATCTCCGCCCACACAGATACCTGGCGGTGACAGAGAATAGAAGATATCATCTCCCTGTGTAAACCACCGAGCCCTCATTTTGTTCTGCGGCAGACACAGACAAGAGCTTTAACTCTCCTCTCGCACGGCTGATTTTACTGTGAGCCTTTTTATGTCGTCTACAGGGCGGATTGTGTCCCTAATTTCGAAAGATGTTTATCTTGTCCTCTCCGCTGTATTTCATTCTCTTGTTACGTCCTTTCCATTTCCCTCCCTCTGTCTCTCTCTTTGTCTGACTGAAGCCGCCCTCAGTAGGCATGACAGGACATTGAGCTCAGACTGTAGGTGCTGGTGATCTGCTGGTGAAGGTACATGTTGGACAGGAGGGTTTTTCACTGCGATCAGAAAGTCAAAAGTCATTACACAGACCCACCGCTGTTCACACTACCTCAGGTAGAAATAAGAGGGGAGGGACAGAGAGATGAAAGGGTGAAGAAAGAGACGGCAGAGTGACGAGGAGGAGAAACGGAGACATGAGGAGTGAGGAGGAGTGAATGGTAGGAGGAAGCAGCAACTTGAAGTGAGAAAAATGGGTTTTTAATGTGTTCATATTTTTTCTTCCCATACGTAGCTTGGCACAGGTGGATGACATGGGTTGATGACGGGTTCGTACAAAGTCTTGAAAGTTTGAACTTAAACCGTTATGTTTTCAAGGTTAGAAATATGCTTGAATTCAAATATACTCCTTGAAAAATGCATTATTTTCAAAATAATCTGCTGTTTCATCATCTACACAATCACTCAAACCAAATATCTTTTAATATTTTAAAAGAAACGATCCCGTCGTCATATTTGTCTGTTGTCTCCAGGCATTTTTAGTAACAATTAAAGGCTTCGAGAGTCTGGAAATTGTTTGTTTAGGTACCTTGAAAGTGCTTGATAAGTGCTTGAATTTTACTCTTAAAAAGCTGTACGAACGCTGGGAATTGGGTTGCATTTCCCACTGCTCTGCCCTCATTTGTCCCTATTTCCATCATAGTTAGTCAACAAAACTTGGTTTGTAAAACTTGCCATGCTTTTATCCTATGTGCTGTGTACGATGACCCAGAGCAAAGAAAAGTCGACTGACATAATCAGGTTCGACTCGGGCGCATTTCATTTCCTGTAGATGAGTGGAACCATATTTGGACTGAAAGATGGATATTACATCATAGCACATAATGACAAAAACATTACAATTAGACAGTAAAAGGAATACCATGAGCAATTCTCAGAAGAGAACATGCACAGCTGACCTGAAACAGGGTTCGCCGTGCATCTTCCAGTAGCATGCAGCTGAATCAGGTGCTTCTCATAAAAACAAACCTCAAGGGACAAAATAAGGCTTCACAGCTGACCTCTCAGCACCGACATAAGAAGAGTTTCAAGGATTCTCAAAGTACGCTGTAGTGATGTTAAATGTCATTCAGGGGTTCATTCTTTCAAAAAGCTAGTGTTTTTTACAGGCTGTAAACTACATCCTCAAGTATGCTAATGCTTTTATTAAAGATTATTTTATAAATATTCTTAATATGAAACATTTGCAGTAAAAAAAAAAATATAGTTCATTTTGCCCTTGCTGTTTTTCTTCCACTCACAGTCCAAGGAGATGGTGCAAAGTTCATACTGTGCATTAGTGATCACCAGAACACAATGTTAAAATGTTAAAAGCAACATTGTACAAGGTAATTTATTTTCCATGAAGATTTGAAAATATATAATGCAGTTGATTGCTGTGAGCATCCAGTCCAGTAAGTCACATACTTGATGGTGAAGGACATTTTGTGAAAACCCCTCATTAACACCAACACCCCCCTCCCCAGCATAGCAGTGTTTGTGTGTGTATCGGCATGGCGACATGTGTGTTTGATCAGACGCTAATTAAAAGTCAATTAGCCTGCGGCCCAGTGGGTGACTGACCTCTCTAAACACAAGAAGGTTCGGGAATGTGATAAGCTCCCCAAGCTCATTATTTACCGTGACACTGTCCTTTTCCCTCTATTTACCACAAGCTCCTACTGTCTGTCCACCTGTCTGCATCTGTCTCTCTGCGTGCTTCATTACTATATGTTAAACACCCGACCATCATCACAGCTGAAAGGCACATAGGGGGAAACCGTCACTTCATCACACTGATGTCCTCTAAATAAGGCATATAAAGTGCCAGCAGGCATGTCTCTTGACTTTCCTTGTTTCATTCATTCTTCTGTTTGTGTTGGTGAATTACACTCATGCAAGCTGTTTTTCTCCCTCATCTTAAAAACACTGTGTACTTCCTTTCCGGGGGAAGAAATCAGTGGTGGATTGATTGACTGACCCGCTGCTTGGGTTTAGTGGTTGTAGAGTTGTTGAAATTGTGGGATGAATATGAAACGCTCCATCAACGCCCTCGCCACCATCTACCACTAATAATACTTAATACTGCAATTTATTTTTTTATTTTTTAAGTCTTTATCGGCTGTTGCAGTGAAAGTTGTCCAGAAAGCGTTTGCTAAATCCTGCTGCAGGATCAGAAGCTTGACAATCTGACCATCTATCCTCTTTACACTCCTCAGTGAGTTGAAGTCGGGGTCCAAATGTGAGATAAATGTAAGGTTGTTCATGCACTTCCACCTACGCATCTACAAGTATGGTAGTATAGGATAAATCTTCTCCTGGCTACCAGATTAAAAGGCCATTGAAATTGATAAAACGCGACAGAAACTAGTTCTAAAAGGAATAGGTTTGGCCATGATGAAAGACAGACGTAACTCGTCATATTAGCCACAACGCTTCCCTAGCTAACCACTGGTCTCTGGCTAACGCTAACCTTTGCGACATAAAGAAGGTTGATGTCAGCTTGAGGGCCAGACTCATGCAAATAGAAGATGTTCAAGAGGACAACAAACAGCAACTTCAAGTAATTAAGGATGATAAATAAAGCCAAAGTGAGACGAAGCTGAAGATCGCATAATGAGGACAGAGGAGCAGCTACAATGAGCCAAGGATGTTAGGGCAGAATTATTAAAACGCCAGTCCATACTGGAATTGCAACAAACAGATCAAGAGGGTCAATCTAGAAGTAATAACATCAGGATTTAATAGCAGAGGGATCAGAGAAGGACCTGCCGCCCGTGATGAATTTTGGCGAGATTTCAGCTGAGATTATTCATGCAGAAAAGTGTTAGATTAAATAAAAAAGGGGCTCACCTTCACACAAATTAGAGCGTGGTGTAGATACAATCTCATACAGTTAAATTTAACTGTAAAATATTATAAATACGTTGTCAAATTATGTCTTATTTCCAGACAGTTGAGATGATTTTACTGATGGTTGTCATCAGTGTTTAGGTATAACTGTACACTAAAACTGAATGCGTTTACATGTGCACTAATATCCTGATTATGATCGAGAGTATTATGTTTTAGCACATCTTATCCTGGTGTCTGAACCTTTGACCATAGTGGCTGAGATGGCGAGAAATCAAGACACAGCTGGATCAGAAACCTGGATACTGTTATGATCATGTAAACAGGCTTCTCATGTTCCATGTCAACGCCATATCCTGAATATGATCAAAACCAGGATAAGACTCAAAACTGGGATAAGAATGGGCTGGTAAACACACTCAGTGTGTAGAGATTGAAATGTTCTGATTTTGGCACCACCAGTGGTCCCGGACCCAGACAATGAAAAGCACAAGGCAAACATAGACAGCACCAGTTTTCATCAGGATTGTCTCCGCAGACACAGAAAAACATATGCTATCTGAATAAGTTAAAAGAATCACGTAAAAGATCTTCAAACTTTGGGAAAAATTTGAATACCTTTAAGTCCGTTTTAAATTTACCAATCTGTCTGGTCTGTGATGCTTTATATTAAAAGATAACAAAGAGATGAGAAGCAAACATCGGGGACTCCATCTTTTTTTTTTCTGGAAGCAGCACTCACTCACCGCTCTCTGGGATTTCGTTTTTTTTAAATTATCTCAGTGACATACTGTGAGGAGAAAGGTAACCGTGCCCAGGTGACACCAGGTTTTCATTTTTCGAAAAATGAAATGAATCTACAAGGTCTCAGTTAATTGGGACAGATTGGTTCTCTGCTCTGTAGCCACACTCTGATTGGTGAATTTTTACACCGCCTCACACAGCTTTATCACTTTCATCAGGGAAAATATTTGCCTGCTATGTTGAAATGAGTCTTTTACTGCATCTACTATTGGATTTACCACCTGTTGCTAGTTTCATTACTATATTTCAGATATTTCCTGGCATGAGAGAGACATGTTTACTACATACCTCTCAAACTTAAGTCTTATCACTGTCACTAAGTGGCTGTAAATGTAATATAAACATCCAGTTATTTTAGAAGTTACGTGCTTCTTCTTCTTTTTTTTTTTTTACAAAGCAATATCAATATGTACTTTACTCTTCAATTTGAATACAAATACATCTTTAATGCGTCTTTCGTAAGTGCGCACTGAAGGTAATATTAGGGATGTGCAGCATGAGATGAACGTTTTTCCAATTCATATGTCATAATGTCACACACAGTGAGGCTTAGTCCAAAAGAAAAAAAAAATGTGTTTCCATCGAGGAGAAAATAATAATTAATCCACCTTGCATATTCAAGTCTTTTACTTATGGGCTGTAATTTATTTTCTTGTCAATACATCAGGCTACACTCAACACAGGTTGTATAATCTTGTAAATGTCCTGGTTTGACCTTTAACCCACACAACAGACTATGACTGATTGCATTTGTGGCAAATGATATGTGCAGTGATTGGTTTAGCTCTAGTGGCATCATGTATTGCAGTGAGGGTGAAAAGGTAGCCTTCTATAATGCTGACTTTCAATTTCTTTTCAAGGATGAATGATAGAATGAGAAATATGCAAATCAGGTACTGAAAAACTAAGTGTGTGTGTGTGTGTGTGTTCTGGGATTTGACAGGATGGAAATATGAAGCGCCTCCGTATGTGCAACATAAATCAGTGATTGTGATTCATAACATGACACGTGTGTCGATGGGATCTGCAGAACAATGTTAAAGTGTGCTTCGTACCCTCATACTGAGAATCATTTTGGGGACCGGAGGGAGGGTTAGCACCTGCTTGTAAGATCCTTGTTCCGATTAAGCGAAACATCCGAGCTGGCTTAAGAGTTTCCTTTTACCTCTCTCAGAGGTTGAAAGCAGGCTGTTAGTGTGGTTCCCCATGGAGATAACTGGACGAATTGAAGGACACTCCCCAATGGGTTACAAGCAAAGGAGGTGAGAAGTGGATCGGCGGTTCTTATCACGTCAGGATTTCACTTCGGCACTACTTCCCGCAGGTCTGCATTAGAAAAAGATGAACATTCAGCGAGGAGTGCTTTCCTTATGCAGAAACCCGATCAGAGGAGAGCCTCTTAAAAGGCTGTGAAAAGGCTTTCAGTGTACCTCCCATCCTGACTCGGCACTGTGGGACATGCCGGCTCTCTTGCTCAGGCTGAAATGCCTCATCGAGCACTCTGTCTTTGAGCAATTACAGCAGAGTGTGAGAATCACTGAGAGCTGAGAATGACGACACAGGAGGAGGCAAATACCACCACCTGACTTTTTCTTTGTTAATGGAGCTCCACCCAGGAGGCTGAAGGTGGTGCTGGCAATGTACAAGGTGTATTCAAGGAGATATACATTATTAATACTCGCTGTAATATTAATTATTTTTCCTATTTCTGATTTAGCATTGCACTGCTGTAACATTGTCGGACTCATGATGGACAGAAAAATTGATGCAGCAGATCCAGAGATATTGTCTTTTTTATTCTATATGTTCTTCCCTCTTACAATGTCGCGCCTACATTACCCATCGGATGTGTTATGCTAGTAGTGGCTAATGTAGCATCAAGCTGCTAGCAGAGATGAGGGGCGGGCTATAGAGGTCTGGTAAGCCCACTTCTTTCTGACTTCACACCTTCAGTTTATTTTCATTTTCAAATTTTCAGCCCCAACCGATGCTGACTCAAGTGGAGCAATATTCCCCAAGTCCTGTAAACAGACTTTGATGTGTAAAAAGTCAAGTATTAAAATTAATTCATGTTCTTCTTATTAACAATGACAGACATGGCAGCTGAGCAAACTCCATCCGCTGATGAAGACCACATGATATCAAGCTGACCTTAAGTTGGAATTGTTTTGCATTTTCAGGGTCAAACTTGAACTCTCATGCTCATGCTGTATATATTTTAGCCTTTTACATTTAGTTTTTGCTCTTTACATAATCACAATCTAAACATAATAAAAGGAGTTCTCCCTGGAAGAACGACAGCATCACTCGTTTCAGCAAATCCTCAAAATAGCATTATGTTTATGCCTCTAGCGGCCGTGGGAATTATCACTCTTGTCCTTCTGGAGCAAAGGAGGAAGTAGCATGACGTTCAATATAGAGCTACAACGTTCACATAGAGAGGAGGTGGAGTCGGCTGAGTGGAACAACGAAACATCTGACTTTTTGACAGGAGACTGCAGTTCATTCCTGTTTCCTTCCAATGGTCAGCGTTGTTTTTTTTGTAACCATAACCTCTGTTGCTATTGAGGAAAAAATGATCATTAATCCACCAAGTTGTGTTTGTGCATAAACCTAACCATGGTGATGTCAGACCATAAAACTAAATTAATCTAAATGAATTTGAACAGTGATTTGTAACAGCTTTGAAAGGCACAGACAAATGAAGTCAGAACAAAGGTCAACTTTAATATTTCAATACCTTGTTAGCTTAATCAATGTACGTAAAACCTAAATGAACCTACACATAAAAAAAACATACGTCTTCATATGAACTTCCTCCATCTTCCATCCTTAATCAGCTGAAACTAACAGTTTGACCCCATCATTATTATTCTACGTAGAATCTGGTCTCATTAGTCTCCTCCTGTCCTTTCTTCCTAAATGTTCAAACGATTTATTCAGATTGTTCCTCCGAATTTAATTATGTCTTCTAAACTCGATAAAATATGTGTGATGGATTTTCATTGCAGTAAACAGGTTATTTAATAGGAGAAGAACTAACGTTGGTCTACACGCTGTCTGTCAACACCTCGTACTTGACAACACCTACAACACCCACCCTTGTTTCCTTTCTCATACAATCAGGTAATTGGTGTTAGTTATGAGCCGGCATCTAAGAGATAAAATGATTAAAGAAATGGACGGCTGTGTGTGTGTGTGTGTGTGTGTGTGTGTGTGTGTGTGTGTGTGTGTGTGTGTGTGTGTGTGTTTGTGTGTGTGTGTGTGTGTGTGTGTGGCGGCGTTACAACAAAGGTTTGCTCCGTAAATGTGGGCCATTTTAATGAGTAATGATAAGACAGTGAAACAGACCGAGGGTAACGAATTGGAAAAAATCCAGCGATGGCATACAAATACAAAGAAAGAATAATGAGTTGACATTATCTCTAAAACCTGCAATAGACGTGGTTCACATTTGAACAGTGAACAGTTTGAGCACTTTGTTTGTCAGAATAATTTGTCCGGTGATGTTATCAACTTATTTAGGTGTATTTATTACAAATGAGAGGCCGCACTGTCTGAGCCAAAATCTTGTTTTCTACAGTGTTTAATTTTTCACTTAGAAGGCTCGGACGCTTGTTTTCCATTTGTTATCTCAGACAAACAGCACACTGACTAGACTTGCATCCATGCACACGCACGGACACATAATGCTAAATATTCATACAGCACACTCATCCCACACAGCAGCATGTACCCTTTAAATTTCACCCTTAATGTAAGCAGGCGACCACAGTCGTGTTGCATACAGTCTCTGTGTCAGTAGTGGGAAGCTCATTAATCATTCTCTGTTCCAATAAAGATCATTATTCATCACACCGAGGCGTCGCCCTGCCCACATGCATGAGGCAACAATATATATGTCAATATCAGCCAGTAGCTGTCAGGTTATTTATTGTTATTCCCCCTGTGGGAATGCATCCTATTATTTGCCATGAGCAACCATTTTTCTTGCTTTGCTTGAGCTTTGCAGAGGCATAATAAATGTTAGCGTGTGAGGAATCCCACTGGCACACCTGCTGATGATGATAAAGGCTCAGTGGAGGGCAGATATGTTGAGTGTTACCCCGCTCTAATGACAAACGCTGCACTGGCCAAATCAAGATCTCTGAGCTATATGAAATGGCCTCCATATTTACTCATAATATAACATAAATGCATTAAAATGTTGCTGTTGTAGATGGCAAGATGACTAATGAATCGCCTTCAGTTTCAGTAGATTAATTCTTTTACCTTTATAATTAAGATAAGAAGATCTGCAGGGGGGAAATTCAGGTGTTGCAGCAGCACAATGGCAGAGAAGTAAGTACAGATAAAGAAGACATAAATAAATAATATGTCAAATAAAATAATAATAAGGAAAAATTGAAATAGAATAGAAATAAAAATTATACAAAAGCAATTTAAGTCAGAATTACAAGGCAGCAATACACAAACTGTGCAGACATAGTGGTGCGATTAATAGCAATAAGCAAGTCAGCAAAGTACAGTAAACTAGACACCATATGTAGTGTCGTATGATGGATCACATATGAGATATTATATTACATGTATTACATTATATTGTATGTATAATGTACTGTAATATAGTATTTATATGTGAGCATAAGAGTAATATGATACAAACTACTACAACAGAGTACAATAGAATATGATTAGTAATAATATAACTGTCTTTATTAATATAGTAATAATATAATAGACTATAGTATATAATGTAATAATATAACATAGTGTAGCATATTATAATATAGATTGTTAATATAAAATAATTTTGAGCCTCCTAGCATTTTACGTTCATGCCAATTAAGTGATTTATTAGTTAATTAATTAATTGTTTAGTCGCTTGACAGACAACAATGTAACAATTTTGATAGATTATGAATTGTTTTAGTGATTTAACAAATAAAAATACCAAACATTAGCTGGATCAAATATAAGGAATTGTGGTTTTTCTTTTTATTTATTTAACTGTCAACTGAATTTTGGACTCTTGGTTGGACAAAACAAGCAATTTGAAGGTAATAGACAATACAAATTATTATCAGACAATTTATAGATTTAGCATTTACAATCAGTCATGAGCATAATATTCAGTTTATTGGATAATGAAAATACTCATTAGTTGCAGCCCAAACTGTAAATATAGTCTTATTTAGCAATTTATGCTCAAGCAACCAGTTGTAACTACTTTCTAATTATAGGGATATTGGCTCATCCACATATAATGGGATCGTACAGAATGAAAAACCTCTTAGCTCAATAAATCTCCAGATGCAGACAGACCTTACATTTCACACACTTTCACTGTAGCAGGTTTTTACAGTTTTAAACTGCCAGTGCAGGTCAATGTACAGCATCAGCATCTATTCGAGGAGTCTGCTGGGAAGGCTCCAAATATAGCTGACAAGTGCAGAGTTTGAACCAACGACTAAAATAATCTATTCTCCTCAAAAAATAATTAAAAAGTAAAAGCCATGCTCAAAACCACCAGGAAGCTATACACTTGGGTTTTTAGGAGTTTGGGACCTAAAACCACGATGTCGGGTTTTCACCGTTTCAGAATTTGTCAGCAGACTGCTTCAGTTAGTTCAAATTAGAGCTGAATTATAGTGTATAATATAAAACCCAGTTACCCAGCCACAGGAACAAGCCGGTGTAGATGTTAATGTAGATGGAACGGATGAATCTGTGGAACAGATGGACGTGTACATGAACAGATGGACTTGCTCTACACCTCTGAGCGTTCACATGTCTTTTGGGGGAGAAGCCTTATGACTTTCTGCTGCAGCGGCGTGGACTCTACCATTGACTCAAGTTCAGCCATCAGGAGAAAAAGAGCAGAATCAATACCTTTGTGTGTGAGGGTGGGCAGGTAATCAGAGATATTTCATTTAATTCAGTGTTTGTCCTTGTTTTGTGTGAGGTAATGTTGCGTGATGACTGCTTCATTTAGTGAAGGTGATGTACTGAAGGTGACAGACTGTTTATCCCTGCGATTCTCTCCATTTCCCCCCTCTTCATCCTCTTTTTGGAGGTGAAACGTGTTTCTGGCTCCCTCAGTTTTGGAAAGGCCAGCAGCTCATGATTGAAGGCCTGACATTTGTCAGTTTCCTCTGTGCAGGAGGTGGAGGCCAAGGGAGTACTTGCCCTGTTGTTGACATTTTCTGGGACTGATAGGATTTTTTATTTTTTCATAAAAGGGGGAATGCGAGAGCCTGTCCTTTTCTGTCCAACAGCTGATAATGTCAGGGGAGAGGCTTGGATATATTTATGTATTCCTGATGTAACTACATGACAGATCAGTGTTACCAAAGGCTCTAAAGACCAAACCTTGTTCCAGGGTGAGGCTGTGAGGTACAGGCAGGCATGACAACATAGCCATCAAAATCTTTGTGGTTTTAAGTGTTGTTTGAACTTGTTTTGCAGCCATTATTGTTGCAGCAGAGCCTAATAAATCACACTGGAGTGGACTGAGCCAATAGATTTCATACTGCCGTGAACAGATTGAGCCAGATGTAGCTGCTTCACGTTGCAGTGGTTAATTATCTCGCTGGATATCTCCCTCAATATTCGTTTCCCGACATTGGTGGAGTTCAGTCTGGTTCCAAACCTTCCAAATAAATGAAGTGCTTTACAGTACACGGTGCAGACAGATATGTAAAAACCAGTAGTGCAAGGATTTTTGACCTGGGTGTAGTTACTCTTTAGTTTGTAACGTGTGTAACCAGCAAGGTAGGTGGAAGTACAGTAGCTGAATTAGTTGAATCAAAAAACGTGTTATCTAATGCATTCTTCGTTGGAACCGGTTCTAATTCAGAACCGTTCTCAATACCCACTCCTTACAATACCCACACTTAACTTAGCTCACAAATATTATATGCAACCCTGTCTCCTAGAAATTACATTTATATACAACTCATGTGCAACAGAAAATACATTTTGAGGGAAAAATAATGCCCAAATGGATACATTTCCATTGCAGCACTTGGTTATAGTTAGGGAAAGATCGTGGTCTGGTTTGATACAGACATAATTGTGAAATTTAGTACTATATAAACATAATTTCTAGGAGACAGGGTTGTTTTATGAGGATATTGTCATTATTGCTTATTTTACCCACATCCCATTATTTGCTGCACGTCAGATGACACCCATAGCACACACTGGAAGCGGCATACAGACAGAAGAAGTAGTGAAGGTGTGATAGCCTCAACACACCTCGAGAGCAGTGTATCATGCGGTTGAAGTGGGTCATGATGCCGCTGGTGTGTGGAAAACAATGGGTGCCACTATGTGTTGGCTAACTCAACATCACTGTCAACTGGCTAACAAGAAGGCAAATCAGGCTGAATAATGGAGTGTTAAGGAAATGGCCGTTCAGTCAGAGTATCAGGCTTCTGTCCCTTCAGCAGTAAAAAGGACTCTTAAAGTGCTTTTCTCCAGTTGTGACACAGAACAAGATCAATCTTAATCTACTCATTAGATGCCTTTTGAAACCTTTTCCATCTCAGTCTCTGCCAATAAACACACGTGCTCACACACACACACGCTCACGAGTTCCTGCACACAAATACATTTTTAACAATGCTTCACGAGATGACTGATAATCTGTTGATTGGATGTTTTTTTAAGGGAATTTGAGGCGCTTACTGCCAATGCACTCTTGCTTCTTTTCTGTGGCTGGATCCTCTATACAGAAAACACACACACATGGACACAGCGCATTGAGACTGCTGGCAATAATTTAATCAGATTTCACATCACTGTGTCCCTCCACCCACTCTCTCTGTCCCTGAGTATGAATATGACAAACTAAGGGAAATGTCTTTTTATATATTTGGCATATAGTGATTCCCAGCGTTACTGTTCATCTATTTCCCATCACTTTATCCAATTTCATGCAGCTGAACGAGACAATGCAGACATTATCTGATTTTTTTTTTCCTCTGCTCCGTCCATGAATTCACAGGGAGCCGAGGCTTCCGTTGTGAGAACTCCCGTGTGATGGATCGTAATGGAGGGAGACACCGCACAGTTTTGACATATTGGAAATGCAAGATCAGCTATATTCATTTCTGCAGATGGCTCCCCAATTACATTTAGCTGTCCATGTCACTTGTCATCTCACTGCTGCTGTAATATTATCTGTACAGCAGAGGGGACCCATTGCCATATTGTTATTTAATTTCGCTACTATGCAAATCATATGCTCCTCATGCACAACCATGCCTGCTCTAGACAACATGGGCTGGTTTATGCTGAACACGCACAGATCTCCACTTTTATGAGTGCAGGGATTAGTAAGAGCACCAACCTCACAGACAGAGACATAGCTTCTGAGTGGCCTTCTCCTTTGATCTTCTATATGAATATCAAACAGTTCTCCGTGACAGTGAAAGCAGGATATGACTTGTAATTATCCAGGGCTTACCCAGCACACAGTAGCCTTGCCTTAAAATTAAACTGCACCTAAAATCTGTCTCTTGAGTATGACACACTCAACCACTCAGACATAGATCAGAAAAGTTTTTAGTTTGCAGTGCACCTTCGTGAAAAACAGAGGCTGTGGTCAGCTTTAAGGGGCCAGTATCTCCGTCAGAAGTGCTTGTCGGACAGTTGAATAGCTTTGGAAACCGCCTCCCCCCCAACTTTCCGACGTCACATTGTGTCTGTGTCTGACCATTTCTGTAACTTTCCAAATCCGATGATCCGACATTCACATGCACTTCTCACTGCTCTCTTTTTTCATTTGTTACACAACTATTATTTGTGTGCGTACAACCGAGTGCAACACTATGAACGCCTTCCAGGAGAAAATGTGCGCCATTACACCCCATATTGCGTTTCCATCCTCTCTATGACGGCCGGCTTCTCACTCAGAGTGTGGCTGTTTGGAACAACTATAAACACTTTTGATTTCTGACATGGTCGGACAACGCGTCTTACGAAACTAGTTCTGATCGAGCATAACCCAGCCCACAGCCTGGTAATCAGACTGAATTGTCATTTCGTTATTCTTATCATTATCATTTCTGTCTTCACTAACCAATCAGTAGTGACTTACATATCCGTTCCATTAACTTAATCTTTGGTTGACACGTAAGCTGTGGTAGCAGTTGCCAGGAGCAGTTAACTTAACATTTGCCAGGCCGATCGAATAAAGTCAACTTACAACAGCCCTTACGGCTTTGTTGATCCTATCCATTTTTGTGGCCATATTTTGTTGTTTTGTTCTCCCTCTCCTATCTATATTCTTAATCCTACCTTCAAAGATCTGATTGGCTGTTTTTTTTGTTTGTTTTTTGCCAACAAGGGAAAAGAGTTGTCAATAAGCACAACACCAGATCCGTTTGAATCGCTGAAAAGAATTGTAAATAGTGGTGGTGATTCAGAGGTCTGGAACCAGGCTAGAAAACTTTAAAACTAGAAAAACAGGCTTGGGTGCATAGAAACTTTTCAAACCATTCCTGCATCTTAATTACTTCTCCAGTGTCCATCAGTACGTCACCAAAACATGGCCAAGTACACCTTTTCTAGCTCAGTCCTCTTGCACAATGCTGTGAAGCTCAGCAGCAGGAACGTGCTTCGTTTTGAGCCCATTATAACGGAGTATCATGCTCTTTGATATGTTGTTTCTGGGGATGGCTGTGAATTAAACTACAGTACAAGAGCTGGGTGGTTCATATTCAGGAGCGGGGCATAAGAGATTCAGAGATTCACAGTCAGGTCATGTGCATTCAGAGCAGGTATGGACTGTTTCCATGGTGTTGTATAAAATGTGTGGGTCTGCTGTATATTCAGCGAGCTCATTTCCAGGGGCATGTAGTTGGGAATAAGGCAGTGCTGCTGCGGCAAAAATCCACTGTTTGTATTTATCTCAAAATAAACCCAAAGTTGTGATGAGCTCTGCAATACAATACGTATTGAATTTTCTGATGGTGGAATAATACCTTGCAGCCTTTATGTGATAGTCCTGGAGTCAGAGTAAAACTGGACATTAATAATCAAATCAAACAGAACTCATCATACTCTTCGTATGGTTCTGTGGATTTTTATCGTGTTGTATCTGGCAGAAAACCACCTCTTTTTTCAAGCCCCTCTGTAAGTATCCCTCTTGGCTCCAGACAGCTTTATATTTATGTTAATTCACATGCTGATTAAGTATTTGTGAGGAAACGCCCAATTCCTCGGTTGCTAACTCGCAAATAGATGGTGTTGGCATGCAGTTGATTATTACTTTTTGTTAATGTTGTGGAAATTATAGCTTCACACAATAGCAGGCGTTAAATATGATCTGGGGAATCCTCCCACTCCTGGTGCTCTGATCAGCCCCCTCTTTCACAATTTTTACCCTCCCTCTTCCTGTTTATTTAATATGACTGAAACAAAAAGGCCAGTAATCACCAGAGGAGTAAAGTTGTTAAAAACTGATTTGGCATTCCTTTTTTTCAGCTTATTTGTCTGATTTGCTATTTCCCTGCATTCTTTTCCTGACTGGCAATAAACAAAAGCCAAACACAAATTTGGTGATACATAAACACATGCTGCCTCTTGCCTCCTCTCTCTTGATTACTGTCGTCCCACATACATAATCTTTTAAAACGTAGCTCCAAAATCATTAGCAATCTCTGTGATCAGTGGTTATTTCATTTCTGTCTGTGTTATTTCACGGACCAGTGGCTCAGATATGAAATGCTGCTCCAGCATGGCTGCAAGCTGCTGTCACGTCAGTATACTACATTGCGTTGTTATCCCAAGGTTAGTCTTCCTCATTTTCAGGGAAACTAAGCCAAAATCGCAAATTCATGAGGAGGACTCACTTACACAAGGAGGAAAACGTATTGATACTGGAAGAGTTACTTCCTCACCACTTATCCTCTTTTTGCCCACTTTTTACTTTCCAATAAAAAACACCACCATGTCAAAATAAGATATTTTGTTCACAGAGAGGCTACTGAGGCTTCTTATGGAAAAGTTTGACTCTCCGTCACACTTCCATACAGTTGTGCGTGTGTTTGCATGTGTCTGCTGTATCTCTGTTCCGCCATGAATAAAATAAAATAAAAATTTCCAGAGGGAGTTGCAATTTTCCACCTGAATTTTCACAGGAAATGCAATAAGCTAATAAATCAATGCATGATTCAAGTTCAAATTTACACATTACTACCTCCATTCTGCGAGGATCATGGCTGTCACGGACAGACTTATTGATTTTCAGGCAGACCCAGGTATGGTGCCTTCCGCTGTACTGGTTTCCCTTTTACAAACAATCAGGGATGCATGTGCAGCCAGGAAGCAGAAAACACATTCATTTGTACAATGTCATGACAGCCTTTATATACAGGTGAATATATGTGTGTGTGTGTGTGTGTGTGTGTGTCTATATGTATAAAACGCTTGGTTAAGGTTAGGAAAAGATTGTGGTTACAGTTTAAACAAAAGTCTACAGTCATGCCAGTGGGTCTGTACTTGGGCACAGCAGTACTTTGAGCTATATGCTAATGGCAGAATGCTAACATGCTCACAATGACAAAGCTAACATGCTCATGTTTAGCAAGTATAATGTTTACCATGTTCACCATCTTAGCTTAGCATGTAAGCATGCTAACATTAGTTAATAAGCATTAAAATCGAGTACAGCGGAGGCTGATGGGAATGTCATTAGTTCTGCAGGTATTTAATCATAAACCAAAGTATTGGACACATTTTAGTTTTAGCCTGATGATGGCACTGGATGTAAATTGTGTATCCATTCAATAACGTGCCTCTGTAGAGCATATGTGACCGGAGCCGCTGATGTTTCCCTCATTTAATGAGTTAATGGGTATTTTGTTTTCGATCTTTTCGTCTCCATTTGGAAACTCAACTGCAAGCATCATTGGATATTAAGGGATAATGAGGCTTTGCTGCTGGTATTGATCACATCGGGGTTTGAGGAAGCTCCACTGTGTAGTCATGTCTTATATATCAATAGTGTTAGTTGAAGACAAGAGCTGATGTGAAGAAAAGTCACACAAACCAGAAAAGCAGTCCTCTTTGAAGTACTCTGAGCAACAAACTCCTCTTAGAGAAATTCCTGAAATGTCAGAAGGTCTCTGCCGTCTTCAAGAAGGCCTATTGGAATGAAGGCAATGGATGACAATACCTGTAATCTTGGCAGTGCATTAAGCACGTCTTAGCAGCCTCACAGAGCTGACATCCTCTCCACATACCATTGTGAGGACGACAAGACATGTCATCCAGGCAGATGAGTTGGTTTCCTGTCGGTGATTAGGAGCTGCCACAGGTCCCCTACCCTTTGCCCATTACTCAGCCTTGCATCAGCCCGGCAGAGACAGCCGGACTGTGACAGGTGAGATACAGCCCCATCGGCCATCAGCAAGAGGTGACTTATTAAAAATAATGACTGCGTGTGTGATGTGATTGATGAGTTTGGGGTGACAGCTGGTAGTCCATAGCTATATCTGGACGCCTTCTGCACACTGACATGACTGACATCCCGGGAGAGACGGTGAGCGAGAGAGAACATGTCATTTTAATATTAAAATTTTTCTGCACCTGCAAGAAGAAGGGGTCGTTGAAGAGAAGGGCAGCAATACAATTATTATTCAGAGAGTACAAGATGTTCGACCCAAAGTAACTTCTCTTTTATTTATCTTTCTGAGGCACCGTTTGAACCTGAGAACCTTGAGGAGTACACACTATAAAGGTCTTTTCAGATGGTGAGCGATAATCTACCCGCTTGGATCCGCGGGGTCTCACTGCACTCCTCATGTGAATAGACAAGCAGACAAGCGCTCGGCTCTATGCGTGGTAACCACGGAAACGGCTTCTATGCACTTCTGTACCCCTGCTGGTAGCCTCCAACTGTATTTTCTTTATAAGCTATAACATATTATAATATGTCTTCTAGAAAATATTGAAAGAAAGAGTCTATAACTAAATTACAGCTTAAGTTAAAACTAAAAGTAACGTTACCTGATACATCCATACTTGTGCCGATGCTCTGCCATGCAAAAGCCCTCATGTTTATGGCCCGATAACTGATTTGAAAACAGTTATATATTTCAGGGAACTCACAAATGACAAGGATCAGTCTCTCGTCCATTGATTTGCACTGTGCGTTGAGTAGAAAAAAAGTTTATTCAACTCTCATTTGGCTTTAAAGAGTTCAACATTTTGGGAAATAGTAGGGGTTATGAGTTGTAACTATTTCTTGTTGGACAACTGCCCGAAGCACTTCACAGTGTCCTGAAATCTTGTCGCCACAGTGAGTTTGCCAGTTTTGGTGCCATTATGCCACAGAGACCAAACCCAAAACTTGTGCGCTTTATCTGAAGGCGCTGCACAGAAGTCCTGGGCGGATGGATAAACTGTTGTTTGTCAAGAAAGAAATCCAACAGGTAACTTCCCAATAAACCATATTGTAGTTTTTGCATTCCTGTTAATGTATGGATTGATTGAACAAGATAAATCATGTACATAGCCTGCTGTAGGAAATTTGAAAACATGGCATACCTTCCACCTAAGGTGCAATCTGAGAGCTTAGCCATGCGTGTTGCAAGTTTGATGTGAGGATGTTCCTGTTTGTCCCAAATGAGTGACTTCTGCTTCCTTGGCCTGGGGCAAAAAGGCTTGACTCACCCGTAGCTGCAGGACTGGACTCTGTCACCTTTGGGATGTGATGTCCTCCTTTGAGGCTGGAAATGGTTGTAGCTATCCGGCTGGTAGGCCCTTTTCTGGCTTTGACCTGCTCTTCTCTTGATATAGGCAGTTAAGGTTTCATTTAATGGTGAAAAGGGTGGATCAGATTCAGTTCAAAAACAACAAATCAAACGATTTACCATTTTACCAAGTCATGATGGCCTGCCAACTGAGTTGTTAATGCCACAGCAATCCTGGGCCCCATGTTACCTTACATAAAAATGATCCCAATGAGCTCTACACAGTGATTTATAGTGATTTTATTGGTGTTGGTACTCGGTATCTGGCAGGTACCCTGAGTTGAGGTATCAGAACCTATAGCGTCTTAATGGGTCTGACATGAAACGCAAGGGAAGCTGATATCAAGGAGGCAAACTTGATGGATATTCACTTTAGGCTGCTTTTATCATAAAGGATATTTAAAGGGCAAAAGATGAAAGGAGTTTCATGATGAGGAGCCTCAGATGCTGGTGAATCAGATAAGAAATCCGAATGGAAGACATAGCTGAACAGAACAGCTGCCCATTGCGTAGCAGCATGGTAATCGATCAGGGCCTCCCAGCAGAGGTGAAAGCCTCTCTGTCTCTACGACCACCCTCGTCTAAGCTCCATTAAGCCAAAGAATTATTAAAACACAATATATGCTCAAGACAATATCACCGGTCAGAGTTCAGCCACAGGGATTGAATTCACCTTTTTACTCAAGAGGGGTGTTTGTCTTTTGATTCCCGATTAGTTTCTCGCTTTCTGTGTTTCCCTCCTCTCATTTTTATCTCTCTCGCAACTCTTTGTAGTTTTTATCCTCATCTTTAACCCTCCCTTTACCCTCCTCTCTGAGAACATAAATACCGTGCTGGCAGCAGTGACTGCAATCCCTTGTGTCCTATCACAGCATGTGCTGTCTTGTAAAATAAAATATTATTAACTAGCATGGTAAACTTACATTAGGGTGCAATGATAAATACGTTCCATAAAACTCCCAACACGTCACATAAACGGAATATGTTTAATGCGACATGAAATATGTTCGGGATGTGAGTGAGGGTGTTTAAGTTGCACGGGAAACTAGCTTGGCGTGCAGGTAGTGGAGTGGCGTGCATAAAACCACAATGATGAGTGAGGCAGCTGTAGATATGTGTGTGTGTGTGTGTGTGCTTAAACCCCTCCTTTCTAATACTCAGTGCCAACCCTGTCGCTAATGCAGCAGCCCTCTGCATTATTTATCCCCATAGCAGTACAACCACTTCTTGGCAGTGGGGAAAGTGCACACCTTGCAACTCAAAGACCTTTTTCATAAACTTTACTCCTCTCTTCTTCTCTCAGTAAGCCTTTAGGATAAAAGGCCTCTCTCCTCCCTTTCCCTCCTAACCCTCAAGCACCCTTTCTGCTTTGGTTTTATCATAAAACGCCTGCTAGATCCTCTCATAATGGATATTGATTTGTCAAACAATAACACCAGATCACAATAGACACCTCATGCGAAAACGTTGTAACCTTGAAACTTGGAGGCACTTCATGAGAACTGATAAAACTGGGTGGCTGGCTGTTATGTTTAACATTTCAATTTACTCCTCAGTGCTTTTCACTTTATGTCCCGTCTGCCAGCAAAGCAAATGAGATGCGCAAGGGAAGCGTCTTATTACCTGCGTATTCTGTAATGGAAAAATACAGGAGGGGTGACAGTGGAATGTCATCCAGCAAAAAATTAATACAGATCTCGACTCCTTTTCCTCTAGTTTTGTGTGAAGAAATGTCTCTGTTTTATAATGGTGCATGAAACACACAACTGACAGAAAGTAATAGCAAAGTCAGCATGCAGTACGTGATGAACCAGCTCTTCAGGAAGCTATGTCCAATCTCAAACAGGCCGTCATATTACATATGCAAAGTTCTCATCATCTGGTCTTTCTGTTTATTGATTTTCAACAGAAAATGGCCGGCCTGCATCACTGAATCAGTGCAAATAATGAAAAAGATACTTGAATAGGGGCCAACGTGGCAGATATGGCAAAACCCTTTTTTTTTGTGGTAGATGCAGCTCTGCTGTGTCAGTAACATTAAAAGTACTTCAGGGTATTTTGATGGCTTGGACGCTACATGGACAGAAGAAGATAAATAAGAGGCCAGTGGGAATGGGTGCACAAAAATAAAGAAAAGATAGCGTCCCCTTTCTGGAGCGATAAGCTGCCAGTGTTTTTGGCATCACGTCAGCAAGCCATTTGCAAAGCAGTGATAACAAAATAGGATTGTATGCAAGAAAGCAAGATGAATTCAGAATGGTAGGGGTCTGTGAGAGTCCAACTTCGTGACTACTTCAGACATGGTCAGATATTTAGAAATACAGCGATTATAACTATTGCACTTCATGAGTACAGTTTATTTCCACTCATGCACACATATATTTCCAGTTCTTTGCATTACCCAGAAGCATGTTTAAGAAGCTTTTTTTGTGGGTGGCTGGTGCTAACAACTGACCTTTCATCATGACAGGAATATACGCTAATGGCCATATCATTTTGGACTTCTTCTCTGTGGGAGGCACTACACGGCGAACAGGCGAGGTCGTGCCATGTTTGCAGCTCAGCGCTTTCAGACATTCACACTTGCAGCTGTGAATACTAATGAGACGTGTTTTGTTGGTCAAAAGGCATTTTAATTGGCAGCAGAGCGGCGCGTGCTCTCGCTTGCGGGTCGGCTCTTAGACCTCTGGCTTGGACAGGGGGAAACTAATGTGATATTGGCAGCAACTGAGTTTGACTTCTTTGACATTTTATACAGTACACTGACTCAATTAAAAATGTTCCAAAATTCAACAGGAGCAGCACAAAGTAGTCCTAACATGAATTGAAACATTTTGTCATTTTTTTTGTCACAAAACATGAAAAGTTAAAGCAGCAGCAGTTTTGGCCATTTGGTGGCAGCGGAACAAGGTGAAAACACAACATTTATCAATTATCACAGTGTAGATTTATGCTAATGTTTAAGCAGGCAGTTGCTCATTTACACATCCAGCAGACACGGAGCGACACTAACATTCATTTGGAGTCATATTTCTTGCCACTTGACGAATGCAAGTCCAATATTCACTCTCCTTTTAACTCTGTTTGGTTTCCACCAGCTTCTGAGGGAAATATCTGGCTCTTTAGCTGCTAAATGCTTGTCGTGAAAACTGCCTATACTCTTGAAGTTGAACAAAACACAGGAAACACTTATAGGTCGTTGACAAAGATGTATTGTACAATAGGAAGCAGACAATCAGAAGTCATCAGCTATCTCCAAGAGGAAGTACAAGAATACAGCTTTTATAGTATTCTGGAAACAAAGAAACTCTTTTCCATTGGTCAGTGTTACATAGTTCTGTAAGTTTAGACCTATAGGAACCTTCTAAAAACACATCAGGAACCTTGACGTACATCTTGGTGAGCAGAGAAACATCTCCATATAAGGACCCATACTCAACCATATAGCTGACCTTTTTACCTCTTATACAAGAGTCACGTTGCTCAGCATACACACATAGAAACCTGAAGACATGAAACTAGGTAAGAGTTCAAAACTGAAGACAAGAATAAAACTGGAACTATTAACTAATTAAAGTAAATACACAAGCATATAATTACTAAATGTTAATAAGTATACAAACAAATGATTATGAATAGGTGATTAACATGTGAATAAATGATACAACTAAGTTTACTTTCACATGCTCCACTATGTTCACCAACTATTCGTTAAGTTTGTCTGTCTTCCAGGCAGGAAGAAAACACGTCTGCTGCTGCTGGAAACAAGGTTGATGAGTAAACTAAAACAGTAAAGTTACAGGCCGTAAATCTCAAATAATGAGCAGAAAGATGCTAAAACGCTCCATAGCTGAGAGGGACTGCAGAGTTGGGTGATAATTCTTTGCAAGCAAAACCTTTGACATTACACATAGTAATTTCAGCAGTTGTTTAGGTTATCATGGCCTTGTTTATTACAGACAAAGTTCTCCTTCATTGACAGAGATGACAATTGGGACAAACTCCCCAACGCAAACAGTGATAGTCAATATTATCTTTTTGCCTTTTCACTGGTGCAATTTACTTGTTAAATGAGAATTTGTCTTTTAAGCATTAACCATTTTTCCAGCAGAGCAGTGTTTCCTGCACTATTCTACATTTCTGGACAGGTTTGAGAACTCATTACCGTCCCCCATCTGACAGCTCTACCTGTGGCAGCAGATCAGGAGTGAGAAAGAGGGGGGTCAGCAGCGAGGATTTACAAAATAACAGAACCCCACTGTCAAGGTTTTGTTAGTGTCTTTGTCATCCAGTGACTGAAGTGGAGCCCTTGTGTCTGGCTGAGGTCTAATGGGATGTTGACCCGGCCTTGGCCCTGTCTGTCAAACATCATCAGTCTTGACAAAAGATGTGAAAGAGGGGTGAGCAGTGTCCCCCTGAAAGCAATTCTCCCCTATATAAGAGAGCCAAGGGTGAGAGAGATGTTCAGTAGACACATGGAAGCCAAGTGCTTAGAAAAGAAAAATAAAAAAATCAGTGGAGGATTATTCAGTCCAATCTGTGCTTTGGTCAAACACACACAAATATATAATGGAATAGCAAATGACTGTTGGGTGATGACGCTTGATGCTACAGTCTTCAACCAATTAGCCAGTGAGGGTTAAATGGAACACTTAAATCTCTGGAGGGTTTGGACAGCTGCGTAAATGAAGTTCATTTGAGGCTGGATTTCATTCAGGAGAAGTCAAGGTTATGTGGTGCATGTCAACACAACGTTTCTGCTAATGAAACTGGGTTCTGTGCAGTAAAGTTGCGGTCAGATTGCCAGGCCTCGGCAGACATGACAAACGAGTGTTGGATGTTGGACCTCCCCCCGTGTGGCTCCTCTGTGGTGTCTCTCTTCTCTGCGCAGAGAAGTCTGAATGAGTGCAGAATAAAAAACAAAAACCCAGCCACATCTTGTGCCTGCAAACAAGGAGTGATGCTGCCATGAATATTTATCTGCTGTCCTCTTCACTACGCTCCGACACTGCTGGCGTGTCATTTATTTTGTGCAGATACATATCTGTCGGGAGCACCTCTGTTTAGCATAGGTGAGTGAACCTGTAATGTGGTGCTTCATATTCTTCCGATCCGCACCACCTCTGTGGCAGTATGGCATTAGCTAGTAGATCAATCATGTCAGTAAACCATCCATGAGAAGGCCAGTGTCAATAAAGGAGGAGGAGCATGAAATGAAAAATCCATTTTAAAAGCACTGCAAAAACTGCTATTGGCGGTGCACTTTGCCTTCCATTTTCTTGTCTTTTTCAGCAATATAAAACATCAGCGGTAAACATCAGGTCTGGCTCAGTCCCTCAAAAGTGAAGATAAAGTGTTTTGTTTTTTTTGGCTCAGAATTTCTGACCAGTCCTGAACAATCAAGTGAGAACATTTATTGCAGAAGAAGCAGAGATTAATGATAATCTCCTCTAACAGTAGCCTTGATAGGCCACAAAAAAAGTGAGATTGGTATTGTTTAGCAAGACGCGCAAATCTCAGTTTTGTCAACTGGAGTGCCCCTTGATCTTTATTAACGCATGATTATAATTATCACAATCAACGTTTCCCCCCTACATAGACGACAAACAGCTGAGTTCAACAAGTCTGCTGCTGTGTTAAAATCACGTGGGATGGAAGGTAGTGATGGGAAATATCCCCACGTTTACAGCTTGAGAGTTCAGGATGGCTGACATTTGAGGATATAACTGGATATTGCTTTATATCCATTGAATTTGCATTTAATTACCTTGAATAACAGACCTTGGCTGACATGAGGCATTCTGTGGACAATGACATATGATCACATGCTTTTGCATTACAGCTGATATTAATAAGCATTCTCGATGTCTCGATTCTGGCCGCACTGTGATCGGATCTCGATATGCAAATTAGGCGGGTGGAGCTGGCTGACTTTTTAACAAACATTGAAGCAAAATGGGATACACTTGAGGGGCTGCTGTGACTTGCAGGGCAAGGGGCACGTGATAGACGGAGATGGCCGAAGACTACTTTTCGGCAGCCTTGCTAACTTGGCTACGTTACTTATACTGTAAGAAGCTTGGAGAAGCTTGCAGTGCTGCTGAATGGGCTCTACTTATTTTTCCTTTGCAGAGGAAGGGCTCGTCTGCAGCTTTTTGTTGGACAGACTGAGATATGGAGTGCGGCTCGGGCTGCATATTTCTGTCCGAACCTGAGTCAGAGGGAGAAGTAACTGAGCCCGATGCGAACCTGACAGGCATTCTGTTTTTTATGTCCGAAACCAACCCAAGCCCGACGCAGTTAATGTATGCTGAAGCAAATCGAAATGCCTCCATACCATCAATTTTCCTGCATTGTTTTTGGTAGTTTTTTTAACTGCCACGATGACAATTGTTTGACGTCCTCCATCCTTAGCCAGGCTATATGAATATTTACCGCCTGCGTGTTGCGTTCATGCTTGGTCACTTAAATAACAAACCCCAGCAATGAACAGGAAGCACCATGTCAAGTACGACGTGACTGAACCCGAATATCATTTCTAAAATTTTGGGCACATCATAGATTATCATCATAGATTGGAATCTATAATCTTATGAGAACATTATAGTGATGTTTAAATTTACATTTTGCCAGTCATTGCAGGATTGAAGTGGATGGTTGTTATGGTGATTACTATTCATGAGTGGAGACCGAAGTACAGTCTCATTTACATGTTTGCTTATGTTACATGCACACACACACACTGCAATTCTAACTCAATCTATTATTCATAAATGCCTAAAAGCCATTTGGTGGCTCTTGGTGAGGTGGTGGTGGTACAGAGAGACATAAGTGGAGGAAGAAATCATTCTCCACTTACAGTACCTCTAATAGGAGTGTGTCACTGCATTGTTAACACGCACACACAACATGGAAGGAATGGAGAGTTTCTGTAATATTTGCTGAAGCCCTGTTGAAGTAGAGGCCGGTAATGGCAGGCTGCTTTTAAGCGCTTACACTGGCAATTGATTCCGTGGGCTCTACAGTTGCTCGGCTTTACCTAATAAGAGTTGTGCACAATTCAAAAGCTAAAGGCTCCTGCAGAAAGAAAGGTTGATAATGTGAGAATGAAGGTGAGTGCCTCTCTGGCAGCCTCCATTTATTGCTAGACCTGTCCTTCACAGAGACACACTTCACAATAACAGTTGTAATGTCAGGGCTGTGTGTGTTTGTGCAGTGTGAAGTCCCTGCAGACGTCGACCATTATTCTGAAATAAAAGAGAGAGAAAAACCCATCACTGCCAATGTGATCACACATAAATGAGGCTACTTTAACTTGAACTCGATGAAACTTGAAGCTGATGTAATTCAGGTCAAAAGTCGGATTTCAGAATCCACTGTGGGCAAATTTCCATAAATCTGCTTACAAAAGGTGCTACTTGTAACTTTAGATCTTGCCTCTTAATCATCAAATTAAGACATTTTCTTCAGTATCAAAGGTAATCCATCTGACTGATATCTGCACATCCATGGTTACAGTGCATGGCAACATTACATCACCCAAAGCACGCATGATGGGGGCTGCTGTAGCAAAAACTCAAATCATACTGATCCAATTTTAATTTTCTGACCTTTTTTTTCCCATAAAAACATTCCTACAACATGAATACTATCATTCACATGCAAAATGATGGCATTTGTAAGTAGCCTGACTCACCCTAAAAATAAAAGGAGTGCAAATGGTGCAAAAACTGCCAAGAGTTAAAATGGTTAAATACAAAAAAGGAAACACAGATGGATAATGTTTTGCTGTTGTAGTGCTTTTTTGTTTGAAAGAGTAACATAAAAGTCTTTAAACCTGATAATGTGAGAAAACATATTGTAGCTCTAAAATGTCTCCTGCATGGTAGTAGTAGTGTTATCTTTGCAGTGTGAGTGTCTGTGTGTCAGGGTTAACAAGTCTTCTCTCTCTCTGTGTGTCTCCTCTCAGGTGTTCACCAGGTACGGGAAGTGCTACATGTTCAACGCTGCGGAGGAGGGGAAGACGCTCCGCACCACCATGAAGGGAGGGACGGGAAACGGCCTGGAGATCATGCTGGACATCCAGCAGGACGAGTACCTGCCGGTGTGGGGGGACACAGGTAGGCATGACCACCTGCTCAACTGTTTAATAGATCATAGTTAAAACCTGAAACTTCACATGTCCCTGGCTCCATCCCAAATCACCCCACCCTCTTCCAAACCTTTCTCCTTTACTCAAGAAGGAGCCACTCTAAAAAAAAAAAGTCTCTTCTCTTCTCTCTTTTATTTTATTTCAATTGTTCTTTAGGATTTTCAAAATATATAGAACAATAAAAACTAGGACAATAAAAACCTGCGAAGTTTATGCAAAAACAAATCAAGTTTGACAGGAATGACATGGGGCCCCTCTGTTGAGGTTTCCTACTGAGATATCATTGAAAATTGTCCATTGGTTGTTTAAGAAGGAGGGGGTTTCGGTGCCACATTTTGAGACATTGCTGCGGAATAAAGTTTGTCAGACCTCGGGGGCCCCCTAACAGCCTTGGGTCTCAAGCAGTTGGCTGCCTTGCCTGTTCACAAGCTGCGCTTCTACATATTTTCAACATGTGGTTTAAGTCATGAGATCACTGTTGCCAGGTGACTGACAATAAAAACAGACATTGCCTCGTTTTTCTTTCAAAAGTAGCTAATGATTGTGTGCTTTCTGTATTTCAGTACTTGAAATAAGGCCAGGGGAATCAAAAAAAGTGATTAAAGCTTTTAGAAAATGTCTGCTCATTAAATCAAGAATACCACATGTCTTTCTTCTTCTCTACTTGTATTCTTTCTCTAGATTATGTAATCCCTCCACCTAATTTTATTACCTTGAGTGACTTTTACCTCTGCACTTGATGTTGGTGGTTTGCATCCAGTTCGTTGAGTGGACACATACAGAAAGTAGAGCAGAGTAAACTTTAATGTCCCAGAGGGGCAATTTCTTTCACAGACAGTAGTCCAACACAAATACGTACAATGCATGATACACAAACACAGCACAAGATCTATATCTCCTACACTGTCACCAAGAATCATGGGAAAAAAAGAAAAAAGGGAAGAGAGACACGATGACATCCGGGGTTATAATTTGTTTAAAAAAACCAATACAGATGGAACAAAGGACAATCTATATCTATTAGTGCTACCTTTGGGGAGACTAAACCTCCGCCCTGATGGAAGCATCTGGAACACAACATGTAAAGGATTTGAGGGTCCAAAACAATAGTCTGTGCCTTTGAGGTGACCCTCCCTTCATACAGGTGCTGAAGGTCATTAAGACTTCCAAACCAGCAAATCATAGAAAAAGAAAGGACAGACTTAATAAAAGAAGAATAAAACATTTTCATTAGTGACATGTCCACATTGTAACTTTGCAACATCCTTAAAAAGAATAACCGTTGATTTGCCTTTTTACATATTGCATCTTTATTTGCATCAAAATTAAGCTTCTCGTCTAGGACAGTGCCCAAATACTTATATTGCTGCACTCCTGCCACTGGATCACCCTGTGCAGGGGCAGGGGGAAGGGGAAGGGGCCTCCTCTGAAAATCAACATTTATTTGGTCTTAGCCACATTTATTTACTGGTCACACCAGTTAACAAATCCATCAAGGACTGGGCTATGGTCTTGCTCCCCACCCTGACTCACGATTACAGAGTCATCGGCATACTTAAGAACAAATCTTGATATATGACTGCGCTGGCACTCATTTGTATATAAAACGAATAAAAGGGGTGAAAGTGCACAGCCCTGAGGGGATCCAGTGGAAGATGAGAACTTACTGGACAGGGTTCCATTAACCCTCTGAGATCTGTTCTTTAAGAAATCAATGAGCCAACATACTATACTAAAATCCATATTAAAATTAGATAAGAGCCTGTGTGCAAGAACATGCGGCTGAATACAATTAAAAGCTGAAGAAAAGTCAATAAAGAGCAACCGTGCATAGTTCTTAGTTCCCTCCAGGTGCCTCAGTACAAGATTTAACAGAGTAGCTGTAGTGTCCTCCACTCTCTTCACTGCCCTGTAGGCAAATTGTAAGGGGTCCAACAACTGTGTGTAAAATTTCAGATTTGACTATGTTCAAATGTTTTCATAACAAAGGATGTAATGGCCACAGGGCGATAATCATCTAGTGCCTTAGGAGGCTTAACCTTTGCCACTGGCACCACAATAGATTCCTTCCACATGCTAGGTACTTTCTGTTGTTCCAAGGAGGACTGGAAAATATGTGAAAAAATACCAGTTGCCAGGCACAATACTTCAACAATTTTCCTCCTATAAACTTACAGCCTGCAGGCCGATTTCTAAAATTAGAAAGCTCAACATTGAAATCATAGATATCAAACGTAGAGTAGAATTTGTTTAACTCTTCTGCCGATTCAGCATCAGGCTTCTCAGGATAAAATACTCTTCTGTCCTTGTTATGCATCCCAGCAATGGACTTGATTCCTTTCCAAGCCAGCCTTGAGTACCCTTTATTCAGCTCACCCTGCACTTTTCTTTTATATCTGATTTTAACTAGCTTTATTGCTCTTTCTACAAGTTTGTGTGCCTCCCTTTGATCGTTGTTATCGCCCTCATAGTAAGACAGCTTCTTCTGATTAAGAGCATGTTTAAGCGATTTGCCAAACCAGGGCTTATTATTGGGGAAAACAGTACACATTTTGCGAAGAATCACCATATTTTCACAAATAGAAATGTAACTAGAGGTGAGATCATCTAAGTCTAAGAACATCATAAACAACATAAAAAGATCCCAATCAGTACATTTAAACGCAGTCCTTCAGTTCCAGTGTAGAGTCTCCAGTCCAGACCGTTTTCCCTCTCTTCAGGGCCGATTGATAAGCGGGGACCAAATGAACTGTGTGCTGTGGTCTGACAAACCCAGAGGAGCCATCATGTAAGATTTATAAGTACCCCTAATGGCGCCATAACACTGGTTCAATACTGTACCCCGTCTTGTTGGACAGGTGACGAACTATAACAAATGATTCAGGGACTTAGTCATCGAACAATGATTAAAATCTCCCATGATAAATTTGGGTGCATCGGGACATGTCGTCTGTAGACGCTGCACAGTTTTGACTAGGGTTTCTGTCTCATTATCCACATTTGCCTTAGGGTGAATATAAACAACGGTGACAAATAGTTGTGGAAATTCGCGTGGCAAATAAAACGGGCAAAGTTCAATATCAGGGGTAGGCTACACACGGTGTCCCTAACGACAACAGGTTTTGCACCGTTTGCACGTTTACATACAGGCACACAACCCCTACCTGTGATTTTCCAGTCAGGTGTGCGTCACAATCCAGGTGCCAGGGTTTCAGGATCAGCGCCAGAGTCGTGGTCTTTAAGTCAGGTTTCATTAAGGGAAATTATACAACAACGTCTGTACTCTGACACTACTACTTTGCACTTGCCTGTAGTTCATCTATTTTATTCCGTAACGACTGCAAGTTGGTGAGTATGATGGAGGGCAGAGGAATACGACGCAGCTGCTCCACCCCTCCTTCCCCTATTCCTCAGTCGAACAGTCCTGTTCCTAGTAGAGTTGGCATTTTCTCCAAAATCTCTCCGGATTGCCGGTGAAATTACAATTTCAGGCTCCAGTGCTGCTACATTAGTGTTGCGGTACTGAAGACTCGTGCTTCAGTTCATTATGGTTGGACGAACTCAAGCAGGGCAAACACAGCCACAAACAATATGCCACGTTCATGATCGACAGATGACCGTGAGATCAAACAGATCACTATTCATTCACTGAAAAACAGTCGACTATTAACAGTACATAAAACGACACATGGGACGACTACTGCCAGTCGCTACTAGTACAGCGCCTCTCTGAAGATCACCACTTCAGACCACTTCAGACCAACATCAGCCAGTCCTTCCTCTCTTGAACAACTGCTTACCTCCAGGCTAGCATAATGTATGTACTCCACTGAACCTACTTTTGTCTTTCCCACAAACACTGTGTTGTTCTGAATGAGCTTCAGTCTCTCGCCTATCATTATTATTATTATTATTATTATGTCACATTGTGACATTTTTGCACAGGCTTAACACCTTATTTACTGCAATGGTCTCTCACACTTCTGCCTTTGTTCTAGTTTCTGTCTTTCATTTGGTCTTCCTCCTTTCTTTAGCCTTTTACCTTTGGCATGGAAATATATCCGAATTTAAAAAAAAAGAAATAAATGTCTGGTGCAAAGTGAATTTGAGACTATGAAAATCAAATAAAGTATTTAAAACTTTATTTCCCCAATTGTGTCCCACACTGAGCCTTTGGGCAACATGTGTTTTTTCAGTCACTTTATTTAATTTTTCATTCACTTTATTTAATTTAGCCATAATTAACACAGAAATGATTCCATGTCCTCCCGATGAAATCACTCCAGGGACAGTTTCACACCCAGAAACTCTTATTAAATTTTAAATCAAATAAAGCTCCAGAAATGTGTTTTAAGATGTGTGAGATGATCTTTATCAGCTTTGTTTTTTTCATCTTGGCCCTTAAACAGCTACAGCTAATCTTATTGTTATTGCTATGGTTAACAGTTGTTATTTCAAATTACTGTAGCGTTCTTTTTTTATTTCTGTTCCTACTGGTAGTGTCTTTTTTAAAGGATTGCATTGCACCGAGCCTAAGACTGCCCACACAATCACTAAAAGGCTGATTTCTTTGCACCTTTTTTAGCCCAGTTAAAGCACTTCTTTCAAGTCGAGCACTGGAGCCTCTTTAATAATCTTCATTATAAAGTAGTGCAGCTTTGCATTATCCTCCATATTGATATGTCTTAGAGATCTTGTTAGTGGTCCAGATTGAGTGTTTTAGGGAGGCTTGCTGCCTGAGTGGTTTCACAGTGAAGCTCATTGAATGGCTGGCTCACATCTGAACCAGTGAAAGGGCAGACAGGGCAGCTAGCCAAGCTACGAGCAGCCCAGCAGGTGGACATTATTTACTCTAGGCTCAACTTTAAGAAGATCCATCATCAAAAAGTCAGCGTCCTATCAATCCTGCTCATGTTCTTCTATGGACAGCAGGTCCCTCAGTCCCCTGTCCTGAACTCCTCTTGCTTTTATTTCTGTTTGAACAGGCTGCACTCCAGCCACCACCCTGACAGCATGCAGAGCTTTGTCTCCCAGCAGCCTCCAGTTTCCAGTGCCCTTGTTTATCCCCATGTGGTTTAATTAGCCCAGATGAGCTGAGTCAGCCTCAGCAGGGAGCGCAGTGTCTCCTCGACTGAGCCAGGTCCCTACGCTGTGCAGACATGTTGGGCACACACTGCACAGGGACTCTTCCCCCATCTCCTCCCACCAATTACCTATTTTCCATCTAACACCCACACCATCTCCTTCTCCGTCTCCCCTCCCATGTCTTTTCTTATTGTCCATCATCCAGAGGCCGGCAGTCAGTCTCTGGGGTTCTATTAGCACACTGCTGTCCAGGGAGCTGCAGGGCAGCTATGATACTCCTCCTCACTTTATCATGATAGACATTAAAAAAACATGTTTCATGCTGTGAAAAATGAACAAGATGGATGTAAGTTTGAGTGGTGGGAGAAAACAGATGGCCTGTTGCCTGGATACCCTCAGCTTTCTACTCACTGTGTTGCTGACCAAAGTGGTGGAAATAATAATACATGGATTGGATGTGTCTGTCTGTTATTTCCATCCATAATGTGGCTGTGTAGAAGTTATTTTCTCAAGTAGAATATAAATCTGTACATGAAGGATACCAGAAAATCAATCTAAGTGATTAGGACTCTAAATCAGACTCTTGTTTGCCTACAAGTGTTTTTTGTTCTTTTTTATGGATGCCAGCTGGAGAAGAGCTGGAAGGTGTAACCTTTGGTTCCACAGATGCCTGCTGCATCTCTGTGAAAACATGTTGCTCTCTCTGAGCTTCGATCCCAAACACAAGCTTCTGTTTTTGTGATTGCCCATTTCAGAAATGCTTACGATTGTGAATTAAAATGAATGAAAAATTGCTCCCAGCACATGCACGCTGACAAACTGTTTTTCTTATGTTGCATCTGTGAACTTAGCACACAAACTTTCAAATCTTTAATTTTTGGGGGGTTTGAATAATTAGTTAAACTCCTGCTACACACTGACCTTTTTTGAAAAGTCATCTGAAGTTTCAGCGTCTGGCAGGCCTCTCCGATATCAGATTCGTCAAGCTGTCTTGATCAAAGTAGTCTGTTTACACACTCAGCACCCATCAACATGTTTCCCTTCAGCAGCAGAGCTACAAAATGTTTGCAGTATGGATAAAAAATCCTTCAAACACATCACAGCCTGTGAAACTGTGATGACATTCAAGTTCAATTCCATTTTATATCAGAGACTACCTTCTTCTTCTTTTTTTAAAGAAAAAATCATACACATCACAGAATTTTGTTTCAGATCAAATCGACGCTCATGTACAGAAACTAAACTTGAAAATCTGAGTTCCCAAGCAACCAGTTACATTGTGCTCACCCACTGCATCTATTTTTAACAGCATCATTGATGGAGTGATGCAGAATATGAGAGATATGCGAATAATTAAAGTGTCATTGAACTCTGTTTTATCTCCTCTCTGAAAATGAGAGAAAGCCATGTTACATCAAGTTTTTTAATGTCTCCCTTTTGCTCACTTTGCTTTGCATCTCATCACCAGTCTGAGCTAAAATGTCTCCTTCTTTTTTCTGTTTGCCGTCAACGTGCCATCCATCATCTCAGATCTTAGCTCCCATTTTATGTGGCAAACAGGCGAGTGAAGCCCAACAAGCATTTGAGTGCAGTGCTAAAATCTCGCCGTCCGTTTGCGCTCTGTGTCTGCTGTTGTTAAATCAAAGTGATGGTAAAAAGCACTCTGAGAAGCGCCTGAAAGGAGCAAAAGGATGTTTGTTCAACAACAAGTTAAACCAAATGCAAAGTGGAAGTGTAAAGTCCTTGAACCTTTTATCTTTGCTACTTGTGTCACTTCCCTTTGTGGTGTTTGGTCAATGTGATGTTCTCCTGTGTGGCAAACTATTGCTTTTGCTTTTTGTAAACACAAAGCTGTTCTTCTTTTAGTGCACCCCACACTTTCTTACAATGGTGAGGACAATTGGCAGCAAGAGGAAACTGTTTAATATTTAAGCAGTATCCAGAAATGATGTATCTTTAATTCACGCTAGTGTTGGAGAACTTCAGCTGCAGTTACACGAGTGACACAAGCTGTCTCTGGATGCAGTGCTCATTTGCTGCTGTTTAGAGGATGTTTTCTTTCATTTTCAGTCTTGTTGTAAATTGTGACTTGTCTCTATGGCTGCACAAAGTAAATGTGCACTCAACAGCAAAATTAGAATAATAACATTTTGTGCAAACAAGGCAAATACAACATCAGAGCTTGGCATGATGTGACCGTTTCTCCGTTGCAGCTTCAGTTTGTGAATTAAGCTGAGATTGGTGTATATTTTTACATAAAAAAGGTTTGAAGACACTTATAAAGTTGTCATTTTATACAGTATCACCAAGTTTTAATACATCCCATAATCAGCACAACCTCAGCTAATTGAATATGTCACTCAATAAAGACTTCTATATACTATAATAGGGGATATTAGCCCATAAAACAACAAAAAACAAAATATTTTTTACACATTTTATTCAAAATAGCACTGCAAACCATATTATTGAAACAAAAGCTCAACATAGAAAGTTGCACACATGTCTTTGGATAGTGCCAGAAGTGATTTGATGTTTCTAGCTTCTTCTGTTTGAGTTATGTCCATTCTTCTGGGCAGTGTCCATGGGCGTTTTTTTTGCTATGAATTGTAATAGTTTTCCTGCCAATGCATATCCCTAAATATGATCTACAATCACACACAGGAGCACCTGGCATGCCTTGCACCAGAATGGGGGTATTTTTCTTACAAATTATGCACTTTGTAAGTCCTGCAGTCCCCTTTTGGGACTGGTCCTGTGTTGGAGAGATTGCAATGGATGTGTGATTGTATTACCAGTGTCCAGTGGTACTCCCCTCAGCTGAGCTAGGGATCACCAAAATCAGTAGGGCTCATCCTCTGGGGACCATGAATATCTGTACAAACTGTTATGGCAACCCACCCAATAGCAACATATTTCACTAAAAAACAACAATGTCAACTTCATGGTGGCGCTAGAAGAAAAGTCAGGGGATCACCAAAATCAGTAGGATTCATCCTCTGGGGACCATGAATATCTGGGGGAAAAAAATGTGTATGACAATCGATCCAATAACTGCTGACATATTTAAGTCTGGACCAAAGTGGTGGACTGACCAACAGACTGACATTGACATCCTAGAGCCACACTGTAAGCGAGGCAAAAAACAATGAAAAATAAAATTAAAAAGACAGAAGTAAACAAAACTATCAGTCAGTTAAGTGTAATAAAGTATGTAAGTCAGTGCTTAGATGTTTAATTAGTAATTACCTAAACCCTTATTGAGGATATGCTTGTTATGTTCACTAAGACATGAAATTGTGCTTCAGCTTGCCAACAGCTGACCCATCTCCTTGTGTTCACTCACACTCACATTAAACACACAATGTAGACCAAGACTGACATACCCGCTCCTGAACGTGACAGAAGCTGGAGAAATGTGAGATGGAGAGGAAGGAGAGGGGGAGTAGTGTTACTGACAAACATGCCTGTAGTTGTTGTTGTATGTCAGGTAGGTGGATGGGAAGGCACAGAGGTGTCTTTTTAAACAAGCCTGTACATTAACTCACACCCTGCAACAACCAGGACGAATTTCCAATTGCATTTTTTATCTTAAAAATAATCTTAAACATACATACATGAACAGTCATGTATGCACAGACCAATTTGATAGTTCAATGTCGATCCTCTCCTCTCCCTCTCATGTTTTCCCACAGCGAAAATCACTTGAAATGCTGAAGGAGAACGGAGGTGAAATAAGAACACCACCTGAATTTATGCACTGTCATACAAAGCAGCAAGATCTAAGTTATGATTGTAGCAGCAGATAGAATCCTAATTTAGTCCACCTCTCTTACTTTGTTGAGTCATTTGAAGTCAAATGAGTGCGATAGTGGTGATGAAATACATTGTAACTACAAACCTATCTGCTGAAGCCGTGGTCAGATATAACAAACATCGTTTCCCATGATCCTCTTGATCATCTTTTGATATGGAGAGCTGAACTGACTGGAGCACAAACAAGCACAGGCTAACGAGCCCTGTTTGCTCTGACCTCTAACGCTCTCTCTCACACACACTGTCTCATTGTTTCTGCCGACAGACAGATGCATTGTGCAAATACAAATAGGTCATTTCCAATCTCAGTAAGAGATCATTGTCCTTTTACAACCACTAAAGACATATCCATTGTTCTCTGTGTTTGTATTGTGACTGATTGCTCTGGACACTGAACACGTTTGCATAAGCATCTATTTGGTCGTCTGATTTGAGTGTAACAAGGCAGTGTAATGCAGTAAATTTGGACAGGAATTAGAGCTGAATCGATTAATAGATTAGACGATGAAGTCATATTTCAAGCCCACTTCACGCAGCGATTGTCCAAGAGAGAAAGTAAGCAGGGTTTAAACTTCTCTCTCAAGCTCTCTTTATTAATTATTTAAAGGACTGCTTCTGTCACTTTCTGCTTGTACAACTGAGTGCGACACTATGAACGCCTTCCATGCAGAACAGCTCCGATGTGTTCGGACGACACATCGTACAAGCTAGTTTGAATCGAGTGTACCCCGCCTAAATAATCAATGTATAGTTTTTTCCTGTAATGATTATGACGCACCCTCTGATCAGAGCTGGTAGCAGATCCATTCAAGTGTTGGCACACAGACTTGAGACCCACGACTGTAGAATAATTAAATCTTACCCAGTCAGGTAAGACTGAATATAATTTTGATCCAGATCAAGTCTTGGTCACTAGGATCACCGGTGCTGATCTTTGCCCCTATATTAGTTGTTTTGATCTTTAGATGCCTCTTCTTCTTCCTGTGTTATGTCATGTTGTTCTGAGTATGAATAACAGTCCATGACATTTTCAAAATACATTTATTTAAAGTTAGATTTTCACATCATCACTGTGGCTGTTTGTTCATCGTGAATGTCACCTGTATTGATGAAAGCAAAAAGCTTTTTCATATTCAGTCAATACTGGCACAGAAAATGCCAAGTTTCTGCTTGAAGTCATGTTCAGTCAGTTCTCAGTATTTCTAATATCACCCAGTATTCACTGCAACAAGATCTGAGTTCAAGGCCAATATATTAGCATGTGGATGTTTGTGTTACAGCAGCTGAACAAATACATATTTTTGTGACCATATTAGTGCCGCCAATTGGTTACTAAAAGCAGCAAAGCAACAATGTCACTACATAAAAATGTCATATTATTGAACTTCAGCCTACAAATTATGTTATTTTATCTTTTTAATATTATCAACACATTCCTTAACAAGACTAAAACAATGAATATATTCTACTAAATTGTTGTATATGCCGTCACAGCCTGATAGCGTATACCTCTTTGCTATAGAACTCCGTTATCTTGTGAATACTATTAACAACGCACTAAAGAGCCACACTGTTGCACTGGGTGAACAATGAACAGCTAAGGTAGTTAGTGTCTATATTTTCATGTTGTGCAGATGTCACTGTGCAGGCTCAGGGATGCAGTTCCTTGTTTACACTGTTTAGTGTTCGCTGTAATGAAGGAATATGTCACCCAGGCTCTTTTATGCATTTTTGATTGTTGCTGGACAACAGTTGGCTAATTAAGATCTAGCTGTGCAATGACTGCTAATGGAGCGTTAGTCCAACAACTATTATTAAGACATATAGTTGAATATCATGTGTTTTCTTTTTACATGCCACATTAACACTAACAGCTAAAATATATCATACTAAAACGGCAGTGGAATTAAGTAATCAAATGAGAAATAAAGGACACCCTTGTCCACATACTTTTCTTTTGGTCTTAGTTCTAATCAGGGAACAATTTAACGCTGCTGCATACAAAGATATTTAGATTATAGTGTGCTTTCAGATTTGTGTAAACAGTTTGGGGAGGGCCCTTTTCTGTTTCAACATGACAATGGCTCTGTGCACAAAGCCAACTCCATAAAGACATGACTGGTTTAATCACAAAGTGCAATTGAACCTGGTTTTGCCAATTTGTCTTTGTTTAGACTACTTAGGACCAAATTCACAGGTTTATGCTGGCTTATGACGTGAATTTAGCCTGAAAACCTCCTATTAGATGTAACCTGATTTGGCCCCAGAGGATTAGATAACACTATATGGCCAAAAGTATGTGGACACCTATGGGATGAACTGGAACACCGACTGCGAGACTGGCCTCATCGCCCAACATCAGTGGCCGACCTCACTAATGCTCTCGTTGCTGAATGGGAGCAAATCCAAAATCTGGTGGGAAGCCTTCACAGAAGAGTGGAAGCTGAAATGATTGAAATGTTCAGTTAAGTATACTGCCTTGGAAAAATGGTGTGCTGCAGTTGCCTTTTCCTGTGTGTACAGTAAATGATGACAATTCAATCAAGCTTTGTTTGTGTTTAATACACAGAAAGGTAATAGCTTCTTAATGGTACAGTGAACACATTAAAAAGGACAAGTCACAGAGCTGGACAGTGTAGGACAGGGATACTCAACTTGCTTTGTCTGGGGGCCACTTTAGCAAAATGACAAGAGGCCAGGGGCCAGTTAATAAACAGACATTATTAATATTTATCAGATATCCTGCAGTGCTACCAGATGGGAATGTTACACTGAAGCTAGCATGTTTTGATTCATGATGGCGCCTGATATTAGCAACCTTGCATACAGCAGTTGTCATTTGGCAAATTAAACACAGCAGTTTGGTATAAGATGGCAAAATAAAGACAAATTCATCTGTCAATTTTTCTTTGAATTGCCTGTTTTCATTGTCAACCTTTCCACATTTGCTGTCCCCACTCATCTTTGCGGCAAATCCAGTCGCAGCAGCCCCGCATAGGCAGTCGGGAGAAGTTTGCCCTCAGGATTTTCTGCCAGGCAGACAGCCCTAAAGGCAAACTTCTCCCACGTGCCCCGCGCAGGTCAGGTGTACATGAACTTTTCGCAGAAATCAATTGTCACCACTTGCACTGCACAGGTCGCTGATAGGCTAATATGCCAACGGACATTACTGAACATTTACTAATTGGTATAAACAAAAAACTCCCAGTGTGAATCAGTTTATTTTTATTGTGAATTAGAAAATGGTCAGCAGGCCACCTGGCACCCTATCACGGGGCCAGATTTGGCCCACGTGCTGTAAGTTGAGGATGAGACATAAAGGACATAAAACTTGTCAGCCACATTCAAGTACAAGACCTTCATTACACAGGACATGATACTATATTTTACAGGACAGAACGGACAGTGTACAGGATAGGACACAAAAGTGATTTATCTCCCCACACACATATGAACACAGAGTCAGCAATCTGTCATAATTTTTCACACACGCACATCCAGATGCGTGCACGCTCAAAGACAGTGTCCACATTTCTGATACACACACCAAAACAGGCTCTGATTATTTCTCTCAAACAGCCAATGTTTCTTTCATGCTCTTTTACACACACACACAAACACACACACTTACTGTACTCTTTCAGAATTGTGGTCTCTCAAACCCGCAGTAAACACACACTGATCTATTCCTTAGTGTGTCATTGCAGATGTTTGATTGATGCGTGTATGTATGCTGTGTGTGTGTGTGTGTGTGTGTGTTTTCTGTCAATTTGTGAGGCTGGCTGTGCTGAAAGTCTCCGATGTCTTGGTTGCAGAGCACCTCGAGGTGTCTGGCTAATGGGCTGGCAGGGGTAAGCCTTGATTGAATGTCCTGGAGCACACCACTGAGTGTGAGGACATGGAGAGAGAACTTTATCGATTTCTACAAAGACCGCTCTCTTTTCCCATAAATGTTATGGCTCTCTTCGCCCTTGCCCATGAGTGTGTGTGTGTGCATACGAGTGCTCTGAATGGCAGGATAAAGGTCCTTTCATCTATGGAGTCAGCACTGAGCCTTCTTCACTACCTGTGTTTGATGTCAAGACAAATGGGACGGCACGTCTCTGAGAGTGTATGTTGTAAAAAAACAATCTTAAAAGCCCATGGCTTTGGGTCGAAAGCCCTAAATTCATTCGCTGAAAGGTTGTTTCAAACAGGAAATTCCGTTTTTGCCTCTCTGCAGCAGCATCTGTTGAGTGTGAACAGCTTTATTTTGCTCCTCTATTCCCCGAGCAGTTTATCTGAACCAGTCAAAAAGCCAAAGACATTTCCGTTTTTTTTTCTGTTTTTGCACATTTCAGTTTGTTTATTGACTGAATAAATCAGCTAACTGGGTGGGTCTTTCCATCTGTCTTTCTTTCCAGAGGATACAGCCTTCGAGGCAGGTGTGCGGGTGCAGATCCACAGCCAGGCGGAGCCCCCGTTCGTTCACGAGCTGGGCTTTGGCGTGGCCCCCGGCTTCCAGACTTTTGTAGCCACACAGGAGCAGAGGGTAGGTGTCCCTGACTTCCACTGATACACAGTTAATAGCTTTTTTTAATCATTTCTCTTCCTTGTGCTGTTTTTCACTTCTAAGCTTATCGCTATAGATAAAAAACCTCTATGATAAACAGCTTGCCATAACAGGCATGATGGGATTGTGTGCATGCATGTGTGTGAGTGGATGGGTTTGTGGCTGCATGTGTACCCTCTGGACCCTCCATTGGCCTCTGTGGTCTCTTGGTGATTGTTGACTGACAAATGATAACTCCCCCCTCTGTCAGTGGCTTTGACCTTGCTTGTAGAGAGGGGCTTCACTGGAACTTAGCTCCACTCAATCATACTGAAGCTTTGGCCAATATTAAAGACTGCAGGTCAGACAGATATATGCATCTGAAGGTATCTGCTGTAAATAGCTTTTTCTCTGTCACCAGAGGCTCCTTCTTCACAAGGTTGTTTTTCACATCTTCTCTTTTCCATCCTGTTGGCTTGAGTTGAACACAGCTTCAGTGAGGGTGTTTCTACACTGCCAAGCTGAATGTCTTTATATTGTGACTCCTCTCAGCCGTGTCAGTTAGGAATCCATTTTACCAAGGTTATTAGTTCTGTCTTTCATTTTCAATGTTTTTGTCTGTATTTTTCTTACTGTCTGTTTCTCTTTTCCTGCCTCCAAGTGAAGCTTTTAAGAATGTACTGTCTGGCTCATCAGCGGGAGTTGAGCAGACAGATTTCTGTCAAGATAAATTCATTGCCCTCTCATTTTTAAAATGGGCTCTGTCTGCGGCATATCAATGAATGTTCTTTTCCTTCACCAACCGCCAGCTGTCAGTGAGTGTTTACACGCGCATAAACCTGCAATAATGGATTTTTTGGCCACTTGGAGGCAGCGGAAACACGCTGTGAAAACAACACTGACATAATAACACCTTTTAATTTTATACGGGGAACGCCTATTTACTCATCCAGCAGATACGGATAACATTTGCATTAATTTGGAGTCGCGTGTCTGACCACCTGGCAAAGGTGAGTCCAAGATTCCGCGAAATATCTCGCTCTTTAGCCACTAAATGCTCCGCTGTGTTCACCAGCTAGCTAACATTGTGTATCTGCTGTTTAGTGCTGGACAGATAGCGTACGGTGGGTTTTCAGAGCTTTTTCACTAAAAACTGCAGCCAAAAACCAAACTATGAGAGCGGTGAGAGTGAAACAAAGCAGAAATGTTGCGACTGTAAAACCAAAACAATGAGCAGAAAGTCGCTCTAAAGCTTCGTAGAGAAGAGGGGAACTGCAGAGTCGGGTGATAGTTCTCTGTGGGTTCAACATTATGAGCGACCCCTATCACATACAACTAATCATGGGATCCGTTGGTAATATAAAAGTATTGATTATAGCCACTTAAAGTAATCGGGGTACAGAAGGCTTTCTCCAGTAATCTGATTTCTTAAACATCATGTGAAGGAAAAAACTGTTTTCTGTAATTGGGTTCAGGGAGTTGAGAAACCTGATTTCCCCAGCTAGATTTCTCCTGCAGAAAGCTGGTTTCTTGGCCTTGTAAACCTGTCACCGGGTTTCTAATTGACTTTTCACGAGTATGCATGTGCATGACAGACCAAGCTTCAGAAAAGGAAAGTGTTGCTGTGACAGCAGGGCGGGAGGATAAAAGGACAAATCACTACATGTATTTAAAATTATTCTCTCCGAAGTTCAACTAAAACCGAAACAAACACAAAGAAGCCTCAAAGTCTAAATACACCACTAAACAATTGACTGTGAAATTCAGTTACATTTCGTGCTTGTCCATCATCGCTTATGTAGTTGAAATAAAAAACAATGGTTTACAAATTAGGGATTTACAGTACATGCAAACACATTCTCCCTGGTTTCTCTGTGTAACCTGGTTTCTCAGTGCATGCAAATGTACTAAATGAGAGTGAATGAAATTGCACATGATAGAAGAGGAGTTCAGTTTGAATTTAGGAACTTTCCTTGAGCAAAATTCAGTTGAAACCTCGCCTCACTACATCACAGCTCAGCGTGGTGCTGCGATACAGAGACTTACCTCAGCGGTAGGCAGGAAGGGGAAGAGGAGATCTATCCAGAGATATTTAGGCCTCCTGGGTAATGAGCCTCCAGGGTTTCTGTCTCTGCTCATCTGTCAGCCCAGTTCTGTGACTGGCAGGGCGAAGACAGCCCCTACTCTGCCTGCCTGCTGCGAAAACACTGCCCCTCTCCACAAGCCCGCACAGTGGGAAACAGCAAATTTAGCTCCAGCTAATTAATGCAGAACTGCACTTTGTATCAGAAGTCTGCGAAAAAACCCTCCTGCTGTGAGACGTTCCCACCTGTCTCCTCAAGCTTCTTCTTCTGTGGAAACCCGAAGGGCACTTTCAAATACGTCCAAAAACAATCCCCCTAATGATGATTGGGTAGAGTATCTAGGGTGAAGATTTGGGATGGGGCCTTGTGGAGCATGTTAAAAAAAACCCTGGTGATTAGTGGGTCTTTATAATGGATACCAATCAGTCTGCCTGTGAAAATGACTTTGACAAAGGATTTAAATGAACTAATTTTGGCTAATAATATTAGGCCTAGATCAAAGCCACTCAATCAAGTGAGCTAAAGGCACAAAGTATACAGCCTATAATAAAGGCTGGATGAGTCCTCACATGCAGGCAGGCAATTTTAACTTTAAGCTCTCCAGACATAGAAATGGGCTTTTGACTACAGCTAAAAGGGCATGGTGGTCCCTTGGTTGAAAAAGTCATTCTTCCCAAAGGAATAAAAAAGGAAGTCTCCATTGTACCATTATTCATTTGCTGCCTCATGATTCAAGCTCAAGGTCTTTGTATTTCTGTTTCGCTCTCTGCTGCCAACAGAAAGAGGCAAAAAAAAAGTTTTGGGAAATTTGTGACTTCCTTGCGTACACCGATTTGATGTTGAGGTCCATCTTAAACCAGCGTTCTCCCGTTTCCTTTTCTGCTCACCCAGTCAGCGCTAATACAATGACCTCGGTAAAACCCATCCTATTCTCAAATCCACCTTTTTTAACAATGTCCCTTGCTGACCAAATGGTAAAGCCTAATTAAAGCATTGCTTCGGTATAGCAGGGGAATGGAACATTGATTAATAACCCGCTGAGTGGGGCACAGGCCTAGACAGACCATAATCAGGTCAGCAGGTTGGATTATCTGATTACAGAGAAATAATCAGATCTCAAATCAGCCACAGCTAACTCTAATTGGGCCAGAAGTGAAGATTAGCCGAGGTGTGAAGGTGATTTTAAAGGTTAAGGATTGCTGAGAAGCACCTTTCTTAAGTCCCTTAATAAAATTAATAACATCTAGATGTCGGTATTCATTGCTTGTGCTTGCTGCTGGCATCGGGGAGGGCATGTTTAATTATCACAGGAGACATTATTGCCGTGGCCAGAGGCTTTTGGGCGTTGAAATATTCAGCAGGCTAGATTGCTGTTTGGATTGCGTTTGAATTTATTGTCCTAAGTGTTGGTGAAGTGACTGTATCTGCAGACTTTAAAGCATCAAACTCCCTAGAAGCAGAGACACAACATCGCCTGACAGGAGGGGCAGGGTTTCAAATTCTGTCAGGACTAACAAGCAAACTGTGGCCAAATTTCACCTGGCAGGATGTTGTGTTTTGCCTCATCCAAAAAAAAAAATTGCTCTTTTGGCAGAGGAAGCAGCCTCACTTGGGATGCATTGTGATGACAATGAAGGGAACTGGGGAACAGAGGGTGGTGGGTGATGGATACCGAGTGCGCAGCTAGAGCGCGCTGCCTGTGTTGTGGAGCAGATGGGCCTCCACACTGCTCGGCCCGGTGTCCCCCCTTCCTCGTCTGCTGTCCCAGTCTTCAGAGCCACGGGAGCAGGAGGAGAGCATTTGGAGTTTTTGTGCTCCCGTCGCTGGGTGTTGTGGGATTTCTCCGACAGAGTCTGTTGGCTATCTGTTGAATTGTTTTCCGCACCGCCTGGTTTGTTGTGAGGCTCTTCTGCTTCTCGGTACTGGCTGGGTTTCAAGGACTAAAGAACGCGTTTTGGAGAGCTGCTGTCAGGGTCTGTCCACATTTTGGACTTAATACATGGATTTCTTCTGTACATGTGTGTGTGCATGATATCTGCAAGTCTTGAAAAGCCTTAAAAAGTATTGAATTCAGATATTAAAAAGTACTTGTTCTAACTTATTTTTTATGTGGTGGCGGGCTGTTGAGAGACGCTATACATCTATAAACTATAAGTGAGACTGGTGAGACAGTGGACTGTGTATGCAGCAGGCTGTTTATCCCTTTTAGTAAGTAAGCACTGTTGCTACTGCTAGCAACAGTAGCTAGGAGGCTCCTCGACCCATAATGGGCAAGTGTCAATTTTAGTAAAAGCTTGGATTTATTTAAATTAAGTATTTTTTCATTGGTTTATCCATCCATCTTTTTTTCTGCCACTTATCTGGGTCCGGATCAGATAACTTATTAATTATATTGCTTGGGATTATTGTTATATACTGTAAAGCTGGGAAGAATTGAAAAAAAAGTGATAGAAATGTCAATAAATTCATGAACTTAATAAATAATTGTAAGCCATATTGGTTTTCAATTTTTCAATGTCATTCTTTGACAGGTCTGACCGTGAAAAAGGTGTTAAATTGGATTCTATGTGGTTTTACAAAGATCTTAAAAAGCCTTAAAATTCATTCGGTGAACACTGCAGAAACCCTGGTGTGTGCGTTTGAGAGAAACTAACCCCACGCATCCTTTCTCACCTGTAGCTGACCTACCTGCCTCCCCCGTGGGGAGAGTGTGAGTCGAAGGCTCTGGAGTCAGGCTTTTTCCAGGTCTACAGTGTAACTGCCTGCAGGATCGACTGTGAAACTCGTTACATCGTCGAGAACTGCAACTGCAGGATGGTGCACATGCCGGGTAAGCACCACCACACTTTTGGTGGTGTATTGACTGTGTGTTCCTCTACAGTTTTCAGCAAGGTTGCAGTATTTTATGTGTGATTAAACTGCGTTGAGAGGCCTCATATTGATATGACAAGTCAATACTGGATTAAGTGTTGGCATTATGTGCCTGGCAGGAAAAAGGTGCTGTGCCTCAAAAATTGTTTTCTGATTCATCCAACTGTTTAAACTCTTCACTGCCATTGACTTCCTCCTCTAATGTGTTTCATTCAAACTGTTCCTAGGTGATGCTTCTTACTGCACGCCCGAGCAGTACAAAGACTGCGCTGAGCCTGCCCTTGGTAAGTCTGCATAAACACACAGCTCTCATGAGCACGAGTCAAGGTGCCGCACACATACTGTACTTTCTGGTTTACATATCATCATTTGCCTCGGCAAGGATTAGGATTAACTTTTTGCCTGTTGATACAGAGCTTTAATGCTAAACCTGCTTTAAAGTTGAGCAACACCGGAGAGAATTTTAAGCTTGAGACGGCTCAACTGAAGAGCAGCTACAGTATATCATCATGCATGCCAAAGCACTGTGGTAGGAAAGAAAATCTACTTCAGTAACGGGTGATAGCCACCTGTCATTGGACCTCATTTAAAAAGGAAACTGCACAGTCGAGGAATAACTCATGTAGACTCTGTAGGCAAATCTGCTAATTAGGCCACAGCACTTTCAGTGTATTCTGTATATGGTGGAAAGTGAATGTGTCACTGCTTAACCTTTTGATTTATCAAGAGAACAGGATTAATCAGTGTGTAACCAACATCAGAGCAGACAGAGACTGCAGTGTTAGAGTTCAATTTAATGGATGGATAGTCAGATAGATAATGGGTCATATTTCCTGCACTGAGCTGAATTATACAACCAGGTAAGAGGTTTCAGGCTGCTTTTATGCCTCCCTTCAAGTTCAAGATTTTATATTACCTTTGTCAGTTTTATTAAATGTTAGCTCGTCCAGCTGTTTTAAGATATTGATCTGATTTTCTTTGTTTTGACTTTTTATGAAACTGCCCTAATGTCTCAGGGTAATATTTCTACCTTTTGCCACACTCGAGAGAGAGACTCATGAAAGTTAGATGAGGCGCTTTCTTTGTGATTTTATCTAAATTAAATTCCTTGGAAAGTGCTTAAAAGTCAAGCTTTTAGCCTTCTAAAGCAGCAACGATCGTGAAGAGACGTTTTCTCATCCTGTGTTAAGGATCACAATAAAGGCATGTTAAGAAATTCACCAACAACGTGTCTTTCCATAAAGACACCAAAGACTTTGCTGTGAAGAGTTTTCTACCAAAGAAATAGTCCCCAGGAAGACTGTTGACAGCGTGATCTGTGGAATATCCAGACTAACAAGGACTGTATTACAGATGTAGCGTCTGTGTGTCAACGTGTCAAACGGACACACTATCAGCTCTGATCACGTGGTACATCATCATAATTGCAGGGGGAAAAAATCTGTTTTGCGAGGCAACATAAAGTTGTATTTATACTTCTGCGTTAATATGCAATTCCTCAAACATGTAACTACACGGGGACTGCAAGAACTGTGATTAGGCAGATTGTGTTTTCTCCTACAAGTTTCTGATTGTTAAGGGTGAAGGAAACATTAAGGAAGTTGAAGAAAGACTCTCAGAAGTCTTCTCCTTCTCAGTAACACATCTAACAAGCCATTATACTGCCTACCTTCTGTTCACCGCGATCACCGCTCTGCATGAATCATTGAACGTAAACACGATAATTGCACAGCGGTAGTCTCCTATTCAGTAAGGAGATGGTGAAATAAGATGAGGTGAAATAATGTTATAAGTTACCCTTGAGGTAACTCCAGTTCTGTAAGTGTCTGTGTCTCTGTTACTATGGGGGCTATAATTAAAGCATGAGACGGCCTTTTCATGTACGATACATTCATCTAGTGTTGCTGAGGTGTTGTCTATGAATAAAACCTGATGCTCTACAACTCCTGTTAACCTCTTGTATCATATAGAAATCCAGCTTTGATTATCCTCAGGTATTTTCGGACTGAGTCTGACTGTCCTCTGTTCACCTTTGGATGGGTTCTCTCTTTTTGAAAATGTATTTATGCACATGGGGTTTGGGTAGGTTTTTCACAGGTCCATTTCAAAGCAAAAATCTTGGACTTGTGAGGATCTCTGCTACAAAATAAATTCCATTCAATTCCATTGTACTGGGCTGGAGGCAGACGTCTTAAAAAACAGAACACCTTCAAACCTGGGCGAATAAAACCAAAACCGTCTGTATGGCTAGATTTCATGAGATAAGTGAGAAAATGTGGGGGGTTTGCTGTAATTTGGGTGTACCGGCCCTTTAAGTGCTATACCCATTTAGCAACTTCTTGCATAGTAATTAAGAAATTATAGCATACTTGATATGATTAAGTAAACCCACTGTAAGCCATATTAATTCTATTATAATGTGCATTTTCTGATAAATATAAGCCCATATTCAGTGAAAACATAAATAATAAGTTGATTCAATAGCATACTAAGTAATGTATCAACCTGCACTGTTGGCTAGTGGGAGTTACAGCAACATCAGACAAACTTTCTATCCTCCCACACCAGTCTCTCTGCTCCACCCCGAGGAAAATAATTTCTGGAAAGCCAGAAAGGTAGAAAAAAAATGTAGCCAAGGGCAACAAAACTTTCAGGCAATCTGCATCAAGGCTGCAGGCTTCGACACCCTAAGAGCATTCAGTGTAACTCGCCAGTGTGTCATTAGCATGCACTCGAAACCACATGTTACACTGTATGATGCAGCAGGAGTGTATAGAAGGCTTTGGTGCTTATTCCAGACAGCTCTTTTTCCTCTCTCTTCTCTGTAATTGGCTTCATTTTTGGAACAGTAAGGCTTTCACAATCCCAACACACACACACACTCTCACTCACTCAGCTTGGATCATTGAATGCAAATGAATTCTCGTTTTAAACTCAGTGCCAATTTGCTATACCCACCAGAGAAGATTTCACACGGCAAAGTTTGATTGGATTTTTCTCTCTCTATAACTGTGTCACTCAAGTTTTGGAGACGGCGCTGAAAGTATTTTTTTGAGGGGAGAAAGCTGCATCTGTTGTCTGTGAACAACTTGCTCATCTAGCCGTTTGCTTTTGAGGAAACAGAGGCGGCTCATAATTACACACCCAGACAGAAAACACAATTATTTCCGATTTTCGTTTCGTTCGATTGCTAAACAGAAGACTCAACCTGCCAAAACTGTCTTAGATAAGTGGTAATATCAGTTGTCTTCCTGTCAGAAATATGTTTATTTCTACTTCTTCTTTTTATCAGTTGATATTAACAGCTAGTTATGCATTAACATTTGGGAGAATACAAAAGTTATCAAGAAGAAATGTATTATGTTCATTTGGTCTAGATTTATATGTGTGAAAGAGGAAAAGAGTGAGGGCGGTCAATCATTTGAATGCACGAGGCCTTGCTCCCGTGTATCCAATAACGTCTCATTTGAATAAAAATAAGAGACCACTGAGAAGCCATATTGAATTTCCTCTTGCAATTACGTGACTGTGTGGCCTCGCCGGCTATTAGTTCACCGTGGGGGACAGCTGCCTCATGCTCTGTGATCTGCAGGATCTGCCACGGAGCTGCCTCAGTCAGAAATAAGCCTGATAACATCCCTTTCCCTTCCATTCAGAGATTTTAAAGCCGAAGAAGAGTTTTAAATCCAAAGAGAGAAGTTTTTGGTTGTGAGAGAGGACTCTGTGATCTCTGGTGAAAATAAATGAGATGTATTGAAACTTTGCAACTTCAGAAATTCAGACTTCAGCTTAAGAGAGTGATTTGTGAGGAGTGTGAGCAGCCTCGGCGCCGGAGAAGCTTTTGATGGAGCTATATTTGAAATGCTTGTGTCGCTTAACATTACCATCACTGCGAGAGAGTTGGTGTTATGTAGGAGGCTGTGGGCTTAACACGAAATCATCCAGTGCGTTTTAGTTTTTTTTTTTTTCTCTTTCTCTGAGTCAAACTGCCAAAGCAGAGCCGTGAATAGAGCCTGGCATTTCTGCATCAGGACTCTGTCTCTGTCAGGGTGAAGGCTGTTTCTCGGATGCTGCTCGAGGGCGTGTTTGTGTTTGGTGCTTTACATTCTCTACTCTGTGACTTTGACAATGACATTGACTTATACTGTCGTTAGGGCTTTAATGGAGTTAACATCCGCATGACTCAAGACCACATGTGAATGGGGGTCGTGTGTGTGTAGGTAGGTATGTGTGACCTCTGTTTTCAGCTAGATTAAGAAATAAGATGCTAGATGTTTTTTTTTTTTTCTTGTGGTCCTCAGAAGATATACAAGCTGGACGCTCTGAGCACAAGGCTACAGAAGCTTCAGGCCTGTACTTTAGTTTGAGCGCAGTAAGCTTTAATGTTTATCAGCAGGGAAAAAGCTTTGACGTGCAGCAGGAACTGACACACTACAAAGATGGTGGCTAATTAAAAGTAATTAGCTGTGCAGGTTAAATGAACTACTGTCGCAACTTAGTAAGGTTTTAGTTCACTACAGTCTTGTTGAGATAAAAAAAGAAAGAAAAAAAGGAAAAAGAACATTAATTTAAAATGATGTAAAATATTAATATGATAAATATTTATTTTAGGGCTACAATGATCAATTAATGTTTTAATTATTTTTCCAATAAATTGAATGGTCCTTTAGTCTATAAAATGTCAGAAAAATGCCTGCTGCACTTTCCCAGATTCTAAGGTGATGTCTTCAAATTGCTCGTTTTGTCCAACTAACAGTCAAAAAACACAATATATTCAATTTCCAATGAAAGAAAAGCAGTAAATCTTCATATTTAAGAAGCTGGAACCAGTGATCATTTGGCATTTTTGCTTGAAAAAACATCAAAAAGTAATGAATAAAAATGAATTTATTATCTAAATTGTTGTTGCGTAATTTCCTATCAATGGACAAAATAGACTTATTTGTCATTTTTATAGAGACTAAAATGTGTTTAGAAGCTTATAGTGACCTTAACATGTTGTAAATGTGTTTATCTAATTCATGACAGCACTGTAGTATTTTAAAATATGGTAACTCATGATGCTTGTGTGTCCCAGTATTAACTTTACACCTGCTGACTTTATCAAATATGATCTTTTTTCATATTTTATAGACAAAGACAAGACATTATCACATGTTTTTGCGGTCTCAGCAGTGAGTTCACTTTCTCATAAGGTATTAGAATAATAAAGGGATTGTTGGGTTTGTGCAGGTGACTCTCCTCATGGCCTTTTTATTGCATTTTATTATTACGCCAGCTCAGTCTGGGCAGAGGTTCTCCAAAATAAAAGGGAAGACAGTTGGATGTGACTTGTCGCAGGGTTGAAGGCCTTAGTCATACTGTCAGCAGAATATTCATAACCACATCAGGGACTTCATACCCAGAGCAGTGGCAAAGTATTTGGGAATCACAAACTGCCTTCAAACTGGATGTGTCAGTATGTCTGGAACTATGTCAGGAAAAAGTCTCCCTTTGTATCTAAAACAGCATTTTTCCCTTGTGTTCATCATCCTCAACCCATCCTCCCACATCTCGTTCCATTTTGCCCCCCTCAATTTTACACTCCTCCGCCTCTCCATCACCCCTCCGGCGTGAAGCTAAACTGTCGGCTGTGGAGAGCAGCAACTGCATGTGCAGGACGCCGTGCAACATGACCCGCTACAACAAAGAGCTGTCCATGGTCAAAATCCCCAGCAAGACCTCGGCCCGCTACCTGCAGAAGAAGTTCAACAAGTCAGAGAAGTACATCACGTAAGTATGCAGAGCTTCTTGTCACGTTGCTCGCTCTGTTCTGACCACCAGCAGGCGATGCAAGTGACTACAAATTAATATGATATATTTACAAAGTCGCAGTTACAGTTCTGGTACTGCTTGTAATGTGCTAATAGCATAGAATTACTCTAACTTAAAATAAATTTACTTTAAACATTCCTGCATTCCTGGAACATTCATATGCACAGATTTGAACTTCATTCATATGTTTATGGGATTAATCAATGTTTTAATCATTCCTAAATAATTGTAGGTAGAAATGAGCAGTTAGCACTTGTAAACTGATACGCCGCAATTCTTAATATGGGTTGTCACGTGTTGTAGGCCATGAAAATACCACAAAGAAAAAATACAAGTGACTGTTCCTGCAATCCTTAATGCTAATGACATCCTAATTCACAAAGATACACATGTAGGTTAAAAACAAATCAGTGGCACGGACATTTCATGAATCAGATGTAGTGTTTTCTTATTGTGAGAGAAAGAAAATAGGAAACATACGTGAAAGGGGCCTAATGAGTGTAGCTGATAATTTTTTAGGCTTTTTTATTTTTATTTTACCATATTCATTCACTGTCAACACACCAAGGCAGGCAGATAAATATTCACATTTACACCAACGCACATTTTACAATTTGCCTGATGTGGAGGAAAGCTGAGCATCCAGAGTAAACACACATTAAAAGAGAAAAACATGCAATCTCACCACAGAGAGGATCGGTGTAGAGTCCTTTTAAATGGAGGTTTTAAAGAGCTCTCATCTCTGTCTGGCTGTGCAACCAGCGTGTTCTCCTCCCACACAGTGGTTGTGTTTCCCTGGTTGCTCAGCTCTGTAGGAAACGGATGGACTGTTGCTGATTGTGTTGCTTGCCAAGTGATCACCTGATGTGGGATTCATTAAGACAAATGCCCTATTTTTTGCCTTTTGCAGGGACAACATCTTGGTGTTGGACGTGTTCTTTGAGGCTTTGAACTACGAGACCATCGAGCAAAAGAAAGCTTACGAGGTGGCAGGCTTGCTGGGTGGGTTTTAATCATTGTTAATCTTATTTTCCAAACCTGGGTCCAGACTAGTCGCAGCCATGCTGCTTTTAAAACGATGTGAATTCATGGGAAATGGCCCACCCTGACTCATGGCAGCAGATTTAAATAAGATAATTCAAAGATGCCTGATTGGATGGTCCACAAACTTGCTCATGGTGCCGTTACTGTATGTGACAGCAAAATGTCAGCACTGTGAAATGTTGTGATTTTAGTGACAGCAAGCTAAATCGGACAATTTTGTCAGTATCAACAAATGAAAAGAGCACAAATTAGCCTCTCCACAAGCTTTAAGTGATATTGACCGATTAACTGAGACAAATAAAAATAGCCAAACAGGATGGGATCTGAAATCAAGGTTATTTGAGAGATTATATGTGATGATGAGTAAGAAATATGAGGCGTACTATTACTACCTGGCTCAAACTTGACAGGTGTTTGAAACAGACAAAGTATGAAGTTTAGGGTCTGTTTGTTTGTTTATTTCGTTGCTTAAAGCTCAGGGGCTTGGGCAGGATTCAGGTTTTGTTGTTTTCAAATGTATTTTATCAAGAAATCTCTCTCCTTCTACGAAACGCCCAATGAAGAGGGAAACCTCTTCGCAAGCTAATGATCAGTAATGGATCAAATAAAGCAATAACGTAGCCTTGGTTCTTGTTTAGCATTAGCGGTTGGGTATAGACTATAGATATAAACTGAACTTATTTTCTTCTGTTATTTCTGTCTCTTTGTGTGACGTTTACAGGTGATATTGGTGGTCAGATGGGTCTGTTCATTGGAGCCAGCATCCTCACCATCCTAGAGCTGTTTGACTATGCTTATGAGGTCAGTCTCAAGTTGCTGTTTTCCCCCGTCTATTCTCACACACCCATCGAAACACATCACTCCTCTATGGGCTCTCACAGCTTTTTGTTGGTGCAATAAACTTTGATAGCTTTTTGTTTTGGGTTTTTCAGTGAAGAGCGAGAGCACTGACCATGAAAGCTGACAGCAGGAACAATGTCACTGATACAAAAAGCAGATAAGAGCTAGATTTACTTCAGAGCTGACTGAGATGAAGGATTGCGGGATGGTACTTTTCCATTACCTTTGCTCTACTGTGTGCCCCTGTTTAGAGCTTCTCACGCTGCTTTCAGCTGCACCGTGTTCTGACAAGCACATAATAGTCTGCACCTCCCATAGGGTTCTGGAAATACACAGGAAAAGTAATTTTCAAGAGATTTTTTATTTTATTTTAATGGCCATAATGGCATAATGGGAATAAGAAACCCTCATGTGGCTGACATAAGCAGTTCTAAAGCAACTTTTAACAGGTTTCATGCTGAAATAATTGCGATGGTGTTGTTTGTTGCCACATTTGCCACCCGATTACTTTTTACTTACTTTAATTACAAGAAAAGCTAATGGAGGTCTTCTGTAACAGACTGAATGATGTCTCTCTGACTTGTATTTTTTCTGATCTTCAGGTGGTGAAAGACAGACTACTGGATTTACTGAGCAGAGAAGACGAGGAGGAGAGTCATGGAGAGGATGTGGTAAGAGTGGCCTTTAACCCTTCACTTGTCAGTCTTCTTCAGAGAGTACTCTGTGTAAGTGGAGCGTGTAGATTCAGTGCAGTTTTACTCTCTGATCATGCATATCAAACCTTGCCCTATCCCTACCCCTCTGCACAAGCATGTAGAAAGTGCAGCCTAGCAAATCTAAGACCGTGTTCAGGCCGACAGTAGCATGCCAATTTGGCAGGAAAAGCTCTGCTCTTTGAGGGAGCTCTCAAAGAATCCGAACAGCAACATCAAATCATCAAATCTTAGTTAAATCAACAACACCAAAAGCTGCAGTATAAGGAGAAAGAAGGCTGGGGTGGTGGAGGGAGCTGCAGCAGCAAACGGCGCTTGCATGATGGTATTTGCAGAGTAGTCAGTGAGAGGTGTCAGGTTACAATGGACACTGTGCACGCCTGAAAGAATATTACTGGACATTACTAGTCAGCTGGTAGCCAAGCAGCAGTGAGTTAGCATGCCAGTGGCTAGCTCTCCAGCCAAAGTAGCAATCAGCTCCACAAGTAGTCACCAGAAACACAGATTTCACAAGGATGCCCAAATTTTGCTTTTCCACTCTCTGGTCTGACCCAGCGTTAAGACTCTTTCAATCTTTTTATCCCAGAGTTCCTGTGACCCGGTGGCAAACCACTCCGAGTCCATCAGCCACACTGTGACAGTCCCCCTGCAGACAACGCTGGGCACCCTGGAGGAGATTGCCTGCTGAGGCCCTCCCCCTTTCCTCTCAGAGCCACACACGTCCAGAGGCTGCCTCCACGGGGTGGCGCTACATCCTCTGTTAGGGGCATCCTGCAGGACCTTAACAGTGGAGGGGAGGAGACGAAGACAAGAACAGGGGTTGGTCTAGGACAGCGCTGCGCTCTGTCACACCGCCCTGTCTGAGGCACTAATGGGGATTAAGGTGCTGTCGGCTGGACTTATCAGCCCTCTCTGTCACCCTGCACTGTACTGTAGTGGGAGGGTGGCCTACACCGTGCCAGACCTGCAGTGGGGTCTGTGTCTCCACATACACAGAAAATCAGAGACTGTGGGGCTACTACCCATAAAGGGAACTCGTCCCTGTGCAGCATATCTATGTAACAAACACATTCATATGTCGGTCACTGCCAAACAAACTGTACAAAATTGGTTTTGAACTGTCCAATCTGCATGCGTCAATCTATCTTGCTCTCTTTGCTGATGCATACGCTGGACTGCAGTGTTGCTTTACTGTACATGTGTGCCATTTGTCTCTCAATCTGCAGGACAGGCCTGTGACAAGGGCCCAGGTGAGATGTCGAACTTCGAATGTACAGATTGAACATATGGTTGTTTAAAATCATAGTTCAGATGTGACCAATCCTTTGAAAATCCATTCTAATGAGCGATTCATCATTTCTTAGTTAGATATCTTGAAGGGGAGGTGGTTGGTAATGTATGAGCATTACTGAGGGGAAAAAAAAACACCCGAACATTTGCTTTGTTTAATGAAAGCAGTGAAATCTGAACATTTTGCATATTTTTTTTCACCTGTCAGTTTCAGTTTAATCAGTTTACTAAAAGGCATGTTTGCTGCGTGACTCCCGGGGTGCTAAGCTGTTCTCCACAGACATCTTTAAAGGGATGTCATACTCTTGCTGTTAATTTATGTGAATAAATGACTGGCTTCTGGCTGCTGCACCTCACCACGGCAGCCAGCTAAGTGAGGTAGAATCTGAATTTATTTGCCTGCCAGACAGCAAGCCATTTACAAAATGCTGCAGCAAAATAATATGCCCAGGCTGTTGTTAAACTATTGTTTCATTAAGATAATGTCAGGTTGATGTTTCAGACAGCTATCACCACTTTATCAAGGATGGGATCATTGTGTCCAAAAAAAATCACATCATTTTTCACGAGTATAAAAATGATTACAAAAGCACCATGACGAGGGTTCAGCCAGGATGGGATTTTTTTTGTTGTTGTTTTTTTAGGATACAGGGTCTGCTGTGTTATGGTGTAAATATCTGTGTTTTTTCTCATATAAACGGGTACCATGCAGACATGCCTGAAGCAGATCTAATTTAAAAAGAACTTTGGCAAAACATCAACTCCAGGTCCAGACGTGACTATGTGTTTGTCACATTTTTTCCGTTACTCAATCTGCAGCTCTCAGTAGGTGAGAATCTTATGTAACAGGCAGTAGCATTTTTGGGGTAGCTGAATGTCATGCTAAAAGTGAAGGACACACTTTGCTATGAGCACCAGGCATCCTTTCCAATACAGGTTCAGTGTCCTCAGAAACAACGGTTAACATATATATGGCTTTACACCAAAAGCTTGTGTGAGACCATGTGGAAGATTTAGTGTATCTGAGTTTTCTATTTCTAGTTCATGATCATCCTAGCATGGTCTCTGTCATCATGGTAATGTACATTACAGGTAGGAATGAATTCAAGTGCTTTGTGAGACTGTTTGAATTATGATTTCCCATCTGTGGCTCAACCTGCTGTCTCTGTGTACTATCTCATGTTGTGGCTTCAGACGAACATACAATCCTCAGCCGACCTGCAGGAGTGTGAGACGAACATCTCGCTTCTCTTGGTGGCAACGACACTGGCTGTTTCTTCTCTCTACTTTGGCTTCAATTGTTATCGCAGGACAGCGTTTTCTCATTTTGTGATGCAGCATACAGTGTGTGTTTTTAATGTGAAACAATTAAATTAAAAAGTTGTTTTGCAGTGGTGGTGTCCTGTTGTGGCAAGGCTAAGCAAGTATTGCACCTTTCAACAAGAAGGCAATTCTTTGTGCTTTACATAAGACGAGATATAAAAGAAACAAGATTACGAGTTTACAGCCATGCTAGCAGCTCTGTGAGACACAGTGGTGCTTTGAGCTAAATGCTAATGTCAGCATGCTAAAATGCTCACTGTGACAATGCTAACATACATACAGTGGCAAGAAAAAGTAAGTGAACCCTTTGGAATTTCCTGGTTTTCTGCATTAATTGGTCATAAAATGTGATCTGATCTTCATCTAAGTCACAAATATAGACAAACAATGTGCTTAAGCTAATAACACACAATTATAATCTTTCATGTCTTTATTGAACACACCCATTAAACATTCGCAGTGCTGGTGGAAAAAGTAAGTGAACACTTGGATTTAATAACTGGTCGAACCTCCTTTGGCAGAAATAACCTCAAACAAACGCTTCCGGTAGCTCCGGATCAGACCTGCACAACGTTCAGGAGGAATTTTGGACCATTCTTCCTTACTGAACTGCTTCAGCTCAGTCATATTCTTAGGATGTCTGGTATGAATGGCTCTCTTGAGGTCATTCCTGAGCATCTCTATTGGGTTAAGGTCTGGGCTCTGACTGGGCCACTCCAAAAGGCAGATTTTCTTTTTTTGAAGCCATTCTGTAGTAGATTTACTTCGATGTTTAGGGTCATTGTCCTGCTGCATCATCCACCTTCTGCTGAGCTTCAGCTGGCGGACAGCCACTCTGACGTTATCCTTTAGGATATCTTGATATACTTGGGAATTCATTTTTCCCCTCGATGATGGCAAGCTGTCCAGGCCCTGAGGCAGCAAAGCAGCCCCAAATCATGATGCTCCTTCCACCGTACTTCACCGTTGGGATGATGTTTTCATGTTGGTATGCAGTGCCCTTTTTACGCCATTCGTAGTGCTGCGTGTTTTTCCCGAATAATTCAACCTTAGTTTCATCAGTCCACAAAACATTTTCCCAGTAGCGTTGTGGAGTATCAAGGTGCTCTTTGGCAAACTTCAGGCGTGCAGCTGTGTTTTTTTGGAGAGCAGCGACTTCCTCCATGGTGTCCTGCCATGGACACAATGCCTGTTCAATGTTTTGCATATGGTAGACTCATGAACAGAGATGTTAACCAGTTCCAATGATTCCTTCAAGCCTTTAGCTGTTACTCCAGGGTTCTTTTTTACCTCATTGAGCATTCTGCGTTGTGCCTTTGGAGTCATCTTTGCTGGGCGCCCACTTCAAGGGAGAGTAGCCACAGTACTAAATCGTATCCATTTGTAGACAATTTGTCTAACTGTGGACTGATGAATATCTAAACTCTTAGAGATTACTTTGTAACCCTTTCCAGCTTTATGTAAATCAACAATTCTTGATCGTAGGTCTTCTGAGATCTCTTTTTTGCGAGGCATGGTTCACATCAGCAGATGCTTCTTCTGAATAGCAAACTCAAAATGTTTGAGTGCTTTTTATAAGTCAAAGTAACTCAAACCACACCTCCAATCTCGTTTCACTGATTGGACTCCAGGTTTGCTAACTCCTGACAATGTCCAATTAGCTTTTGTTGAAGTATAGGGGTTCACATACTTTTTCCAACCTACACCGTGAATGTTTGAATGATGTATTCAATATGGACAAGAACAATACAATAATTTGTGTGTTATTAGTTCAAACGGATTGCGTTTGTTCATTATTGTAACTCAGGTGAAGATCAGACCATATTTTAAGACAAATTTATACATAAATGCAGGTAATTCCAAAGGGTTCACTTACTTTTTCTTGCCACTGTATGTGTAGCAGGTAAAATGTTTACCATCTTCACCGTCTTAGTGTAGCGTGTCAGCATGCTAACATTTCCTAATTAGCACTAAACACGGTAAGTACAGCTGAGGATGATGGGAATGTGTTTAGTTTTGCAGGTATTTGGTCATAAAGAAAAGTATTGGACAAATCAATGAATTTGACCTAAGACTCAAAACCACAAATGTCAACCTCACGGTGGCGCTAGAGGAAAAGTCGGGATCACCAAAGTCAGTAGGATTCATCTTCTGGGAAAGATGAATGTATGTACAAAGGTTTGTGGCAATCCATCTAATAGATATTATATATGAAATAGATATTTCAGTCTGGACCAAAAGCGTTTGACTGACACAGACCGACATTGCATTCCTAGAGCCATGTCGCTAACATGGCTAAATAGAATTTAAAAGAAATAAAATAAAAGATATAAATAAGCTAAAATTAACTAAAACAAAGAATAAATAGAAAAATAAAAAGTTACAGTGCACGGAGAGATTTGAATAAATAGCCACAAATTGAATCTAATAAAATGCAGTGGTAAACTCAAGAGTTTTAACCCTCAACTTAAACGAACCGAGAGTTGGAGCAGTTTTTCTGGGAGTGCGCGGCCTTGCAGTCGTCATTTCTTGGGAGGTTTGGACAGTGACTCAGGGACTTTTATAAGTGGGAGTTGGAAAGAATACAGAGAATGAGTCGGCACAAAGTGCCTGACAACTCCTGCAGAAAGAAGTGAAGAATAGCAAGTCACGCTGGATCAAATGTACAGTAGCTTGGCAAGGTGCAATTTCCCTCTGACGTCCGTCCTACATGCTCCTAATATTGGCTGAAATGTTCCCTCCTTCAGCCTCTAAAACGATGACAGCAGCTTGGACAATGGAGGAGTAACGCCACAGCAGCGGAAAAATCTGCTTGAAACCTGACTTAGCTTGCTGGTCTGGTTTTATTAAGCATCGCTACTTTTAAGAAAATCCAACAGCAGTAGCAGTAAGCAAGTGGAGCTCAGAGAGTGCCAGGTCTATGTCTGTCCTTTCTCCGTGGCTACGCATTTGTTTCATTACTTCAGTCTAATAATGCTTTCTCCTACAGCTCAGACATGCACAAATTATAGTACTTGTGAATGAAAGAATGCTTTAAAGGAAAGAGATGACATTCAACTTGAGGATTACATCAAAAGTAGAAGCAGGAATGATTGTAGTAGTTAATGGATGTACTGTGGGCTGAGCGGTTGTCCTCATAGGGACTTTCGGTTTAGTTTAACTTCAGAGAATATCAGAAGTTACATTTTTTTTGAGTTAACTATTGTAGAAAATGATCCCTGGTTTTGGTTTACTTGTATTAATATTCTACACATTGCCAGAGACTCTTATCTGCTGCAGGCTGGGGTTCAGCCTCAGTTCAGTCTCACTTCATTTAGCAGATATTTAGGCAGCAGAAATTGCCTGCAGGTCAGCCATAGTGCATCAGCAGCTCATTGTAAACATAATGGTTGCCTTGCTAGATTGGGAGCTCACACACAGCAGAGGTTGCACAAGTACTTAAAAGAGCATTGTAGAAACAATTAGATCAAATACTTCAGTGCGTTTAAGTGTTTCATGAATCACTTGTGCTAAAGCAAGAAGAGAAAAACGTGCTTAGCCAAAGACAAAAAGTAAGCACCAGAAGAGTTTGTGCACCAAAATCAGGAGTCAGGAGGCTCAACTTTTTTGGTTTTTGTTTTAAACACAGGAGAGTTGCAATAGTCTTAGAGCGTTAATGTTTGTAACCTTTTACTTTATTAACAGGGGTATTGTTGGAAGCTTTTATAGGGTATAACTTTTGCTACTCCAGGGGCTAGCTGTTTGGATTAATTAGCATGAAAGAAGCTCTTCAGTTGCACATCTTATCATGTCTGAAGAGGATTAATTCTGTAGCCGCAGATGTTAAGGCTTTGTTAAAAACATCATTTTGTGCTTCTGATACCCCTTTTAAAGAGATAAAAAAACAACATCTTGTACAGCGTGACCTTCAAACGGAGAGATGGGTTTATCAGTTCATCTTGTCCTACTTTCCCCTCTTTTCACAAGTCATTTAGTGGCTGTGTGATGAAGATGAAGAGGTGGTGTGTGACTAGATAAACCTTTTTGGATTTTACCCCCCTGTGCTTACCATAGATACAAAAGATACAACCAAAAGAGCTTTATTTTTCTGTATGCTAAAGCAAGAACACAAACAAGGATTTATACACCTAAACTCGTGTTAGAGAAGCGTCCAGGTGTTCCAGCAGCGGTGCGTCCAGCTTGGTCGGTCTGTTTCAATCAGCACAAACTGTCAGTGTTCACAGGTGGGAAGCCAGCCAGGGATCATGTCCTGGTTGCTGCACTGGAACTTGTTGGGAGGAGGATGTGAGTGAGACAGTACATGGGTTAACACCAAACCATGTTTCTGTGAGGATGCAGCGATGCAGAGAAAAGGGTTCCTGTTTAGTTTTAGCTGCTGGATTGGAGATGGGCCAGACACTGACTGATTGAGCCGGGAAGGATATCTGGCAGCACCGGTGCTACTGTAGGCCAACCTGGATGTTTGTTTGTTTTGACTATTTCCTAACTTAGTCGTCCTTGACATCGTGGTACCTGTTTCTCTCAATCAGTGAGCCTAGGACGGATGTAAACACATAGAGCCACCAGCCTGACAATAAAGGGTTTTACACCAGGAGACCATAATAACTAAAACATCCGTATGCGTCTGTAAGTCTGTCAACATGCATCTGATCTGACTTTATTACAATATGTTTCGAAATACGACATTTTTCATAAAAACTGCCAAAATGGTACATTATCATGTAAAAAGCAGTGCAAACTAGAGATGCAACTAACTATTATTTTCATTATCAATTAATCTCTTGTTTATTTTCTTGATGAATTTATTAATTGATTGATTATTCTCAAAGCTTAATATTCAAATGTCTGTGTTTTGTGGTTTAATATCATAGAAGACCAAAAAAAAAACAGCAAATATTCACATTTGAGAAGCTGGAACCTTTGAATTTTGGGTACTTTTGTGAAAAAATGATTAATCGATTATCAAAAAGTTGCTGATTAATTTTCTGTCGATCGACTAACTTATTAATCGACTAATTGTTTCAGCTCCATTGCAAAATGTAAAACAATGTATTTACACTGTAACATTAATGTAACACTTTTATTATGAGCTCAACATTTTTATTAGATGTCAGGCAGGTCATTATTTCCTCTTTTCAGATCAGGAGATCTGTTTGTTAGCAGGTTATCTCAAAAGCTACTTAATTGATTTAAGTGACATGAGTTGAAAAGTTTGTGGGTCAGTTAGGCAAAGAAGCACATCACTTTTTCCTGGTTTCCTTGTTTCAAGGCGCATGTGTCAACATACATAAGTTCCATTCATTTGTGCCTGAACAAATTTTCGGCCATTTTAAAATGTTTCTATCGTCACATTTTCATCCAGTCTTCACTAGTTAGTTATAAGATACTTGGATCACCCTAGAAAATGTATTTATCTGTTATTTTGATATTCCAAACAATTTACATATAATTGTTTGCCAAATTCTTGCCTATTTGACAAACTGCTGAACATAACTCAGGAACGGATTGTGCAGCTGCAACCAAAGTCAGATGACATCATCTACTCCAAGCTGTGCTGAGAAATTTAATCTGGCGTTTTACCTACAGGTGGTGCTACAGCAACATGATACAATTAAATGCTCAGAACTCATTTATGAAACTGACTAACTTGAAAAGACAGGATTTAGATTCTCCAAAACTCACCACAACTGTGTATCAGTATGAATATTTAAAGGCAGATCCAAATGCAGATGGAAAACTTCTAAACATGATTTAAGATTTTAAAGTAATACGTTTGTCTGAGGTATTTGCTCTTTGAGGGCATTCTAGTTTAGGCGTGTTATTATTGACATTTTGAGTTTTTAATTGCATTTTGTTTATTACATTATGAGTTTCTACAAAAAGGGGCTTTAACATCAGTATTTTTACAATTTTGCAATATCTGAATGATTTCATTAACACAGTTCGTCAGCAAAAGAACACAACATCAAGCTGGATTTGAAGCCAGTTTGATATAATCTTGTCAGCATTCGCAGTTAATCAGGCATCACACGCTTGTACTCTTCATTCATGTCGGCGAGAGAAAGGCAGTTAGTACCGAGTGAGCAGATTAAAGAGAAAATGAGGGATAATTGGAGTTTGAACAAAGAGACAGTCGTGGGTTGACAGCCGCTGGAGAGTTGAATGAAGAAAGTACAGAACATGTTGGGGAGAAATATTTAAACCGAGGCTTCATTTTCTCTGTTTCACCAGTTGTGCCAGCCATTGACAAAGTGGGAACAGTGGGTTTTCCACTGAATTCTCCACTACAGTCCCACAGTGTGATTTCTGGAAAACCTTCAGCTCAGTCACTGAGGACAGCGCAGATAACCTTGAGATCCATTATTAATGTCTGTGCAAATTTGATGTCACAAAAAGCGAAACTGGCAACATAAATTGAATTTTCAACTCCAGACAGACACTAAAGGTGGAGAGTTGTTGACTTCATCTCACTGAATATGATCTGTCTTTGCACTGAAAGAGTCTATTTACTAACTGAAGTTAGAAGAAAGTTTACAGTTATGTTTGTTCTTCTGCACATTAGAATAAGAGGTGCCCTAAAAATACTCACCCAGGCCAACACAATGGAGCATCAGAAATGACGTGCATGCATTATTCATTTTATGTATGCACTCGCTGTCTGCTACCTGGGGCTGAATCATGTTTAATTACCTGTTGACTCTGTTTATTGCTTAAGAAAGTCAATTACTAATTTAATCACAAGCCACAGACTCATCAGGGCACCCTTTTCTTGTGCTCCTAATGAGCCCCTGGGAAATCAGTGGCATTCAGAATAGTTAACTTGTCTAATAATCTATTCAGCTAATGAAACGACACGTGCATCTACCTGACCGGCTGTCATGTGTCAACGTTCCTGAGACCCTTCAGGACAGTTTTTACAGGGAGTCGTATCAGGGAGTCGTCGTGTCAGGATAATTAACAAGGCTGCAACATCCCACATGCCCCGGATATCGTCATGGCGTGATGAGCTAAAGCCCCGTACAAATTCCCTTAAAGAGATTTACAGGAAGACTTTGAAACTGAAGTTATCTAGCAGTGTGTGTTGGGCCGCGTTCATGTGCACAATGGAAGCGTACCTTCAGATTTCGGCTTGAATTTGGCTCATGAGTATGTTTTATAAAATCTGGTTGGTCAGATTAGGAAATACAAACTTGTGGCATTCGTGGTGAACCCCGCAGACGGATTTAAAATCAACTCTGTCGACATGATTCCTCAGGCTGACTCGACAAACACGTCATGGTGTTATGGCCGACTTTGTCATAAACATGTCAAAAAAAGTTTTTAGTTTCAAGGCCGTACCCTGAAGAAGAAGAGTGCCAATACATTAATGTACACCCATTACAAATAAAGGTCCTGCATTCAAAATCCTACTTAAGTAAAAGTACAGAAGTATTAGCAAAATGTAGGTGAAAGTACTGACTGATATATTATTCTTAAATTTGAGTTTTTACCTCTTTGAGCCTTGAACAGTTATTTCATTGGAACCTAAACTAAGAAGTTTAGAGGAGAAATGTCTTTTTGGTGAAACTGCTAACAACTCATACACATCTGAAATGTGACGAGGGGCCCCAACGCTGATTTCTTTTGAAAGGGGTCACAAGCTAAAAAGGTTGGGAGCCACTGATTTAATCTTTAACAAGGCATTTAAATGTATATGTTTATTATGCATTTTTTAATGTAAATTGTTAATCTGAAACTTAACTAGTAACTACAGCTGTAAAATAAATGTACTGGAGTAAAAAGTACAATATTGAAATATGGTGAAGTAGAAGAATAAAATAGCATAAAATGGAAATACTCAAGTGAAATACAAGTACCTCAAAATTGTACTTCAGCACTCTGCTTTTGTTGCTTTCCACCACTGCCCTGAACTAATGTCAAGATTCAAGAAAGCTTTATTGCAACTGTAATCGAAGCAAATTCAACAAATAAAAATGAGAAAAATACCTAATATAAAAATGGAACTGAGAAAGAACATGTCAAGTTATCTTACACACATAAGTTGATGAAAAATAATTTGAGATGTAATTCAAATTGTGGTCTGATATTTAGCAGGAATAATGTTTATCATGTTCACCATCTTAGTTTTGCGTGTTAGCATGCTAACATTTGCTACTTAGCATCAAACATAAAGTATGTTGTTATTTTGCAGATGTTACGTCATAAACCAAAGTAAGTAAGTACATTTTGACCTGATGATGTCGCTAGATGAAAAGTTAAGGGATCACCAAAGTTATAACAATTCATCCTGAAGGAAACCTTGAATGTCTCGACCAAACTTTGTGCCAATCCATCTAGTAGATGTGGAGATATTTCACAGGATAAGTGCAACGTTTGACCTGCTGGTGGCGCTAGACAAAAAGTCAGAGGATCTTTATAATCAATAGGCTTCATCCTCTGGGGACCATAAATGTCTGTACCAGATCTCACGGCAATCCATGTAATATCTGTTGAGATATTTCAGTCCGAACCAAAGAGGTGGACTGATTGAAAGAGCCACTAGGATAGTTAAAAATACCAAATATGAAAATACCAAATATTACTAAGAAACAAGATTCATGTTATCTAACAAACATGATAATTGATGAAAAACATTTTGAGATTGAATTTAACTGAAGAAAAAGATGTGTGAGAAAGAGCTGAAAAGAATTTCTTATAACACTAGTAAGAATGTGAATGAAGATATTGATCTTTACATCAAAACCTCAATAAGAGAACAAAGACAATCCTCACACGTCTTGTATCTACTGACGCCACAGGTTGCACATTATTAGCCATGTTATTTGAAACTACTGGATACACAAAGGTTTCTCAAGAATCTATTCTCAATCCTGCCAGTGCAAACAAAAAAGAAATTTAAATTTGGATTTAAATTAAAATTGACAAATGAATAATAAAAGAAACCGCAAACCCCAAAGCAATCACAGTCATAATATTGGAGCAGGTTGGGGAATAAGTGAGAGTGCACATGTGTTCATGACTGGGTGTGTGTTATTGTGTGTGTGTGTGTGTGTGTGTGTGTGTGTGTGTGTGTGCTCCTCCGCCACGCAGTGATAGATAACACTACCTGCGGGGGGAGATCTGGGCCAAAGCAATGAAACCAAGGACATGAGGGAAACCTTTAGAGAAGAGCCTCCACAATTGCAGTCATTTGTTCTCCGGCTCATCCATCACCGAGGAATCTACTTGGTGCAAGTTACATTATGAAAAAAGTCATCTGGGGAGATTACTGCGTGGCCTCCGTGCTGTACAGTACCTAAGAGGCAGCGCAGATTAGATTGGATCGCCTGATAGTGCAGAAGCAGGCCGCTGCCGTGTGCTATCATGGCCAGATGTTGAGCTCTGATTCAATAACACGTGGCCTTCATCTGTATCACTCCTGAGAAATATGTATTCACCAGCTTTTTATTTCATCTCAGATCTCACAGCACAAGTGATTAAACAACAGTCGAGTGTGATGCGGCTCTCGGTGCCTGAAGGCAGGTAGAATTAGGATGTTAACATTATCATCACAAAACAGTTTTAGGGTGAAAACATCTTTAACGCTGTCTCCTGCCAAAAAACCTCCCTCCCACACTGGGCTGCCTCATGCTCTGCTTGTGCCATCTAGTGGTGATACAGTAGCTCGCTTCATATGACCTCAATAAAATCTCTTCCATGCCTCTGATGGCTTTATGAAGAGGCCATACAAACCTTTATAATCATGCCTTGACAGGGTCGGTTTGGTGATAAAAACGTTACTTAATTCATGGACAAATAATCAAAAATTCAATCTCAGATAGATCTTTCTTTTGCGTACCTCATCTGAAGCATTGATTCTATGATGACATGTGGCCAAAAGTATGTAGACACCCAAACATTCCCCCATATGTGATCGTTGAGCATCTCATTCCAGAAAGTATGGGCTGCTATAACTCCTCTTTGAAGGCTTTCCACAAGATTTACTGACAATAAAAACTTCACACGCTGTAGAGAAATTATCTAGAGACTTAACCAATGATTGCAGTCATAATCTGGAGTAGCGGTTATGTCATTGTCTCACTGTTTGTGTGTGTTTATGCGCCTTTGTCTGTTTTCTTTTAATATTATTTATATGCCATCAACCTGCCAGGGACTGCAGATGAAAATGAAGCTAAATCTGGCACATTTACATGATGGACCTATCATGTAAATAAATAAACATAAAACAATTTAAGATTGTAAATACATTTAATGGCTATAACAGAGGAAATGGCAGCCATAAATAGTATCCAAAGTTTGGTTCGATATGACGAAAATCTTAAGGATTTATTACTTTAAGATTTCCTGTAATTGGAAAACAGCCCCAGACCAAAAGTACACAAATGTATGTAAATGTCCACATACTTTTGGCCATATTGTGGATATGCAGGTGCTTTACTGTAACATCTTAGTGCTTCCAGGCAGTTGAAGCCTCTTCCTACAGTATATTCTTTGTACACACTTGGTCCAATTGATGACAATGTGTGTCAAACATAACCTTTCGTTTCTACAGCTTGTCAGGTGGATGCACATGTCGTTTTATTGTTTTATTTGATCTGTTACACTATTAGGCTATGTAACACTTCCAAAATAAGTTTTTAAAAAATATATAGATTGTACACTTTTCAATATAGTGACAACATCTAGCAGCAGCTATTGTGGTTTCTACAGAAGACAGTGAGTCCCTGGACTAGTGACTCACTCTGCAGCTGACTAATCAAGTCACTGGCAACACCTGTTGTCATTAGCTCCTGATCACAAAGAACAAACACACACAAGACAAGCAGATGCATAATGGCTTTATTCATGACAAATTATTGCTGTTTATGTTTACAAAAAACAAATCAATCATCTGCACAGAGAAAACACAACAGGTAAGATAAGACTCTTTGTTTGTACTTTAGAAAATGCATAAATCACAGACAATAAATTAAGATAATTACATTTTAAATACTGCCAACAGATGACACTGTGGCATGACACTGTTTGTAGAATCACCTCAGATCTCCCTCCAAGTATTTATAGAGGTCAAATCTTTCTAATTCACTCTGTTAGAAATTAAAAGAGCTTAATTCCTCCATAAGAACGCTGAACTCGTATGCTTTAGTCAACAAACACTTTTTATCTGAGTGATTTGCATCTCGACCCCATAATTCAAATGGGAAAATGAGCAAGAAGTTCCCCCTCTTTAATCTGAAGGTCATCTCATCCATCTCCAGAAAAAAAAAGCCCTTAGACGAGAGACGTTCTCTAAATTCCACTATATCTTAAGCTATAGGGCCCTAAACCTGAATTACATCCAGCCTGGCTCACACTGAGGTGCTGCTGTGCCAAACGCCATATACCTGTAATTGAATTTGGTTTCAATTATAGCTCAATATATCATCATCATTATAGCCGCCTCCAAGGCCCAAATGAGGCTCGCCTCAGACAAGGTTCATGTTCATCTTTTTTATTTTTCTTTCTACTATCCACACCTCAAAACACACTCTTATCACTGCTTTAGTCTCTCTATTAAATATTACATTGTTTGACTTTTAAACCTCCATTTGATTACCTTCTGCCCTCAGTTAATTAGGTTTACAATGTTAAAAAATCTTCTAAAAAACCTCATTATGGCCAACAGAGAGAATCAGAAACCCAATCTGAAACTATTAGAAAATATCGTTAATCATTAAGTTAAAAATAAGCAGCAACTAATTACAATTCCCTGCATGGTTCCACTCTCTGCTTTAACTATTCTATTTGTTCTCTCTTGTCTTGTTTTGTTTTGTCCTTGAGGAAATCTGAAGTCCATTTGAATAACTTCAGATGTTCTCACAAGGACAGCAAGCACTTGAGTTTCTGTTTAAGAATATGAATAAACTAAAATCTAGGTGAAGCAGTCTTCTTTTGAGTTGTAATTGTTCTGCATTAGCCCAACCTCTTTAAGCTAAAGCCTCAATAGAAATATTGTAGGTATCTATTTGACATATAAAATTAACCATCAAGTTTTCAAGTGGATTTATTCCCAATTTTATTGAGCAAAAACACTGCAAGGCCATTAAACTGTAGAGTTATTTTGAGTTTTTAAAGACATAATTCAACATTTTAGGAATTATGCTTATTTGCTTTCTTTCCGACAGTGTGATGAGAAGATTTGATGATATCAACCTCATGTCTATGTGCTAAGAACAAAGCTGGAGTCAGGATGTGCGTGAGTGAAACAGCTTGCTTGTCTCGGTCAAAAGTGACAAAAAAAACCTGCAGGCTAAAAACTCTAAAGCTGTCTCATTTACACGGTGTATCTTGGTTTGTTTAACCCGTACATGAACAGAAACGTGACAATGACAATTTGTGATTTTAGCGGGAGTTATGTGTTGAAGCTGTCCAGTCAGGTCGTCTGTGCAGTGTTTCCGGCTATAGTGCAGGTTCCCACTTATAGTTAGTGAATACAGGTTTTGGTCTCTGTACAGGCATGATGGTACCAAACTTGACAACCTCGCTGTGATGGCAAGACCTCAGAAAGCAAATAATTGTTTTTTTTAATCATGCTAGTAGCATCGTTCTACCACTTTGGTCTAGACAAACAAATGTCTAAAACTATTGGATAGAATTCCATTAAAATTCATACTTTGTGTTCTGTGTGTTAGCACGCTAATATGCTCAACTTAGATGGTAAACATGTTAAATATACTTGCTTAACACATAGCATTGTTATTGTGAGCATGATAGCATGCTGATGTTTTGAACTTTTAGGTCAAAGGGGCTGTACTTTGTGTTTAGTGCTGATTGGCAAAAGTTAGCATGCTAACACGCTACACTAAGATGGTGAACCTGGTAAACATTTTACCTGCTACACATAAGCATGTCAGCATTGTCATTGTGAGCATGTTAGCATGTTGACGTTAGCATTTAGCTCAAAGCACCACTGTGCCTAAGTAGAGCCTCACAGAGCTGCAGACTTTTAACCTTGTTACATTTCTGTTTATGCACAGGTTAAACAAACGAGGTACGTCATGTTAAAAAGTCATCTTTAGAGATGTTGGTAGGTGTACTTTTTCACTTAAAACAGAGGCAAGCTAGCTGTTTCCCCCTGTTTTCAGTCTTTAAGCAAAGCTATAGGCAAAACACATCCTGACTCTGTGCTTTAAGCAAAGACATTAGATCTTCTCATCTTAATCTTGGAAAGAAAGTAAATAACTGTTTCCCAAAGTGTTGTGAACTAGTCCTTTTAAGGTGAAATAGAAAACCTTATCATATAATGTTTTTAATTAATTAAATCATATATATATATATATATATATATATATATATATATATATATATATATATATATATATATAGGGCGCTGCCTTTAAGTGTTTTGAAACATCAGAATTTCAGCTGTACGGAGTGTGTGGCCTCCATATTAACCGCAGAGCTCGTGAATCACAGCATATTTTGCCTGTAATGAAAGTCAGTGGATCTTTCATTGCAGCCTCAGCACACCTTCACACCAACATAGTTCAATTTTCTCAGTGGAGCAGCTTCACTAATTAGAATGATTGTTACCCAGTTTAATTGGCTCAGTCAGTAGCAGTCTCAGGAGAACAGGATGCTCGCAGAGGTAATTGCATATGAGAGGGAGAGAAAGAGAGTCGATGATGAACCCCCACAAAACTTACCTAAAATAATGGGCTTCCTATCTTTTTTCAATTACAGAAACTGAATGGGCTCGGTAATGAAGAATTAGTGCAAAGCCCAAAAAGGTGTTTACTGCAGGAAAGTCATAAAAAGAAAATACGTTTTTAGACTCCACAGGGAACAGATGTAATCATGACAACCAGCTACAGTATAGACATGGAGCATGTTTCTCTCATCTCAAAGACAATCTGTGATCAATTTTATTTATATAGCACCAAATCATTTCAAAACAAAGGACTGGAATGCAAATCATTGGCAGGCCTTTTGATACATGGACACCAGACAACACCTCAAATCGGTCTGTCCTTTTTTTTTTTTTTATGAATGTTAAATTAGTCATTTTTGTAAAAGCAATGGTGATACAGGTCTGTATATTTCAATGATGAATGTTATTGATCTTGACGGCAAATTCTTTTTCAATTTGGGCTTTCCTTGTGTTAAAAGGGAACTCCAAGATTTGTTTGCTAGTCATGAAAAGCACTAAACACTCACCTGGTGTGATGTTACGGTGGAAAGTATACTCAACTACTGTACTTCAGTGCAATTTTGAGGTACTTGTATTTAGTATTTTCATGTTATTGTACTTTATACTATACTACTCTTTTATGTTTAAGAAAGAAATATTGTACTTTTTACTCCACTACATTTATTTGAAAGCTATGGTAAGTTAAAGATTAAGATTTAATATGCAAAATATGAGATGATTTTATAAATTAGGGCTGCAACTAACATTTTTAATCTAATTAATCCTCATAATTAATCTGTTAATTGTTTGGTGTATAATATTAAATGCCTGAAAATAGTTAAAAATGTCCATCATAGTTTCCCAGAGCCCGAGCTGACGTCTCCTAATGTCTTGTTTTGTCCGACCAGTGCTCCAAAACCCAAAAATATTCAGTAAAATAAAAAATCATCTCATTGAACCAGAGAATTTTTGGCATTTGTGCTTGAAAAATTATGATTAATAGATTATCAAAATAGTTGCCAGTTAATTTTCTGTCAACTAATTGTTGTATCTGTATTATGAATGATATCCTGCTTTACATAAAACTACCTCACAGTGTGTAAAGTAGTTAAAAATAGCTCCAGCTTGACCAGCTACACTAAAATTTGTCCCTTGTCTGTAAACAATGTAATAGCCATTCCTAAGCAAACTGTAGTATTTATATATTAGTTTGGTCAAAATACTTTATTTGACTTCAGTAGCTCCTGATAACTAGTTTCTTCCACCGCCACAGCAAAGAAATGAAATGGTCTGAACTTGAGGCTCTCCGGTTTCTCTGAAGTGCATTTAAATTCTTTCCAGATCTTCGATTTGTTTTCGACTTATCTATCACTGTGACAATCTCTCCCCAGCGTGCACCACCTGGAAACCATCGCTGACAGAATAGAGATGTGATGTGTGGAGCGCTCTTGTGGACACAAGCCGAGGACTCCTGGCAGTTTTAGATGCACTTAAATGAACTGCGCTGAAGCCAAGAGCAGCTGAGAGGTAAACACACACACATTAAACATTCTGACATTACGTTAGTGCAAACTGCAGGCTTTCATAGGAGGAGGAACAAACCTAAAGGTGCCAAACATTTGATTCAGCTAGCTTTATTATGGCACTTTGTACATGTCACGGTACAAACTCAACATTCAGGGTTTCTTGGTTCTTACAACACATGAAGAGATCGAGAACATTGCATGTTTAAAGAACAGAGGGGATCTGGAAGCTGCTTAATTTTCCACCACACACACTTAAGACTACACTTAATGCCAGTGTAGGAGTGATAGTTTATCCAAACTGTTGTCAAGCCATATAGATCATTGGTGTTTTCTCTGATTTGATGTGTCATTAAAGGATAGGTTCACATTTTTCAAGTCTATCTTGATATAATACTCACATGCCAATGTGTACTAGCTGTAATAACTTTCTCCTCTCCAATACTGGCTGTGAAAAGATCCCTTCCTAAAGCGATTTCAGTGCAAGTGATAAAAGGGACAAAATCCTTCGGTCCTGTGTATAAATTAGTTCAGCTGAAGCTAATATGAGGCTTCAGCAGTCTGAGTTAGCTAGTAAAGTGATTCTCTTCCAAAGTTACTGTCTTTTTAGTACAAACTTTGCTGCATCTCAGCAAGGTATGCTGTCTGGTCAGACCATTTCGTACCAAAAACACAGGAACTTTGGAACATACCCACTTGATTTGGCTAACTTAAAGGGAAATTCCAGTATTTTTAAACCTGGGCTTTTTTACAAATTTTGGGGTCTAAACGACTAATATTTTCCAAAGGTTTTGGAACTGGTCCAGTCGATCGCCTCCGCGAACGTAAGTAAAGTACGTCCACTAAAAGTGCTTGTTTTTGCCACTGACAGATTCAGACTGTTATTCAAAGTGTCTGACAACATTATGGAAAGGATCCCTACAGAGACAGAGACCGTTTTGTTAAAGAGTAAGATCCTTTTTGTTTAACCAGAAACAGAAAGTCTCGCTCTGAAATCTTGCGAGAGGTTGAGTTGTTGCAGGAAGACAAAAGGATCTTACTCTTTAACAAAGTGGTCTGTCTCTGTAGGGATCCTTTCCATAATGTTGTCAGACACTTCGAAAAAAATCGGGCCCAGGTTTAAAAATACCGGAGACTCTGCAGCCATACTGTATATTAGCTTGGGCTAAACTTCTAAATGCATTTTTACACAGAACAAAGACTGTGGATTTTGTCCCCCATCACTAAGGGATGTTTTCACAACCAGTATAGAGAAAAAGAACAATTACGACCAATAACTCTTTCAGTGTACATGTGGGGCAGGTCACTATTTTATAAAACTGATTTGAAAAGATGTAACACTGTTAATGCCAGAATGACATCAAACTTATACTGCATCTCATCTTTAATTTGAAATAGGGCTGCAGCTAACAATTGTTTTCTTGCTTAATTGATTCTCTCTAAAATGTCAAAATAGTGAGACAAATAAAATTGCTTGTTTTGCCTGATTAACACTCCCAAAACTTTGTTTACTGACGCACAAAGAAAAAGTCCTTGCACTTGAGAAGCTGTAATCAGGTAATGTTTGACATTTTTCCTTGATAACTAAATTATTTCAATTCTAATGTGAAATCTGTGGATATTACAGCTCCCATCTCCACACTGTATCTCCAGTCTGACAAGACATCAATAAAACAAAACCCTGATTATCACGGACATGTGAATGGAAACTGTACGTAAAAGGAGCATCTCAGGTTAGCGTAAGTGAACATACACAGTGACATCCATCCACACACAAACAGATGTGGGTTCCCAGGGATCGACGGTAAACAGGTTGCATTGAAGTGCTACGAGATCTTTCGTTGGCACACGAGGAGTAACATTTACAATATTTACATCTGAGATTAAATAATCAGTTGTCATGCGTTTCTTAAAAACAAACTGTTTGGTAGAAAATAAAATTCTCACATTCCATTTGAATATTATTTTGTTTCTGTCCATTTGTGGAAATTAGATTTATGGTTTAGCAAAAACAACACATTAGTTTCAAATGGCATTCACTTAACTTGTATATATCAATTACTCCTGTTCTGCTGAATGTTACGATTGGTTCTTATACTGTACAGGATGCATGAGCAGTAAGAATTAACAGGAAGCATTCTGCGATTGGCATTGAGTTGAATAAAACTAAACCATGCTACTAAAGGTACTCCAACAAGAGTCACAGTAAAGCTGACTGACTGAGCAATCCTCTGAGTGGGGTCCCAAACCTGACACACTCAAGTGATCGATGCAGCTAGAAAGAGTGACAGTGTGAGGAACAAAACACTTCTTAAACTACAAACTTTCATCTGTCCCTTGTGTTTGAAGTCAATAAATAAAGTAAAACCAAACCTGAATAAATAAGACTTGAGGAAGTGACAGTACGACTGTGAGTTTTGGGCATGTAAACGGCCTTGGCCCAGACAATGAGGTCTTCCTCTGACATCATCCTCTCCCTTTGGTGCCTCAGTTTATGGCTGTCTGACCAGTCCTGCATCAGTCAGATGGAGGGAGTTCAGCAGACTCCCAGGCTGGCCAGAAGGCCTTTGGGAGGGGGGAGGGGATCGGCTCATTAGGACAGGACTGGTGCAGGATTTGGGTGGGTTGTCTGTGAAGTTCTTCTGGAAGATGCAGGTTTAGGTCCGCACCCAGCTGACAGGCACCCAGAAGGACTCTCGCTCCAGCCTTTCCAAGATACCTCGCAGTTCTGCACAGGCACTGGCTGAGTCCTCCTTGATCAGGACCCGGTCCACGAGGTGTCCATACTGCTGGTCAATCTGAATGGCAGACTGACGCATCTCCTGGAGGTCTTCGTCCTGTTGCAGAAAGGAAAATTAAATGATTTATACAGAAAGAGACACATACTGGACCACCTTACTCACAAGGCAGAGTATACCCTAACTGTAACCTCTGAAGGATGCATCCCCTAAAGATGAGTCCTGTGGAGGGGCTGAATCTGTCCCTCCTCCATAAATGAGACAGTCTAGCTCCACAGAGACCAAAACTGTAATGGTGCTGTTGCAAATCACAGCTTGCATGTTGCAAATTTGGTGAAGCGGGCTCTCAGCCAACAAATTGTGACAAGTGATACCCGAGTTTCCCAGTTGTGACTAATTAAACACATTATGGAAAACTGTAAAAGAATGTCTCAGTTTACTGTTAAATACATCGTCATCTGTCATGCTCTGCGATTAACTACATATCCAGGTTTCCAGTATTTACACCCTGCAGTACCTTTTTCAGTTGTTCCAAATCATATAATATATTTACCAGTGACTGATGACCACCTGAACACATAAACCTGGTCATTATAAAATGGTCACATATGTCCAAACTTAATATTTACTGGTTTATGGAATATTTGGAGCTTCTACAGATACATGTACTCCAGGTTCTGCTCTACATTGGGACACAGCAATTACTGCCAAGAGAAAACTTAGGACTCACTGTAATGCGGCCATGTTCTCCCCCTCCTGGTGAGGTGGCAGCGCTGCGGCGTCGTCTGCTCTCGGGAACACGAGGTTTGACAAATATTACATAGGGCTTGAACTCCGCTGTCCGCAGCCTTTTCAGGGCCTGGAGCGGTGAGAGGAGTTACATACAAAAGAGCAAACAGAGGTCAAAAGTCAGACATGATAGGAGAAAGTCAACAGTGAGTGCATCGGACTCTCCACATAGTGAGCAGATTTGATGTGACTGCCTGGCCCTCATCCACTCAGCAAACTGCTGCTGCTGCCTGCAGGATGTGTAACTCATGGCATGTTATGATTGAGGTGCATTGTGATACATTTGGATGTATATTAAACAAGATGTGCTCAGTGACCCCTACCTCAGGCTGCACGTCCACTATACACATCTTATTCTTGGCCTGTACAGAGCGGATAGCCTCTATGCTTGTGCCATACTGGTTCTCCTTGTACTCCCCGTGCTCTATGAACCTGGGGAGAAACAACAAAACTTTAACTTCAGCAGGAAATAAATCACACAAAAGCAACACGGTATCAGTGTAAACATACTTGTTGTTTAAAGCATCTGCATCAAACTGCTGTTTGGTGACAAAGTGGTACTCCACACCCTCCTTCTCATGAGGTTTCTTGGGCCTGGTGGTATCTGTGGTAACACAAAAGAGGAGGAGTTTACTTGCATGTGTAGTGTAGTATTGATTTATTGATTATTACAGTGTGTATAAATGCTGGGTGACTCACGTGGTACAGCCACTGCAAAACGATGTGGGTTTTCAGCAATCACCCGCTGTTTGAGTTCATTGATTCGTGCTCCAAGAGAACCTTTGCAAGCCGATCGTGTGTTTTAAAAGAGAGAGAAAAATGAAGATAACTTCACATGCATCATCGTGTTGAAAAAGCTGTAAGAAATGGGTCCTCAGTATGTTGCAACACATGCTTTTATCCACCAGGTGTCACTATCATCACAGGAAGACATTTGTGCCTTTCAGCGGCTCAGTCTCACCAATCAGAACCACAAGACGTGGCCTCTCATGGGGCCTCTGCTGGTAGCGGGTCACCTCTTCATACGTCAGGAACTCGGGGTCTCCGGGATCAGAGCCCTCTCCGGAGGATCCTTGCCTGTCTTTACGACTCAGCCGGAAACTCCTCCGTAAACCAGCTACAGCGAGGCCAGAGATGGGAGGGAAGAAGGAGCAGAAAAATAATGTCTTGGGTCAGATGTCATGAACCATAAAATTATTTAAACAAGATTACATAACATGAGTACACTACTTCACTTCCATGATGCAGATAGAATCTTTTTGCGTTAAAAAAAATTATTAGATAAGTGCAGTGAGCAAACGTGTTTTGAATAAATTCAAGACCAACCCATTGATAATCATGCATTAAAGAACCTTTGTAAAATAGTGCACATGGATAAAAATAGCTCACCCTTATCTGAAGTGTAAATATTTGATTTGAGTGAGATATTAGCTGAACTTGGAGCCAATTAGACATCATGCTTCAACTAAAAACTGGATTACATGCAGCTGACAGCAAACACATCAGGTGAAAATCTTAAAGCCTGAGAATGAAGCAGACTATTTTAAGCAAAACATTCTTTGAATTCATTTTTTAAAAAGTGATGAAGACTCGCAGTTCAAAACAGATTTCATTGACCCAAAATAGACATTTCATCATTTTCCAAACAAGGCATGCTGCTTTGAACGAGGCTACAGTGCTGAGGCAGGACAGACAGGACAGCCTGGCCCTGAGACACACCGCGTCAAGAGCAGAGAGTGACTGCAAATCGGGGTCTCCCATGGCCAGGACTGTCTGTATCCCCCGTCAGTGGTGTGTGTACCTGAGGGAATGAGCCGGGCACTGTACCTGAATAAAATTCCCAGGAAAACACCTGGCCACAGGAGGGCGCCACTGCTTTACACTTAGGAGAGACTATAACTGGCGTTAGAGCATCACACAACCCAGCCTCACACCTCCACACAGGGTGAACGAGCAGCAAACGTGCCTGGTTGAGTGTGCAATGCGTCCAACGCAGCAGGGCCCTCATGGGGGGGGGACGGGAAGGGTGTTTTGGGGGAAAAGGGGTAAGCAGTGCACTGGCCACAGCACAGCAGCAGGGGCAGTTAGTTAGATGCGGGAGGGAGGGGAAGGAGGTTTAGGAGGATCTACACACTGCAAGGTGGAGGGGGCGGGCGGAGGGATGGAAAGGGGAGGGTTTTACAGCTCCAAGCAGAGTGCATGATAGGAAGCACAGATATTGTTTTAATAATGTACTGTTGTGTTACAGTGAGGAGGTGCTGATAAGCTTTAAGCTGTTTTTAGATCGCTCCTTGTGCTCATCATCATTCCAGCAGCTCACAGGATGTGGGGGAGTAAATGGCGGTCAGGTTGGGCTGAAGAAGGGGTGAGGGAGGGGAGGTTAGAGAGGGGTTGAAGATAAAGGGGACTAATGTTTTACCCCCCACCCCAATTTGAATTCAGTAAAGCCTGTTATTGCGACATAAAATGCCTGTCTAGCTTTTTTTAAATGCAATAAGTACCAACATTCACCGTTATTGTAGTAATATTTGGTAATAATTTTATTTTACAGGTCCGTACTTCCCTAATAATTTACAAGATGTTCATGTATTACTGATGCGTCATTGGAAACATTATTTCTGCTTGTATGCTTTATGTTTTTATGTTCAGCTGACCTGCTGTGCACCGACTAAAAGACCCTTTATCCTAACAATTATTCTATTCTTTTTAAGTCTACAAATGAAGCAATAATACTTTTATTTATATAGCACTTTTCGGGCATTAGCACAGTGTTTTCCAGATTAAAGGATTTACAGAATAATAATAAAAAAAATCTAATATAAGAGATTATCTCATAAAGTAGATAGAGTGTCTCTCTGAACCCTAGTAGCACCAAATGACGTAGTTCTTTTCAGGAAACTTCCTAAGCGCTTTGATTTATAAATTATACAGTCTGTTTGTTTTGCCTCTGTACTGCGATATCCGACACTTTGACACATCTTGAACTATCTGTTAACTCTAATTGTGCAGCGGAGTCTCTAAAGAGGCAGATCTGTTACTGGCACCTGCAGAAGTGTGAGACGATACGTCCTACACATTACTTTCCTTTCACTGATACAAACACTTGTAACGGGTTTGTTTTTTCTACATCCACACACGTCTTCCCTTCCCTTTGCACAAATAAATCGAGGTACCCTCATCCATCTTCCTCCTCTGGCATTGTCTTTGACCCCATCTCTTGACCCTTCGAAACCTTCCTCTTATCCCTGAACCCCGGCCCCAGACAGGTCAACCCTTCAAGCAGTCATTTTGACCCCCAGCACCAAAAGCACCCAGGGAACCAGTGCACAGTCAGGCTGCAGCAGGCAAAGAGCAAATAGGGAGAAGGAGGTGGAGAAAGATGTGCACGCTCTCACCTATGTACTGTCCATTGAAATAGCCCTCACAGTCACAGTCCTCTGTAGGGAGGCAAGCAGGGAAAAGAGGGGATAAGCACAGGGTAAGAGACCTGGAAGAGTTAAGGAGTAGGGGAGGTGGAAGAGTTAAAGAGGGGGGCGGGCCATTGGCGCTGGAGAGGGCAGGCGGGGCGGACAGCCAGCAGGCAGGCAGACAGCAGGAGGTGAGAGTAGAGGAGCAGCCAAGAGATAATGAAGGAACGCTGTTGGAGGCAACAGCCACTAACGAAGGCTTGATGAAGAGATTTGACATCACGAGAGGAGAGGAGAAAGGTGGCTCTCCTTCATCTGGAAAGGAGCCAGCTGTGAGCAGAGTCTGTGACCCACACACACACACACACACACACACACACGTAAACAAGCCTAGCCTCCCCAAAGATGTACAGCTGAGGTACAAACTGCCTCACATACACAAACCTACAAAATCCACAACACAAGAGAAATATTGATTGTTACTCATCTACGTCTAAATTCTGTCCTTTCTTCAAACCCAACGTTTGACGATATGCACCGATTTTAATTTAAAAAAAATAGACAAAAAACTTCTCTTGCAGCACAGAAACAGGAGCAAACAACATTAAAACAGCAGCTGAGACTGCAGCAGTGTGGAGATTGGGAGGGAAAACAGAACAAAAGATAACAGGGACTGAGGATGACTCAAAAGAAAAGAGCAGCTATTGTTATATCTGACAACCTCTGCTTGGTTGGGCTAGAGTCTCCAGGGATGCTGTTCTGCCTGCACATCACCTGGTACAACACACACACACACACACACACACACACACGCGCGCTAGGCAAGGCAAAGAATCTCTATTCTGGTCTGGTGCACTATTAGCAGGAGGGGAGGAATTAAGCTAGAAGCAGTAGAAATCCCAAATGCACACCCCACTAGCGCACACACACACACACACACACACACACACACACACACACACACACGATCCTTTTCCATTGTGTGTTTTGAGGATGTGTCTGTGTGTTCTACGTGAATCATGTACCCACCTTTATCACATCCTTGGTCATCTGACATTGTATGCAACAAGAAAGAAAACAGTGTGAAACATCTTCATTAGAGCAGGTTACAGGACAGATCATTTTGGTGCAGATGACAGTTCAGAGAACGAGGGATTTTGAAGATTTTAAATTTGAAGAGGTTTTCGTGCCGTCGTCAATGACGTCACAGACGAGACAAGGGGGGGGGGGGGGGGGGCAGGGTCCACATTTAAAGGGCCCCTGCTGGGATTTAGGGGAATTAATCAGAGAGCTGGAGGAGCGTGGAGGGAGGCCGAGACAGAAGAGTCCCCCACAGGCTTGCTGCTGCGTGGCGTAGCAGGGCTAGCTGCCATATTGCTAAGCTCTTGTTGTCTCCCCGTGGCTCAGGCCTAATCGGATCGCACGCAGCTTATGCGCCACGAAGAGCCACCACTCACATTACCCGCTCACCTGTGCTGTTTACACGCCGCCGCTATAGCAACAAGTGAGAAAGTGAGAAGTGTAATGTATTGTCGAGGCTTTGTTTCCTCACTGGGCGCTGCTTGTAACGCTGTCTGGATCTGTTTAAGCTGAACTCGCAGCTTGCTCGCCGACCAGATGGACCAGACATGAAAGAGATTATTTCATATCTGTGATCCCTGTCTCCGTCTCTGTGCCCCTCCATCTCTCTCTCATCCCTTTTAAAAACATGTCAACATGGAGAGGATGGACAATGAATACTAATGCCTCTGAGAATGCCAATTACCAGCAAAAAAGGTCAATAAATGTCAATGAAAACATTGCTGCATTTATCCAGCTGAGGTATTATTGTCCTATAATGACGGTGAGCTGATAGTGAGAGATGCTGCAGGTCGTAAACTGGAATTATGAAATAATGCTGAAGATGCAGTGGAATTCCTGGGAAGAAGAAACTTACAGACAGGCTTTTTAGGGGATTTTGGATTCGGGAGTGTGCCCATTTTCATCCTGTAAGCCAGTCGCCTGGAGGAATGTGCCGCAGAACAAAGAGCCAGAGAGGATGGAGGCAGGAAGAGAGTCATCAGGTCAGAAAAACACAGCAAGCCAAAGGTGGAGGAGGGAGTGTCAGAGAGGTGGAGTAAAAGATTTAAACATGGAAGAGAGAGGAACATACAACACAGATTATGAGACAAACTTGGGGCACAAACATGTAAAAAGGCCCCGCACACCTCCTACATAAGAGCAAGACACCCAAACTGAAGGAGACACAAAACGACTACAAACGACGGCGTCTCTTCATGGTGGTTTTGCGTCTCTCTGTTGTCATTCTTTGTGTAGTCATTTTGCATCTCTTTGTAGTCATTTGATTGACTTTCTAACAATGCATCAGTAGCGCTTAGAAGCTCAGAGTGCAGCAGAAATGTGTTATTTCATCCTAAACATTTATTTAACCTACAAAACACAGCTTTAAGGCTTTCCAGAGCGTAGACACCCTCTGACCTGCAGTGTTTGGCAGGGATCTCCAAGCCTGCTGAGATCATCTTACTGACGGATTATGACACTAACAGTATCAGCATGCACCTATTCAAGGCTGTGTTTCGATTTATTTTTTACTCCACGCTGCTTCAATGCTCCATCTAATCATAGCTGAAACCTCAAAGTGGAACACATGAATGTGGATTTAACTGATTACAAATGGCTGGATAAGATAAACGTCAGCACTGTGCGGGTGAAGCGTACAGTCCTCTCACCTCTCCTGGAACAGTTTGGAGGGGATGAGTCCGGCCCGCAGGTTGCTGTCTCCCACTCGCTTGGCCTGCCACCACGTGGGGTCGTCTTGGGTCACGACCTGCAGGATGTCTCCCCGCTTGAAGGGAAGTCCCGCTTCTTGGCAAGGCGTCGCCTTGTCTTCCAGCGGGATGTAGTCAAACAAGGCTCTCATGTGCACCTGGAATCACAGCATATTTAGATATTTATTACTGTATTAAAACATGGACAACGCTGTTAATCTGCCTAGCTGCATACCCCTAATGATGCTACTATTTTTAATCAATAGCTTACATTACATAAGAAATAATCAATCTGACTACCGAGTGTTTCCTCTCAGCTGTAGCTTCACTGAGCATGCTCAGTCACTCATGCTTCGTCTCACCTTGCTCTCCTTCAGTCGGTCCTCTTCTTTGACGGCGGGGATTATCTTGAGAGTGATGGAGCCCTGGGACTGGGACTAGATCACAAATAGACAGAGGAAGCAGGGGAGAGAGGATTGTGTCTGCAGCCCCAAATTAAAGACAAACACTAAATATACTTAGCTTAAAAAGGCACCTGGAGGTGGATTTGACTTTTAATGGACTCTCAGTGCACCCTGTTTATAAATACATAAAAGATGGACAGAACATTTTAGGTGAGGATTCACTACTATCATGATCAATGGACATCACTCTCTTGAGTTTATAGTTTACACACCACTGTATTCTGTCAGGGGTCAATACAGGGAACCCTGTATATAAATAAACAAAACATGGGCAGAGCATTTTTAATCATTATCCTATAGAAAATCCATTATGTTTTGTGCCATGCAGTTCAAAATACTGTATCACATAGTATAGAACTGATGCAAGATATTAGGTTTTCTCTTTTAGGGCTGCTTTTCTGAATCTCATTGATTTTTGGTCACATATTTGTGGTTGGTTGCTTCATGATGATCACTGACTTGAGTTTATCGCTTACCCAACATTATGTTATTTGTATGTTGGTATAAAAAGACAGCATCACCTGCTGATCTAAAATACTTTAGGGGAACAATGAGCCTTCGACTTCCAGACTCAGAGCTTCAGACTGTGGCAAATACATCAGTGGGTTTAGACTCTTTATAGACATAAAATATACCAGAACTATCTTTAATTTAGATTCAAAAAGTCCTGATTTGAATTGTTTTGATGCAGTTCGATTTGATTCAGTTCTATATATAATTAGAGAGAATTCTCAATATTGTATAAATATGAAAGGGCTCCTCAGAATCCATCCTGCTAACTTTAATTTCCATTTATTCCATTTTCTTTTAAATATATAATTGCTTAAAAGTGCAAATCATAGGCTAAATTGTAAAAACATTTAATTCATTATACTATTATAAAATTGTAGACCAAAAGAAGCAAAAAAGGAAAATATAACAATTTGTAATACAGTCTACACCTTTATGTACAGATGGAAAGATTGATCTTGGGATTTTAAGAATTTAAATGGGATCATTCAACTGAAAATCATGGTACCCAACATAGAGTACTTCTATATTGCAGATCTGTACCAGCATTTCTTTACATCTACACGGCAGAACCGTCTGTCTCACCAGCAGCTGACTGATCTCATCGGGCCTCTTGTGGATCACAGAGACTCCGTTGACCTCCCTGAGTTCATCTCCTACGTGGACCAAACCTGTGAGGAGGGGACGGAGAGACAGTATGTAGACGCAGACTGGGAGCGCAGAAACATCAATGACAATCTTCACTGAGCCTCCTGGGTCTTTGGGGTTTATCAGTCGTATCTTCACATCAGTATCGTTGTCAGATCCACAGATACGAGCAGCTTCTTTCATCAGCTGCAGCCACAACAATGAAACCAAAGGCTGAGAGAAGTCAGATCAATACGCTTTTCCCTCCGGGCAGAGAAGCACATAGCAGACACACTATTGTGCAATCATACACATATAATGTATGCATTTACTAGACATACAAAGAGACCTGAGGCTAATTCTGAAATCTGTCCACAGCTTCTGTCTCCACGCTGACGAGAGCTTTTTCCACTTGACGCAGCCAGAAAACGGAGGAAGACATAAATGATTAATGGATACGGACACTGATTGGTTTACTTTCCCAGCATGCATGTTTCCAATGCCAAATAACACACACACACACACACACCTGCATGTGGCTGATATTACCATGGCAACACCTATGAAAGGATCTTAGCCGAGTCTATATCGTGTGTGATTGATTCTCTGGGGACTCGTGGAGAGCTTTGGGTTTCAGCAACAGCCGCACTATCCCTCTCATTTATCTCCTGCTGCATCTCTCTCTCACTGTGGCTTTGATCTCACTGTCATTAGAGTATCAGGTTTTGATTTGTTAGCCCATACATATATGCATTTCTTTTTTTTTCTCATTTTCACTGGTTGCAAAAAGACAAATGCGATCACACTGCTGTGAAAATCAGAGCCTCCTGAGGGGCTGTGCTACATTACTGCACTGTCCTGGCTGTCTGCCATGTGGGGAACTTATTTCATCATGCAACCTTTTAGATTCATTCCTGCACTCAGGTTGGGAACTACAGGTACAGGTAGTCTAGTGCAGTGGTTCTCAACCTGGGGGTCGCGGCCCCCAAGGGGGTCCTGAGATAATTTCCGGGGATCGCCAGTTGATTGTAGAGAAAAAAAATCAAATAACATATTTTTAACTAGGGAATGGTTTTACATTATATCACCTTTACCAGTGATATCATTTGCTTTAGAATTGATTTGATTGAGTGTGTTTGTGAGAGTGAAACACTAATTAAAGCCAAAATCGAATTAGTTGTTCTGTCTGTGTGCAAAGCAATGGTCTTCCTGTGTGAGTTTGGTAGCTTTCATGTGTTATAATTATATTACAGTAATCCCTGAAGAGTCTCAGACATCGGGGTGTTGTGAGTTAAATATGATATGACCCCATGAGGGTGGGGGGTCACAAACACTAACCTCATTATTCTGGAGGGTCTCGACTCAGGTTGAGAACCACCGGTCTAGTGGAGTGACAAGGCTTGTAGAAAACCCAGAGTGATGAAAAGAGAAGAAGCACAATTTACCACTTCGGTCAGCTGCACCTCCTCTCATGATCCGAGCCACGAGCACCGTCCCGGTGGCGTCATCCCGCCTGATGGTGGCTCCCTGGAGGACAGGCAGAGGAATATGATCATTAACAGAAAAGAGCAAAAGGTCTGAGTCCCCGTTCTCCTGCAGGCTCGTATGTTCTCTTCTCCACTCACCAGAGGCTCCTTGTTCTTCACCAGCCTCACAATCTTGACCGACTCTTCCTCCAGCTCGTCCTCGAGGTCGTCCGGCAGCGGCGGCAGCACGGGGTCAAAGTTCTTCTGAGCCACGGTGTCGTGCACCGAGAGCACGGCCTGATGGGACAGAAAACAGACGCGCTGAGATCACAATGCTGACGTTGAGCTGCTGGGGCGCACAGAGAGCAGACGTCTGCCAGAATCTGTATGCAGCTTCAGAGATGAATGTCAGGGCAAATAAAAATGTCTGACGGGATGCATGAACTAGTGCTACATCTCCTCATGATCATGGGACTGTGTGTTTACCTTGAGATGTGGCGACATCAGCAGGTGCAGCAGCTCCTTCTCCTCTGTGCTCATTGGTCCGCTCTGCAGCTCCTCTGTCACCTGATGATCACAACACACACATGAACCAAGAGCCCTGACCTGGCATGAACCTGGTCATGCGTATACCAGTAATGCACGCCGCAGTTTACTGTAGAATAAACGCAGATGGATACACAGACATGCACACAGAGGAAGATAAGTAGCGAGCAGCTGAGGTCAGCAGTTTCCCCCACTGATAACTGGTGAGAGCGAGAGAGCAGCAGGATATAGAGTTTCATTAGACGAGCATCGGGATGATTCAGCACTTTGAGAACATTAAAATTCACTTTTGATACCTGCATTGCTTCTCTGTCAGAGCTAACTCATTGTGACTGACTGCTGTGCCCAAGTGGAAAAGTAATTTAGGGTGTGTGTGTGTGTGTGTGTGTGTGTGTGATGAACTTACATCCTCTGCCAGAGAAGAGGCACTGTGGAGGACGGGCGTTGGACTCTGTCTCTCATACTGTCTCAACTTCTCATGAATCTGGAACACAAACACATAACAGGAATAAAAGGAATGCACCGTTTTGGAAAAGGCTCAAGGTTAAAGGTGCCCTCAGGAGTTTTTTGTTTTGTTAATTAAGTTAAGTTTAGATTCAGTGTTACTCACAAAAAACACATTGTGTGTATCCTTGAGGTCTAACAAATGAATGCATTTCCACTGCTCAAAGCATTTGCAGAGCCAATTTTTAAAAACTATTTTAAATCCTGCATTGTTTACATCCATGTTTGCTTGCAAGCAGTCTTCTTCTTCCCTGCCTTTGTTGGTGCATTGCTAAGTTTCTTGATGCATTACCGCCATCTATAGATAAGTGCACGCACAAGACAAAACAAATCCGCTCAAAAAAACTGCTCTATAGTCCTACTAGAGGTCGAAACCTCCACACTGCAACATGAAAAGATACTGTAGACATGCTTAAAAACTAATGTTTTTTGTGTACAAAAAGAAAAATGTCTCTATCAAGACTGCACAAGCCTTGACATTTGCTACTGTAATGGTTTGGAAATTTTCACTGCATAATATACACAGAGTACAGACAGTCGTGGGCTACATGTGCCCTATTTTTCTTTATTCAAGTGCTGTGAGAAAATACGGAAAATGTAATCAAATCTAAACAATCCTTTCAAAAATGTAAAGATCTGCACCAAGAACTAAATTATTATTGCTTGGCCCCTTGGGCTAACCTTCTACCAATATCACTGAAATCTTCTGTTTTTGAGATATTCTGCTAATTGACAAAAAGGTAAATAAACAAAGGGGACAGAAACGTACCTCCTTGGTAAAGGTAATCAAATGATCTTAAACTATTAGACTAATTTCCACTCAAAATGGCCTCCACAGTGGATGAATACATGGGTTCTCATGGCATTAAAATAAACCCGTCAGCTATAGCTTTTCTCTTCTACCATGTCTCTTATTTCCTATATTATTGTTTCCTTATATTACTGTTTATTTTCACTGTATTGTTGTATTTTCACTGTATTGTTAAGCACCTTGTATTGCAATTTTGCACAAAAGGTTCTATATAAATTAAGTTTGATTGTTTTTTATTTGCAATCATTATAAATACAGAGGCCATACTATAAAGCCTTCTAAGAACTTGTATTACTACAAGGTTGCTCTTCTTACAGTATCTTGGATTACCCTGTAGCTGCCGACTATCACATAACTAGGCGATCTTAAAAACAACTTTCCATCGGTGGTCTCTTCTAAAGCCTAAGACAACTTATGTTCAGTTGAATGACCTGAGCTGTCTTGTCACTTAAAGTCCAACAGGCCAGTTAATTAGAAGAAATAATGTACATTTTCAAGACTTTCTTTAAAGGACAATAAAGTCCACTCTTCCTCTTCCAAAGAAACCTTTTTGTGAACATATTCTAAAATTGTATACATAAATTTAACAGTACATAGCTGCATATTATATCTGCATGTAAATAAAGATGTTACTCATGGAATCAGACTCACAAGGAATAATACCCTCACCTTCATGAGGTATCCCAAGCTCCTCTCACTGAAGACATCTTTGAGGAAGACCATGTCCTCTTTGTGATTGGCATCGGGCCGCAGCTGAGAGGTCAGCAGGGCCAACGTTTCATGTAGCCCTACAGAGGAGAGGAATTCATGTACATTAACATGAACAGATGGAGCCCAGCAAGCTTCAGACAGTATGGAGAGTATGTGCTGGGCATCTGTGCCAACTCATCTCACCCGCTCCTGCTGTGAGGACCGGCATGGCTTCTTTCATGGGTCAGTGAGGTGAGGTAAGGTGAGGTGAGGTAAGGTGAGGTGAGGGGGGGGAGGGACCTGGGAGGAGGAGAAAGAGAGAAATTATAATCAACATTTCCATACAGATGCTGTTCAGTTCAGTTTCTGAGAGATTTCACTGTCTGGGAGGATAAAAAAAGGGTTTCCCCTTCTCACAAATAGCAAAAAAAAAAGAAGGGTAATGGTGTTTTTGTGTTTGTGTGAGCGTGTACAACTGATGTAAAGGCATCTGGAGACCCATCTGCAGTAATTATAGCCATACAACATCTTCTTGTGGGCTTCATGCTATAAATCCAGCCTGCATTTTCTGCATCTGTGAATGTGTAGGTGTGCACGCATTGGCCTGCTTGCATTATAGAGCCGTACACCAGTAAGATAAACAGTGACTGCCGGTACTATTAATCACACCGACTCTCACCAGGCCGTCTGAGCTTTGTGTCGGTGTGAAAGAGAGAGCAGGAGAGTGGGATAATCTGGCACAAACCTGTATGAAACAACTAAAACAGTCATACAGCTCAAACTGATGAAGGACTTCTATATAACTGAAGACTCATTCATCTGTAGGACGAATGTCATTCTCACATGCAACTATAAAATATACAGAATGTGTTGCATTGTAAATTTGTCCTCTCAGCTCTACCCGATAAAGCTACATGTAAAAAAATGTACTTCCTCTTTCTGTTGGAGGGGAACAATAACTCTAGAGATATTTGTGAATTTATATTATTCAGAAAATATGTACTTTGCAAAGTTTTTAGCTTTGTTTTTGAAAAAAAAAAAAAAAAGCAAATGCAGAGCATTTCACTTTTTTGGACCATAACAGGACAAAGTAGATCAGTGATCAAGAACAAGACTAAGAATCAGCCATGCTAGCAGCTCTGTGAGGCTGCACAGAGGTGCTTTGAGCTAAATGCTAACATCAGCATAATGAGATTGCTAACATGCTGATGTTAAGCAGGTATAATGTTTACCATGTTCACCATCTTATTTTTAGTGTGTTAGCATGCTAACGTTTGCTAATTAGCACTAGCCACAAGTACAGCTGAGGCAGATGGGGATGTCATTAGTTTTGCAGGTATTTGGTCATAAACCAATTAACTGGACTAATTAAAATCATGACCATGACTAGAGGAAAAGTCAGTGGATCACCAAACTCATTAGGACTCATCCTCCGTGGACTATACATGTCTGTACAAACTTTCATGGCAATCCATCCAGTAGTTGTTGAGATATTTCATGTCTGGACCAAAGTGGACTGGGCCTCCATAAATAAATGACATGTTAAGAGACTTATTGCAGTATATGTACAATAACTTTTGATATATATCTATATCTTCATATGCTGAGAGATCTATGAGTGACTCCAAGATACAGTCGGCTGAAGTACTGCACAGACTGCTGGATTATTGCAGCCCCTACCGATCAATATCCCTGTCACTCCAATCAATATTCTCCATACTTCCTCCCACTGGAAACACGAGTCGATAACATCAACCGCAGAATCCATCATATCACGCTACCGTCCGATGACAAAACAGCAGAAAAGCGCCACAAAGCCGAAAACAGCATAACAACGCTGCAATAAAGAGCATTAACATTTACACATTTAATATTTAAACATTATCACTTAACCTTTGCCAAAACAGTTTGGATTCATACTGACATTGAGCACATTTTGGGGCAGGGGTGTCTTCTTCTGGTTGTGTCCGGAAATACAGAATAAATAAGTAGGTAAATATGAGCTTGTTTAAGATCATTTTTCAAAGATGTGACATCTACACACTGCGTTATATAACCACACACACCACTGATGTATTTACTCTGTAAATGTGTACTGACAGAAATTGTATTCAGACTGTTTAGAAAAGAGGCAGAGGCCAAACTGCTGAACCTGTCTGGCAGCAGTGTAAAATAAACATAAGCTTTATAAAGGGATGTATTCAGTGCAGGCCTCTTCATGTTACTGCGTCCACCACCTCATGGACGCCTGCCATGATGACGCATCTTGTTGTGGTGTGTTACCTTGGACAGAGGCTGTATAATTATTTTTACATGTTCTTTAGTGGTAATTCCACGAGTGGTTGGTTAAACCTGCGGATTTTTAGTGTTTAAGTTTGAGATGTTCCCAATTTAGAAACTCCGACTGGTTGTTACAGAAAGAGACAGTGAGGCTAACAACAGACGAGCCTTTCAGGAACACAAAGATAATCAAGATTGCTTTTTCACTATCAGAAGACACGTCAATGCTAGCTTGTGAATGCTGGCTAGTGAACTGTTTGAAAAGCATGCTGACCAGTGTTCAATATTACAAACTATGGGCTAATGTGCAGACTGGAGAAACAGGTGTGAAGCAGTTTTTACTGGTAAAAAGGCAGGCTTACAGTCAGTCAGCAACATGAAGGCAGTAAGATCAGGTACAAAACCAAAGGACTAAGAGCAGGCAGATGGACAGAACAGGAACAAGGCTGGAAACAACTGACGGAGAATATCTAGTTCATTGTGGAGCTAATGTGAAGCAGCTGTGCAGGCACATGATTTGGTCAGGTGGTATAATAGAGAAGTGGACTCTGCAGTGGCAGCTAGAGGACAGGTGAGAAACAGCAGGTCTGGGATTGCAGACACAGAAAAGGGAAGAGGATTCAGAGGAGGAAGGTAGAGCAGATTATCCCAAACAGTCCATCATACGTGGCAGCAGTAAGAGACTTATATCATCTTAAACCTGTTCACTCTGATACAAATCAAAGTGCAATGTCTCCACGTCTTTGTGTCATATTGTAGTAACACAGTCAGAGGCATTAAGAAATGTTTGGCAATCGCTTCTGAATATTCAAAAATAACTTTGTAACATCTTTTAAGTGGGTCAAAATTGCAATAAAACATTTGCTTTTATAAATTAATATACATAAAATATAATAAATCTATACACTATTGCGATCATCAGGACAGTACTTTTAAGATTAGCTTAGCATAGTAGCAGTAGTGGCTCGATTGCGATGTCTTTGGTCCAAACTGCTGATGGGATTGCCGTGTAATTTTGAGCAGACATTCACGTTCCCATCAGGATGACTTGTTGTACCTTTGACGACCCCCTGACTTCTCACCTGGTGCCACCCTCTGGTCAAATTTGATAATACCTGCAAAACTATATGACACTCCCATACTTTGTACTTTGTGTTTAGTGCTGATTAGCAACCGTTAGCATGTTAGCACACTAAAGCAAGTGGGTGAACACGGTAAACATACCGACTGAACATCAGCATGTTAACATTGTGAGCATGTTAGCATACCACGGCTGTAGACTCCTCCATTCACATATTCTATATTCTATATTCATTTTTTATTTTATTTATTAGTTTATTTCTCAGGGATAATGCAAGAAAACATTGCAACAAGTTACAAAAAACATGTTACCGATGTATTGCATATAGGATTTCTAGCCAAGGCTAATTTGCGACCCCTGTCCCTGGTTAGGGGATTTACATTGAACTTGATTGAACTTGAATTGGATGTACAGTGAACCACTGTGTGTGGAAGTGTTTTATATATGACATTAACTAGGATTTAGGTTAACTATGGTACCAGTGCAGAATTTTTATTTTTAGGGTCTCTACCCTAAAAACATCAACATCGATATGAAGTGCAGCAAGTGAAGAGTTCCCGAATGAGGGCAGAGGGGAAGCAACACGAACAAACTGCAGCCGTCTCATTAATCCTCAACTTAAAATCAGTCCGTCCTCATACACGCTGTTACAATGAAATAAAACAGACCTGAACTCATGTCAGTATTTTGACACCATTCTCCACACGTGTCATGTAGACAGTTTTTTATTAGTGTCTACAGGTTATGTACCTTTTGGACAGAGAATAAGAAAATTCAAACAAACCACACATGAGCACTTATTTTGTGTCTCTGCAGGCTTCTTCATGAGAAAACCTGCAGTATGTCAACCTACATTTTGACTTTAATGTTTCTATATTGCAAGATCGCAATTTCTTCTCACTCCTCCTAAAGCATTTCTAAAAGTGTCCTTGTGCTTTGATGGTACATAATCAGAATATGATTAACTTCGGCAGAGACAGACCGAGACAGCAATGAGCTCATGAATAATGAACCGAGAGGATATTACAGAGTGAAGAGAGGGATGAGGAGGAGGAGGAGGAAGGAGGCAGCACTTCTTTTTTTTTGTTCTGTCAGGAGAATCAGAGGGATCAACACACAAGAGACAGTCTCTTTATTCTCAAGTGTGTCAGTTGGGATTTTCTCCATATAACCTCACTATATTTAACTCAGAGAGGAGGGGGAAAAAACATCATTATAAATATAGCATCTCTGGGAATGATAAAGTTCTGTACAGTATATCAATATTTACTTTTCACTGATGATTTTTTTATGTCACCAACAACCATCTTCAGCAAGGAAACCTGCCAGAAGTTTCCTCCCATCTCCTCCCACCCGTCTTGTAGATGATTAGAATCAATGGGCAAATAAAAATTAAATGTCTCCCTCTGTAATGTGCGGATTTATATTAAAGACATGGTGTGAATGGACTGGATTATTAAAGTTTTAGACTTTTCATTAGATGTCGTTCTTTATCATTTTTTATTTTAATTTCCACTTTCCTTCTTTATTTCAATTTCTAACACCTATTAAAGTCCAACTAAAATCACATTCAGTCATCCCTTTTTGTAGTTCAAAAATGTATTGTGAATAGTTTGTTTTTTTTATTAAAATGAAGGACAAAGGTCTGAGAGAGACAAAGTAAACAAACTCGTGTTGTAGTCTACATGAACTTCTGCAGTCACCAAGGGCTACGTGCTGATCACAATAACTTACCAACTGTGGTAGTCTGACTGCACAAGACATGCCTCAGTTTTCCACCAACCTGAGTCAGCTGTAAGATGATTAAGGCTGCAGAAAGACTGGTTGGAAAAAAGACAACAAAAGTAAAGATGCTGTAAATGGTTGATACAATAAAGTATCCATCTACGTAGACGGATACCTAATGATATTCTGTCAACTTAATGCAAAACTAGGGGGCGTCATCATAAAACCAAAAAATATAAAATATAAATTCTCCCTTTTGGTTTTTGCTCTTTTCTCAAAGGAGAACACACGACAAGAGATTTACAGAGCAGATACGTATGACCAAAAAAAAGTCCCTTTTATTTATTTATTATCAAAAATTAAAACTGAAATGAATGAAATATACAGTATGAAGTATGAATTTTAGTGTCTCATGATCTGTTTCAAAGGCTTGTAACATGACTGGAGAGTCTCGCTTCGATGAGGGATTAGAAGAACCTCTTCATCGCCACCATCCTTTGTTATTTCCACCACCGACGCTCTCAAAATCAGCTTGAAGAAAACAAAAAGCCATTGAGGAGAAAAAAAAATAAGTTCATGAACGTGAGATCAGCTCAAAACTGCCGTTTTTTCTGAACAATTAAACTGGAGATGAATGTGTTTAGAAACTGCAGCTATAAAACAATGAAAAGCGTGTGGTTCATTACGTCTCCCTCTGCTGCAGTTCAGTCACTAACAAACCCGGGAGAATGACATCATCTGCTGAGCTGCTCTTACATCGATGTGGTGATGTCATCAGAGAGAGGCATTGTGGGAGCACCTCTGAGTGGCACCCATGAGTGGGGGGGGATCAAAGGAAGAGGAGGATGGATTGAGGTAGTCGTGGGTGTGACTTGATGAACGCTTTTATCTGCACACATTGTGTTCATCATTTTCTGTCAGTATAAAATCCTAAAGTACATTTTAATTTGTATCCTATGCCAGCTTCCAGAATAAAGCACTTTCAACATACATACACGTACATAAATCATAGTGTTATTTTATATTATGGATTTGAGACACATGCGTAGTGTTTGCTATGAGCTCTATTGCATCTTGTCATCAAAAATGTAGCTTTGTGAGAATTAGCTTTGGTTACTCTGTAATTTCAGTTCATGCTGATGAAGCTCTCTCTCTCTCTCTGCAGTAGCCTTTGCAGCTGACATGGCGGCAAACATCATCTCCTGGCCATTGATTTCTTTTGTTTATGTGAGTTATACTGAGGCCGTAACATTAAACAGAGACTGGTATGTAAGGAAAAGTCAACACTTCATTGTGCGTACTACGGAAAAGTTAAATTATTAACATTAAAAACTCCATCTGATAGCGAGCATCAAGTCAAGAAATGAAGCTCCATTAGCAATATTTTAGTTAACAGTGAATTAACTGGCTAAATACTCATCTCACTGAGAATCAACACCATCGTCAGCTTTCAGCTCAGTGTTTTAGTTTGACAACCAACAGCTCTCACAGACTATAAAACTATGAACAGATGCTACTAGCTCACAAGCTCACACAGGCCGACTGCACCACCAATCATTTTGGTACAAACAGGAGCTAGCTGGCAAACTAATACCACAGTCATAGCAGCCCTAACTTTGGTATATATACAGAAATGTTTACTGATGTGTATTGTCAATATTTGTATCAGCTCATTCTCTTCTACATGACTTCTTCCGAGTTCTTGTAGTCTTCAGAAAGCACCACATTCCTGCGCTGTCCCATCACTGCAAAAAACACTACTACAAACGTCAAATCACCAAACGTCGCTGATCCAGAAATAGCTTTTTTGCATTTCGTCCCAGCAGAAAAAAAAAAAAGACATTTTCAGTTCAAATCTAGTTAAGAGCTTAGCTGCAGATCACACAAACATGATGGTGAGGTCACCAGAAAGAGCTCAGAAAAGTCAGCTGATCAGATAACAGCCTTCGTCATATAACGTCCATCCAGACACATTTAGCTAAAATGCAGACGGATCAGCCGTTGCTACCGCTGTTACTGCATTAATAACATGATCCTGTGTTAAGTAAGAGATTTGTAAGCCAAAATAACACTGAATGTAACTCTCAGTGTTGTTCAACCAGCCTTGAAGCGCTCATTCATAAATAAATGAGCAGTTTGGGCTCACATATGCACTCACATGAACACACAACCAACAGACATCCTGTCTCTGCGCCCCTCCTACTTCATCCTACTCTTGCTTTTCTTTGTCACACTCAACACAAGCTGAGGTGCAGAAGCGCTTTACTCTCCTGCTCTCAGTCACGAGCCCTGGAGGTGGTGTGATGTCAGCGGGTTCAGCAGGGCAGCGGTTGGCCCTCACAGCAATCAACACACTGCCAAGAGTTTCATCAGGTCTCCCGGAGAGATTTGATGCCTCATCCAGTAAGAGCTTCTAAAGATACTACAGACAGCTACTGCTGTACTGAAACTGAGCAAGGTTATAAAACCCAAAAGTGTGTGTGGGTTTTCCTCTTTCTTTCAAAGAATAATGTTTCTAGGGCTGCAACTAATGACAATTCTTTTCATCATCAATGTGTTCAGTGAAAAATGTCCGTCACAGGTTCCCAGAGCTCAAGGTTGTGTCTTCAGATATCTTGTTTTGTCCAACCAGCAGTTCAACTTCAAAGATATTCAGTTTAATTACATGAAACAGAGAAAAGCAGCAAATCCTCACATTAGAGAATCTGAAACCAGAGAATGTTTGACATTTTTACTTGATAGAGGACTTTAAATGATTAAGTGATTATTAAAACAGTTGGCTCATTAATTTCAACAATGTCAATTGAGTAATTCAGTGATTCCCAACCACATGGACCCGAGGGGCTACTTCTGCAGTTGCACAATCAGCTGAAAGACTGTGAATTGTGATTTGATTAAAAAAATATATCCACATATTGAGTCAGTTGTAACACCTGAACACCACGTGGTGAGAGTGCGCAAAAACTAGTCAGCAAGCGGGCAGAGAGGTACAAAGAGTTAGCCAAAAGTAATGAATAAATGACTCAAATAGACAGTTAAAATTAATGGATTAACAGTTTAAACAGTTAGCTAAAACTAAATGGGGAAATGGTTAAAAGTAATGGAAAAATGGTTGAGGCATCCAACTTCTGCCACTCCAAACGGCAGCTGAACAAACGCAAACTTGACCAAACCAACCTAAACATTGACGGTTCAACTATATGAAAAGAATATTGTAACAGTGTCCACTTTTATAATAGTGTTAAATAACATCCAGTTTAAATTCAATGTGTGTGTGTGTCAATGTGTTCAAATGAACACATTTGGGGCAGTAAAGGGGTTCTCGAGTTCGACTGACAGGGCTGTGGGGGAGACAAAAGGTTTGAGAACTCTAATCTTTTCAGCCATAGTTGGTTCTGCTACTGCTGCCATTTTATTTTTAATTTTATGTTATAATGTGTAACAGGACATACTAAATCTTGTGTATGCACACACATAAAACAGGTCCTCGCCACAAACTAAATTGTTAGTTTATTCAACCACTTAAAATGATCTGATTTTACATTTTCTTACCAGAAAAAAAATGTTCATTTACTGAGATGATGTTTATGTCTAGGAACAAGTCAAAGTAATTTGATGTTGCTCCACAAAACCTTTTAGGCATGAGGTTGGGATGTAAGCGAGGAAGAGGCTGGGGTTCACATCCTGTACCCTACTAATAGTGAACGTTGCTGGTAGAAGGTGATCCTTTAACATTAATAAAGAAGGTTTAGTTGTCTTTACTTGTACTTTTAACTTTAACCAGACCTTAACCACAGAGGTGGCATTTAAAAAAACACACACGAGTAATCTTTCAAAGTCACAAATTTTGTCATTTAGGTCTGAAAACTTATTAAAGAAACACACGTACACGCTCATAGGTGGAAACACATATGACCACTAAGTGTATTTGTCTCTTTGAGATGCACCTTTTTGTTCTATCATCAGGAAACCAAAGTGGAAGTCAAGAGCGTCTCTGTGTATATCTAAAGATGTTTCAACACAAAGCCATCTGCAGTGGTTATCGTGAAGCCTGTGAGGGTACAGGGATCATTAGAAACACCCTCTCAAACGTAACAGCTCTTAATGAAAATGTATTGTCCACAGTGCTGTGAAAACGCCTTGGCATCGAGACGCTACAACAACAAATGCTCGGTCAAGCTGTTCTAAACAGGCTGCCTTTCCTTTCAGAGACTATTCCACTTTGCCAGACGACGAGGGACAACCCGGCTCCATGTCCCTCCTTCGGGACCGTACACTGTCATTCTGAGCTACGTGCTTTTACAATATGGTGGAGGATTTTATTTCTGTATAAGTCACCAAATGTTGAAAGCGGAGAATGTGAACCACAGAGTGACGACAGGAGCAGAAGGCTGGATGAGTATTTAACACTGCAGCCTGGTGTACTACAGAATTTCTCACATGTGTTCTGCATGTACTGACACAACACAGGCAAACACGCGCACACACACACACACACACAGAGCTGAGAGTGACAACATCTTAGTCAGTCCATGATCGAGCGTCTTGGCTCGACTCCTCGCCGCCTCGAGAATGAACACCGCTCACACCCAGCTAATCCACTGCCCTGACAGTAATGGGAGGCAACACTAAGCATGTTTGGCCAGCATCCAACATGCCTCTCACACACACACACACACACACACACACACACACATTTCCCAGACTCATCACCCTCACATAGATGCGACCACAAAACCACCCATCACATCACATAATCTCATCTCATCTCATAGGAGCGGGCATGAGGGTGTGGTCAGACAGAAACTTATATCATCTCCAACATGGAGGGAAACTACTGATGTTGACAGCTGACACACTCCTGCACACTGTCACTTAAACGCTACACCCCCTCCTCGATCCCCATGCACCCACCCCCTCACTGCTACACAGCGAAGCAGAGGCAGATGTTCATTTCTCTCCGTTTCCCCTCCTCTTTCCCTCTGTTCTTACTTCCTCATGTCTGTGGAGCACAATGCCGGCCCTCCATCCATCCCTCCCTCCCTCCCTCCCTCCTTCTCTCTCCTCCATCTCTCTGCATCACTCTGCAGTGCTACGACGCTCTCCTCTCCCCCACATGCAGCACGCCGTCAGCTGGCAGACTGAGGAAGAAAAGGAAAACACACGCTGGATGGCAGAGCATCCCGCCGACAATGGAAACAGAGAGCCGTTTAACAGACAAACACAAATGAGGACAGAAATGAGCAGGATCTGCCTTCTCACCTTCTCTTCTCTCTGTATCTCCTCCTCCTCCTCTCTCAGTGTTTGTGTCCCTCCTGACTGCAGCCACACTGTTTCTCTCGCTCTGATTCCTCCTCCTCCTCCTTCCTTCTTCCTCCTCCTCCACTGGCTGCTGCTGCTGCTGCTGCTGCTCTCACAAACCTGCTGCCGCTGAGTGTCCTCCTCTTCCCCTCTCTTTCTCTGCCTCTCGCAGCCCCTCCCCTAACCACCCTCTTCCCTTTACATCTCTGATGCGCTCTCTGGCCACAGCATCAGTGGATGAAGATCGCTATAGAAGGGCTGAGATTTTGTATTTTGCTGCCTATGAGATGCCAGTTTGTGCATCTCATAATATGTTGAGCCAAGCATCTGTTAAATATAAATAAAAATATAAATCCCTGGTAATTTTTTTGGAAACCTAGAGGGCCATTTGACATCACTTACAGCAGTTTTGAAGGTATTTCCAGAATCCACAAAGACTCTTCTGTCTGTCTGCATGAAAACACAATCTGACTGCTGCACAGTAAGAGATTTCTTTTTACTTGTTTCCCAGGTTCAGTAGCCAGATCTGACATATCTCCTTGCTAGTTTAGTATGACACAAGAAAAATATAAATGCATTATTATGAATAGAAACATCTCATTAGTTAAAACTAATGCAGTCTAATACAGCAGCCCTGCAGTAAATCTTACCTTCATGAAGGTTATAATGTTCAGTTTTGGTTGAAACTGTTTTAGAAAGTTGTTGATTCAACTGTATGATCATTAAAGGGGGATGTAGTTTGTGGTGCTGTTGAACTGTATTGTATACTGATGTTTTATTCATTTGTGTATTATTTTGTCCACCCCATGTATATCAATGAGGGTAGGCTAAATAACAGCACAAACTGCATTCTTTGGACTGTTGTATTAGACTGCACTAGTTTTAGCTAGTTGTACCTAATAAACGGGCAACTGAGTGTGTACGACAATGATGAAAAATAACATTAAAGCTGCACTAATCAATATTTCTATATTAACGATGTATCAAATGGCTATCTGTAATATGCAGGGGGTCACTCGTAGAGATACATCACCTGATTCTGCAGTTGCCTTAATCTCTACGGAGTGTTTTAGCATCTATTAGCTAACTGTTTTGGTTCCCTCTCACCGCTCTCGCATCTACTTAATGTTTCAGCTGCAGCAGGCAGCTGTTTTCAATAAATAAAAGCTCTGATAAACCCGCTGTGTGCTACCTGCCCAGCACCAAACTATCAGGCACACAGAGAGATTGGACCCACAGAGCAGACTCGACACACGTAAACAGTTCAGAGCTTTTATTGTCCCAGAAGCAAAGTACAAGTACACAGAGCGAAGGTGTCCAAAGGGTAAGGCAAAACAAGTCGTAGTATCAAAAACTGGTCATACACAAGTAACACGGGGAAGCACAAGTAACGCTGGATAACAACACACAAGGGGCGAAGATTATCTGGCAAAGGGAAGGGGAAAACACTGGGTGTATATATAGGGCCAGGTAAGTAGACAATGAGACACAGGTGAAACACATAAGGCTGATTAGGACTGGCGGGAAACTTGACAGGAACAAGAGGATAAGACAGAACACTACCAAAATAAAACAGGAAGTAACACAGACCAACAGAACTGATCATGACACAAACAACAGATGGACAAAGTTAGCGACTAGTTAGCAAGTGAAAGTTAGCCAGCGCTATTTGCATTTAGCTGCTAAATAGACAGATACTGCTTCTCAGGAGTTGGTGGAGACCAAAACAGAGCTAGAAAGAGAGTGAATATTGGACTTACATCCGTCAGGTGGCCAGAAACACGACTCCTAATGAATGCTAACGCTGCTCCATGTCTGTACGATGTGAATGTAAATGGGCAACTGTTTGATAACAGATAAATGTTGTTTAAATCTGTTCTGCTGCCCCCAAGTGGCCAAATCTATTAATACTGCTTTAGTATGAAAAAATACTGTACCTAATACGAACTTTAAAGCAGATTTGCCCGTTCTGGCTATGGCCTTTGTTTGGATTATGGAACAGAGTTGCAACTTATGCAACTTTATCATGTAGCAGTTTATCTTTTAACCTAAATGATTAAATGTTGGAATGATCTGTTCAGTTTTTCAAAGATCTCCAGGGATTCACCTTTCAGAAAAAACAGATTGTTAGCTCTGTAGCTCAACTGTAATGATAAAAGAGGCACAAACTGGTACATACGGTTACTGCTGTTAGAGCACAAGATATATTTCCTCTTTTCCCTTTTGATTTTGGCTTGATTCCCCTCTAACATGTTGTGGTGGCTGGTTGGATCTGATCTCAGCCTGGCAGGACTGAAGCTGAAGCTGAGGTTATTGCAGCTATGGAGCGGCTGCTCGCTCTTTGTCTGCATATAGCTCATGCAGTGGACACACAGCATCTTAATGATGGGTTAACCCCCCCTCTACACACACACACACACACACACACACACACACACACACCCCTTCTTTAATATGGTAATTGTGGGTGTTTCCAGTCGGTCTTTGTGCCTGGGTGCCCCCTCCTCTTCTTTGTGTCCGGATCACCAAGCACCTCAGGGTACAAAGAAGTGAGCTGCACTCACAAACCCTGAACCCTGAACATGAGATTTCATTCAGTTAAAATTCAAAGGCAAACCACATGTGTTGTTCTACATGCACAACATGCTAGAGTCAAATCAAGTGTCCCAAAATGGTCAGGTGATGGCTTTGAGGGAATATGCAACAATATTTTTTGTGACGTCTTATAGGTAGCGGGCTACAGAATTGTGCTCAGGACCTATAAATATTGTCATTAACAGGTCTTATATTTAAGCAGACATTTAGTAACAAAATGACCGCCTTCTCTAACTACATGAAAAATGAAAAAGATGTGTTATGATGCTTATTGAAAGTACAAATACAGTTAAAAACAGTTCAATCTGCACTTTAGTTGTGCAAATATATTAGAAAAAAAATCAACCTTTTTTTGCATGAAAGCATCAACTGCATCCTGTTTCCTGAAGCTAAAATCAAAACAAACCTTAAGCATGTGAACTTAGAAAGCTTCATGAAGCTTTACAAACACAATGCTAATTCTGCTCAGGCTGTTTAATGCATATAAAAGGTGCTGAGCTGGTTTGTGTCATGATCAGGGTCACATCAAACCTCAGTTTAGTGAATCTACTATAAGCAAAATACAAATTTCTGCTGACACAAATGTTTAAGACAAACTTGTGGTAAAGCAAATGTAATTTTGTAAAATTTAATTTTAATTTTTTTTAATTGATTTTTGTTTAAACCAGTAGTTGATTTTTATATTGATGATCAGACTGTATTTCTATCATTGGAAGTTTAAATTTCACTGATCATTTATTGTAGCGATTGCGACAAAAGATAAACAAATAGATTTTCTTACTTATTATTTTACTTCCCAGTATCCCAGGTTCTGTAGGTGACATCTGCACAGTTGGAGATGTCATCTTCACATTTATTGAAATGCTGATTATTATATTCTGTCCCTGTAAGATAAACTTATCAATAAATAAAAAAAAAAACATCCCCATTAATTACAGCAGAGGTCGTTATGGGTCGTTGGCCAAATTGATTCAGAGGCATCTGCTAACCTCCTCCTCTGGGGAGCAGGAACGTCCGGCATGATGTCCACTGCGAGGGGTGGAGCAGGAGGTGCAAGCGGTCTTCTGACCCCACAAATAGGTCATAAACTGGGTCTGTGTGTGTGTTCAGTCAGCTCCAGGGGGACCACATGGACGGAGCAGACATCAGATAATAGGGCACATGCTGGAGATTCTGTGGGCCATTATTCTGTGCCGAGTGCAGATGTGTTGTACCACAAAATGATGCTGCGTCACAAAATAATGAAGCCAAGTATATTTATAAAAAATGCAGCAGATTCCAGACATGGCCCCCAGTGAAACAAGTCTGCCTCATTAACTTTGTTTCACGTCAGTCCCTCTGGCGTCTCTTCTCTCGTTCATCCTGTAAAATCAGAAATAACTGAAATGTAATAACTTTGCGCTACAAGAAAATCCAAGACAATGTTTTCTTCCACACTCTTTATTGTGCTTATGAGTCTCTGGACAGAGCTGAACTCAGAAGAACACATACTTTAGTTACGGGGGAGCTACAATGAATTCTCTCTCTGCAATGCTGGAGATGTTGTGTAGCAGCCTTTGTGTACAAACTCTATTCTGTGATACAGCTCTCTATTCAATAGCACATAAAGCATTTAATTATCTTTAGAAAGTGCAATGCAGAAAATGTGCCCAAACATTTTCTCATGGCGGGCAAAATGCCAAAACAAATCCCAGTTGGTGAGCCAAAAACACAGACGCTATTAGACATTATTCTTTATAGGACCTTTAAACAGACAATAACCTATTAGAGGATGCACTGTATACTCAAGATTAATTTATTTTGCACTGGGATGGAAAGTTATCCTACTCGTTAGAGAAGCCGTTCTATCACCGGGTTTAAAAGTGACCGCCAATTAGAGCATCAGCAGCCGACAGCCATGAGGCGGCAAGGAAAAGGAAAAGGACGACCAGGCAGACGGGAACAGTTTAATAGTAAAATGAAGATACACAGGCTTACAGGCAAAGGCAGCAAAGTCCAAACAGAAGTAGCCGAGAATCCCCAGGTTAACAGGAATGGGACAGGTAAAACAGCCAGGCAGGCACAGACTCGGGTTTGGGTTCAGCTAGAAGAAGCTGGGTCACAAAGGTATGAAGGAACATTGATGATCTGGCAACTGACTGGGGTCAAGGCTGGTATAAATACTGACAGGGTGATTAGAGAATGAGACACAGGTGAGCAGGTGGATCTGGGAGTCACATGACTGAGACAGGTGGAGAAGGGCAATGGCAGCAAAGCTTCATACTGTAGAAATGCAAAGGGGCTTGAAGAAGTGAGAAGAGGCTGGAGGCTAAATAAAAACAACCGAGGCAGCTGTTGTGACAGACATGTTTTAAGACAGAATAATGATTAGTGTCTGATATGTTTTATCCACAAAAAGTTCAAGTGAGTGGGAGGGACTTCAAGTAACCTCATCTTGTATCTCAAACTGGGGGGACCAATAGATTCTATGGCAAAATTTGAAGTGATTTAATTGGTCATTTTTATTTTTGAATGAGTCAAATACATTTTTTTTTCAATTTATTCTTCTCTCACTTTAAGAGACCTCTTGCACAAATCTTTTTAATATTAAGTTTCCCTAAATTTAATAAAGTAAATAAAAGTACAGAAGAGAAATGACTTAATCAAAGGCACAGGACAACAAGAGAGCTGTAAGGTCAGCTCGACCTGCGAGTGGAGGAGGATTAACAGAGAGAGAGAGGAAGGTATCACCTCTCTGTATGATATTAACTGCAATCATATTTACTGTTCTCCCTTTCATCAGATCGCTGCTGTTGGTCTGGAAGTGGGAGGCTTAATGTCCTCTCAGACTAATGTCCGCCTGGCGCCACAACTTTCTCACCATTCGCTCAGCCTCCAAGAGTCAGCGATATGATTGTCTGTCTGGCCTTCACTGCATTATCTGCTGGCACTCAGACTCCTCCAAGGCCTCCGACCGCTCGCTCCCCTCCACTGTCTGAGATAATGACGGGGGGAGATAGGAGGATAACAAATCAGGTTGTAGCCAATCAGGTTACAGAGCCACTTTGATAGAGTGAAGGAAGGGATCAGAAACAAGCTGGAGTCCATGTTTCTTGTTTCTTGTTTCATTTAAATGATGATATTTATTTAATAGAAGTGTCAGGAAGTCTCATCAAGCAGGGGCGGGGCCAGAGGGGTGGCCAGGGGCACGGGCCCCTCCTGGAACCTTAACCTTACCAGAGCAAGAAGGTGATAGTAGATAGGTAGTTGGTTTGTTAGTATCTGTATCTGTTCCAACAGATTAGCTCTGGTTCTTGAACCAGTTCCAATCAGGATTCTGGGAACCTTGGGGCTATCTGTGGAACCAGCCCGCGTTTCCACCAGTTTTGAGCAGAACCACTGTAATCAAGGATGCGTCATCAACGGAGGGCGTTGCACAACGCACAATGGAAGTAAACAGTAGTAGCAAGATGGCAAATGGCATTGATTACCTGCAAGCTTTTGTTCTGTTATTCCAGATATTTGGACCAACTAAGAAGACGAAGAAGACGATTACCATAGTAGATGATTGTTGCCTTCTCCATCCCCTCTTTCCTCTCTTTGCTTCATTCTGGGTGTGACCAGAAAAAAAACACATTTATTCTCTTAAAAGTCTCATTTAAATGTCCAGTCATTGACACTGCTTATAAATTACTTAATTTATTTATATATGAAGGATTCATATCAGTCTAAATAGTTGATGAACTGTTTTTTTGCAAATAAAAATGATTGGTAAACTGAGTTTAAATGGGTTTTTCCTTTTTTTTTTTTTGGCAGGTGTTAGTTGAGATCTATAAGGTTGCTGGGAAGTGTTTCATAATTTTATGTACTTCACTGGCTGCTGCAGAGCGGCATTAGGGAAAGTGAATTACAGCCTCCTGTGTGACTTAATAGAAACAGAAGACGGGAGGGAGAGAAAGCTGAGGAGGAGAAAGGCAGCGAGAACAACAGGCGTGTTTCATTCACAGCAGCAACGTAGCGGAGCAGGTGGCTTCGGCTTCCTTTGTGGGCCTTTTTGGCAGGAATTTATTAGATTGTTTTGTTGGCAATCGTGGATTGTAAACGTAAGTGTTTGCAAACTATCGTCTCCATCTGCTGCAGCTAAGAAGCCTCTAATCTTTGCCTCAGACCGCTTCATATGCTGCAGTCTGTCTGTTTGGTCGTGTCGTCCCAGAACGAAGCATCACGCTGATGTGATATCCTCACACAGGATTTCTGTCGTTTTTATGAAGTACTTGGAAATAAACTCTGATCATTAAATGTAATGTTATGAGTAGTTGTTGATCTCAGGTGCTTTCAGGGAGGATTGGACAGATTATTATAAATGAATATATGTGCTGTCTTGTGAAAACCACCTACCTCCAAAACGTCAACTTTTTATTAACTAAGAAAAACTGAATTTAAAGCTTTGTGACAATGCATTTTTAAGAATCTAATCAGCTTCGTTTTGTCAACCCAAAAAGGATCATTTATCAGAAAGTGTAAAGCTGTATTAAAGTTTTGAGTTGAAAAACCAAAACTATGAGCTTAAAAAGTTCCGTGGAGCTGAGAGGAACTGCAAAGCTGGGTGACAATTCTCTGAGTGCTCGTCACTTTCACATTATACTAAGTCATTTGGTCATTTGTTAATAGAAACATTTTGATTAAGGCAACTTGAAAAAGCACCACACTGCAGGAAAACAGTGTTCACTAGGCCACAACAATATATAATGTTGTATAATTAGCACAGTTCTTTCAAGCTTTGAGTCTCTTCTTGCCAGGAAACTTCATTTCTGATTCACATATTAACAATGTTAATATTACAATATGATTGCTGTATCCTTGTGCTACCAAAATTAACCAGATTACTACTTCCACGCAGTTTACTTTACTGCTGCAAATAACAAATATTTTCATTAATAAATAATAATTAACAATTGGGAGAAATGCCAATCACTTTTTCCCATATTCACATATCATGTTATTTTCCAACCAGCAGACCAAAACATGAAGATATTTAATTTACAATCATACAAAACAGGTGGTACAAGTAAATGTTCAGCATTTTTGCTTGAAAAGCGACTCAAGTGTTCAGAATTGGTCGGTGATAAATTTCCTGTTGATCAGCTAATCGACTAATTGATTAACTGACCAAAAACATACCAACTCAGTTGTGAGTTTTTTCAGGTGTGTTGCAGGCTAAAAGAGGAATCAGTTGTATGTATTTTAAGTCATTACTTTTTAAAATATTGCAGTATACAATAGGTTTAAATTGTGATATACAGAATGAAATATACTGTATGTCTCTGTCTCTTCCTGCACTTGTTATGAAGAATTGGGTTGTGGATGTCTTTAGTGCACAGTTTCATTATTAAGACGGGAGACAGAATCAATAGCTCAGTGATGAGCCACATCTTTAACTCACCATGAGCGTGAGATAAAGAGCAGGGACAGTCCTGGTTCTCAGTCCTCCCGTCCTGAGAACAGCCTCTCAGGGAGGAGGAAGTTCCTCAAGTTGGCGGTCCAGCTCGCTTGTCTCAGTGGCTCGATGCTTATTGGGTTGCATGCCCATTCCCACAGCTCCAGCAGGTCAAATGACTGGGATGTGTAGCTCACGGCCGCTAAGTGGTCTATCGATCAGTCAGCTGAGCCTGCGGGGCTGATGGGATTTGCTGCAGCAGACGGAGCCAGGACTTGGCAGGCTGGTAATGGGTACAAAATACGATGCATTCCTGCACAGATTAGAGCCGCTGCCTTGGCTGACGGAGAGAGGAGTTCATTACAGAAAAAGTAGAAAATCAAGTGGACAGTATAATTCAAGTTAATGGGAAATTCTGTTCTTCAAACACTTGTTCTGAATTTCTCTGTTGTCAGATGGAAACTATCTTCAAAATGTCAAAATTAGGAAATACTGCTTTGTTTTTATCAGTTTTATGTTTCATGTTATACACTGGGTTTTGAGAGAGTTTATAGATAAGATTATATTTTATAATATTTGCCTGTATCCCACTGAGGTCCACGAAAGCTAAAAGAGGGAATTGAACAAAAGATAAAAGGTTTTCACAACATATTTCTCTTTGCAAGCTGAGAAGACATGTCAGCAATTTTGTACCAAAGCCAGAGATTTCAATGGACACTCACTTCTATCCTCCGACAGTATGAAACAATACAGAGTAGTTTATCCAGTTACCTAATGATTAACAGGTGCAGCTGCTCCATGACTCCATGTTGGTGTGAACACACTTTTGACAAATGCATCAATCAAAATGCAGCAAATCTCAACTACTGCTGCTAATAACAGAAGATGAACATGAATCATTTCATAATTGAAGTAGTCACTTATTATTAAATTATGAGTTCAAAATATGTTACACGGGTTGTTAGAGTTTATATTCTTGTTAATATAATAATGTAATAAAATGTACTACATGAACAGGTCTATTACATTTTGACCCACTCAGCCAAACGGAGACAATGACAGGTGGTAATTCTTTGCAGGCACAAAGTGATTTATTCAAATACAGTCTCTTCTCTTCACAACACCTGAACTTTACCTGTTTAATTACTGCAGAGGCGATATTTTTTGAATGCACACAACACAAATACCACGTTCCCTCTTTCATGTGAACATCTGTGATGGTTTACTTTGTGTTATTTTGCTCACAGACAGATGTGTCTAAATCCAGCCCTGCAAATGGCATTGATGTTAATCTACAGATCAGGACGTAGTTTGCATGTTTACTCTATACATGCAAATACAATTAACACACCACATGTGCATCTGATTTGTACCCCCTGCATGCCAGTCACAGTGTGCTCCAGTGACCCAGTGCCCAAGATTAAGGCCTGGCAAAGCCAGATTTAGCCTCCCAGCAAACCAAATCCCAGCTTTTAAGAGCCAGTGAGGAGCAGACTCCTGTTGGACTGTACTGCCACAGCAGCACACTGCCAGCCAAGTTTTACACAAACACCAACATAAAACACCTCGTCACTCAGGGGGACGAAGTGCTGCATCAACCCCACCTCCAAAAATCATCTTATTAACACTGTGATTCATGCGGCCGTTCATTTAGGTCCAACAGCCATAATGAACTGCTGCAATACTTACATAACATTCACTTTAAGTGAGAGCGGGGATGTTTGCAAAAGCAATAGAGCAAATTAAATGTTGAACTTTGCATATGCAGATTTTCAGACATATTGAGATTTGAGAACAGCTACTGTTTTATTACACTTCAAACAAACAAATGAAGGAATCATGCAGACAGAGATGCAATTATTTTCCAAAACATTCAAACTGAGATATGTCCTCAATGCTAAAGAGGTGACTAAAACACACCTCAGTTATTTTAAAGAAAGTAATAATTGAAGAATGATGCCTCTGAGTACTGGAAAGAGAAGAAAAAAAAAATAATAATAATGACCCACTGCTGTATTTGTAAAATTAACACATTTCTTCCCCTTCAAATATATATTTTTCTTTCCTCTTGAAGTTGTGAGCATTCCCCTTTGCCACAAACACGGCTTGCACATTTGATGAAGGTGACAAAATATGCAGGGCTATGTAGGAACAAATATTTCCATTTTGTTGGCCAAAATGTCATTCACAGACAAAAAGATGTACACTATGTTCTCCTATATGGTGACATTACTCATGTTTGAGGTGAAACTTCCTGTCAGGCCTGTAAAACAATCCCAGTAACAGAAATCCAAATAGACTAATTTGGGATTTGGAGGGGTAGTGCTGTTTACAGAGCTTTTGAAAATCCATTTGTATTTAAATATGTTTTATGGAAGTAATGCATCATTTTCTGTAGTGGACTTCTGAAACATGTCATCAGTTTAAACTCACGTTTACCAGATTCTCATTGGAAAAGTCACATAAAACAATGTTATGTATATTTTTGAGCTGTTAAAGACCTCAGACGAAACATAATGTTTAAGTAGATGAGTGTTTTCCTCTGACAGCACTGTTCAGCAGTCGTATTAGTCTAGCAGAATGAAATTACACAGTCTACAACAAGTCATATATCCACTTCTCACTCTTCAGGTATCAATAACAGACTTCTTACTCTACACAGCTGATGATTAGTGACACAAAGAGGCTGTAAAAGACTCAGAGGTATACTGACTACATCCACCAGTGATGAGAAACAAGACTGTTGTGTTTAAATTACTTTATTTCCATACACACACACACACATTCTCTGCCAAAAGATCTTCCATTATTTACAAAACCTTTACACACCTATAAAATAGTGCACCGTCTCAGACACACGAGGATAAATATATATAAGAGTTTTCAAAAGAAATGTATACAATAGTGACAATTGGCACATCCCGGAGACAGGCTTTATCACCAGCGTTGCATGTTTCCTATTCGTCAAACAGACCATTAAAACAGGCACATTTTGCAAGTGCAGCTTCAACAAATAGAGAGTACTCAGCTTCAGACAGCTACAATATAAATCCCTTTAGAAATACCCCCGAACCAGGGATCCAGCCCCTTTAGTCATACAAGATTCATTCTTCTAAAAAATAATAATCATACCCATCAGAAAAATATCTAGCAGCCCCTGAAAGCCCACATTCAATTTACCTTTGATTTCAGAAGGAAACTGGTGGTAAACTTAATACACACTTTAGTGCAATTAGCAATGTAAGAAGCTTAATTTTAAAAGACTACTGAATGATTTGTTTAAAGCATAAAAAAGTCAAATGTACCTTTAAAAAAACAGAATTATATTGAGCAACAGCAACATCTACTGGTTATAATCAGCACCATTTAGCTCTTTCCAAAGAACAGACATGATGCACACAACCTCACTTTTAAGAAACTGCTCAAGTGTTCTTGCTCGTATGAATGAATCTCTTTGGTGGCTGTTTCCCAGTTAAGAAATGTCCTTTGTGATTTGTCATTAATCCATGCAAGTTCAGAAAATGTTTAAATAACCTGAACCTGCTCAGGAAATGTGCCTGTAGACGCAGAGTTTCCAATCAGTGACTTCTTTTTGATCCCATGTTCCTCATCTCTACATGGATTTCATCCCCAGCCAACCTGATGTTTTTCAGTTTTTCTTCTCGTCTCCTGGTATGAAGTACGGGTTCTCATGGCCTTGAACCAGATAGGAGTACCGGGATGGGTTTTTACCTTTGAAGGTCTTCATTCCTTCTGGGTTGAGATCGTAAGATCCCGACTGAAATGTCAGCGGAAGCAGTCAAAGTATTAGCGTCTTTCAGATGTAGGGACTTCCCACATTCATGCACAAACACCCACAAAAGCCAAGCTCACGTACACAAGTAACCGCAGTCACCAATGTGCATCGAAAACGATTCATGACTACTCCCCAACTAGCATCAGCTGAGCTTCTTTGAACTGTCACTCACTAGATTTAGCACGGAGATGAAAGCACACATCTTTCCACAACAATCAGAGAGACCTCTCATGAAGCTTCCCGTCACCCGGAGACCCTGCCACCGTGATTCTCACTGTGGCCTGTCTAAATCATCGGCGGGGTGCATCAAGGCAAATCAGAATCTTAAAGCAAAGCCATGCCTTACCTTTTTCCATCCTTTCTGCTTCAGCTGAAACCCCTAAAGCAACACACTGGGAGTCAGGCAAAGCAGGGAGCATGGGAGGGAGCTATGTGCTAGCACTATAAATATATTCTAAATGATTGGGTTAAACATACTGGTGTTAATAGGACTGAAAACATATCATTAAAGCATCTAATCGAGTATCTGAAATGATCAAAGACGGCCGTGTGCCGAGTGAGCATGGATTTGTTGATTTGCAGGTCAAATAACGTCCAGGTGTCTCGGGTTAAAACCAAGCTAAATTTGTTAGAAAAGCATTGTGTTTCAGTGAAAAGCAGGTCCCACCTACACATTGAAGTGTAGTATTTTAAATGATGTTGAAACAACAGTTTATATGGAGCCTAAATGTCTAAAAAACATTTGCTTTTCAACCAGATTTTAACCTTGACCTAGAAGTATTTTTTACCTGCAAATGACCAAATCCAGGCTTACTGGGCGGGTTAAAGGTTAATCAGCAGACGCAATCTGGATGCAAGATGGTGGGGTAACATTGAACAAACTAAAGGCTGATTTAGTGGATGATCAACACTATGCAAGACTGTGAGTCTGAGGATTAGTGGTGAGTAATTCAGACGACAGAGACGACAGAGGAACACGTGACAACTTACCAATCCGTTGGTCTCATGCTTTTTGTCCACCAGGACACGAGTGCTGCCCCCTTCTGTCATCTCTATGGGAGGAGCTGCATCCCAGTTAGTTGTGGCACGGGGGATGGGGGTGATGCCAGTGGGCCAGGGCTGGTTTACGTCACCTGATGAGTATGGACTGCTGCTGTAGTCTGGCTTGCTTTTTGAGCATCCCCTCCTGATGCACAGACAATAGGGAATGTAAAATGTGCATGCATCAAATCCAGAAATGATTGATCCTACTAACAAGTATTACTTGTGTATCCAAAGCCTGATTGATCTTATTCTTCTGTGTCATAAAGCTCCATTGTCCAAAAACTATTAAAATTAGCCACATTTTTGCACTTGGTTTCTTTATTACCAAGAACACGGTCACTGTAGTTTATTTATAGTCAATCTGTCATACACCATGCTGCTGCCATAAATACTCACTAACACAGAACTGTGTATTAATCCGCAGCTGAAAATAGTCCCCAACACAAGCCTTAGTTACTCCTGTTTGAGTAACGTTTGTTAAAAACTACAGTGCCCAGCTGTTTTAGGAAATTACTGAATCTTTTTAAAAACTGAAACTATATAAAGATTTACGTCTTCAGTAGGAACCAATGTGTTTGGGGCTGAGTGCCACCGACAGGGTAGCGAAGTGGGAAAGTATTGAAAGATGAACACACTGTTGGTTTTGGTCTTTTCATGGGATTTGTTGACAATAAGAAAAATATTGAAAAATCACCAGCTTTATCATTTCACCACCTTAAGTTTTACTTTGGTGGTTTGCAGGTTGAAAAGTGAGAATTTTAGACATCTAGGTTATATGTTACAATGTGAAACAGGTCCGAGCTACACATTGAAATATAGGCATTAAAATAATGCTGAACACTCTACTTCAAAAATTTCTTCTAACTTTAAACTAAAATTTAACCCTAGTTTTAGGTCTTTTGACCTGCAAATAACCACAGCCATATTTACAGGGCTAATGTGAGTCAAAGTGGCAACGTGCAGAATGTAAACATGCATTTCTTTCCAGAGATCTACTGTATGAGTTGCTAATATGCAGAATTAGTAAAAAACAAAAGTCAGTATTAATGCTGGTAAAGTTGTGAGGATCTCACCAGCAGCAGTATATGAGCAAAGCCAGGACAAGGATGAGAAGGACTCCTCCCAGCACACAGGAGATGACCACCACTGCCAGCAGAGCCGCTGAAAACACACATATTTAGATTTTTATGGGTCAGCACATAACTGTTACTACTGCTGCTGCATCATTTTTGTGACTCACAGTCATTGCAGTTGAAGCCCGCGTATCCAAATGCACATCTGAAAAGACAAAACAGAGCAGTTACACACAATGATATTTGTATTTCAGGGCTGTCCTGTAGCATGGAGTTTAACACTGAATCCACACGGGGGAGCCAACTTCACATCAACATATACCACACACACAGTAATACACAGACAAACCACACCTGACAAGCAAAACTTACCCTTTAAACAAAATTAAAAATGTGTGTACTCACGGTTGGCACGTGTCTCCAGCTGCCCTCTGTCCACTTGGACACGCTACAAAGAGAAACACAATAATTTAAACACACACTCAATGTTTTGCACTAAGAGACTGAAATAAGAACATAACAAGCTACAGTTTCAGGTTCAGTCACAGCAGAGTACAGTACGCCTGGTTGCACATGCAATGAAAACACGAGCACAATGAGAGCCTCTTCATAAGGAGGCTGCATGATGACCATTACAAACAAGCACATAATAGTACATTATGTTTTCTTCTGGGAAACAAACTGCATGCAGCATTTTGTCTGAAAGTCTTATTCTTCATTTGCTCTTCCTATAGCTGATCTCCTTGGTCACAGCCCTCCACAGAGAGAGAAAGCGTGGAAGTGATTCTTCCACATGTTTCCAGGGAAACAACCCCGTTAAAAAAGAAATAAATTAGAGAGATAAATGAAGTAAGGGCCAAGGGTCGGCATGGAGAAAAGGCTATAGCTCTTGACCTTGTCTCTGAGTCTCGCTCCCTGTTGTTTCTCCCCCTCGCTCTCACACAATAGTATTTCACTGAGGATAAGAAAGTTTTGTTACAGTTCTCTTAACTGTAGATCAGCTGGGAAAACTTGCCTCAGCTGCTGTGGGTCGTCAGCTCTTATAGTCCATACATGAGCCTTTATAATCTATAGTGCTTTGGCAGCAGCACATTTAACATAAATACAAAACGTTTTAACAACATAAAGACTAGAGCATGTTCTAGTCCGCCTATTCAAGCCTAACACTAGTCTTGATAAAGGAGATACATAAAGAATATTAGATAGTCGCTTTTACCTCTGCAGCTGGTGTTTGAGTACACGATGGAGATGTAGCCGTCTTTACAGGAACAAACAACCCGGCCTTCTGTAAATCTGCACGTTGTAGTGGAGACGTCACAAGGAAATGGCTCCTGCACACACAGGTCTGTACCTAAGAAAGAGAGGATATAAAACAGGTGTATGAGGAAAAACCTTCTTCTTGAAATAATGTAGCCAGGGGCTCATACATGACAGGTACTTGGATAGTGTGTATGAGCAGTACTTACCTGTAAATGTAGCACTGGCCAACAGTCCACTTGAGCCGGCTATGGCCTTATCAATGGACTGATCAACAGACTCTTGAGTGGCGGTGGTGTTTTGAAAGATGTTATTCACAGTCGCTTGCACACTTCCTGGCCTAGAGGATTATAGAGAAGCACCAAAAGAGATGAGAAATCTTTTCTAACCTGTGGCGTAATATCTTTCTGCAGTAGGAGAAAGAGAAAATACTCACGCAAGTTGCACAACATCAGACTGTATATACCCTGGCTGATTTTTGAGGGCATTTTTGAGCTATGAAACAGAATGAACATGGGGTTTAATGACTGAGACAGGAGCATTTATTATTAACTATTCAACATGCTTCGTGAGCTCACAACCTACCGCTGCTGAGATATTAGCCGCCGTCTGCTGGAATACTGTCGAGGACCTGTTGATCATTGCTTTGTTAAATGTCAAGGAGGTGAGATGAAGCTGGCCCGGGAACACTTGGGCTGAGTGAAGAGGGGGAGAGGAAAAAATAAGGCGAAAGTCTCACTGCCGCCACCCCGTTATGCTTTCTGTTATGGTCCTTTTTCATCTGGCCAGACACGAAATGTTGTGATGTTCTTACCGGGTGTACAGCGGCCGTTCAGCAGGAAGCTACCAGAGAGACACTGGCAAGTGCCGTTAAGACAGACGCTTTCAGGTGGGCACGGGACGGAAGGACACACTGACAAGAGATGGAAGAAACATGATGCATCAGATTTTATTTCTCATGTGAACTTGATTTGTTAAACCTGCAATAACTGATGTTTTTGGCCACCTGGCGGCAGGAGAAACAAACTGTGGACACAAAATCAGCATATCATCACCTTTTAAGTTGATATGGCGAATTTGTTACCAAACAGTTGTTTATTTACACATGCAGCAGTTACGGAGCAACATCATCATTCATTTGGAGTCCTGTAAGTTTTTGGTCTCCATCTGGCATTATTAGCTGCTAAATGCTCCACTATGTTCACCAGCTAGTGGCTAACTGTCTCTGTCAGCTGTCTGGTGCTGAGCAGGTAGTGCACAGTGAGTTTTTTAGAGCTTTTTCACTGAAAACAGCTGGCTGCTGCCGCTGAAAACGACACTATGAGAGTGGTGAGAGTGAACCAAAACAGTAAAGTTGTGGGCCGGACAACAGTGAGCTGAAACTCACTATAAACCTCTGCAAAGCCGAGCCCAGCTGTAGATTTGGGTGATAATTCTGTCTAGGTTCATCACTACGAGCGACCCCTTTCACAGTGTCACAATGTCATTTGATTTCAATTATAGTTGCTTTAACTTCTAATGCAACAACCAACCAAGATATTCAGCAGCTCAGTTACATTTTTCTGATTGATTGTTTGGTTGCAATAAAAACCTGCATACAACTGGACCATTAACTTTTTAATAGCCTCATGGGCAACCACACAAAATTACATCAAACAGAAAGGTACGAACCTATGACTGGACCCAGGGTAGGGACGGGCGGGGCTGCTGTGGTGGAGTTGTTGGTGGTGATGTTTGATGGTTGCAGGGTGCTGACAGTGATGGTGGTACCAGTGCTGATGGTGGTGGTGGTGGTGGAGGTTGGAGTGGTGGAGGATGAGGCTGTTATATTGTCACTAGGTGGTTCAGTTGAAGAAGTCAAAGTTGTGGTTTCTGTAGTGTGGCCGGTCACTGTAACATATGTAAAAATCAGCTGTAAATATGCCACAAATTACACACTGGCTAGGCCTTTGTATTGTCTCTGACATTACATTAAATTATGCTACGGGGTGAAATCTTAAAAGGACCACAGTGGTAGATATTGTTGCTAAAGCCCATTAACTACAAATCACATATACTTTACATTACTGCACACAAATTTCCAAAGCATACCATCCATTTCTAGATTGATTTCCTACTTTCCAGGCAACTATAGGTTTCAGTTCATACAAAGCAAGTTGGAGAGACTTGAAACTAGCTTCTGATACATAATTCAAGAAGATGTTGCCTTTGTTTTTTATTCATTTATATATTTTTGACAAATGTTGTCATTTGACAGCTGATACTGTTTTAAAAACACTTTCTTTACTTAAAAAATAAATAAATAAATAAAAGAATCTCCAACATCTTATCTTTAAAATCAACCACCAGAAGGCAAGTTATGAAGGTGGAACCCAAAGACAAACAACAAGCAAACATGGATGATGTGAAAAGTTCAATTAAAGCATGGGACATTTTTGGATTCTGGTGACATGTCTCAACAAATACTAGATGGATTGCCATGAAATTTGGTACAGATATCTATGGTCCCCAGACGATGAAACCTAATGATGTTTGGTGATCCCCTGACTGTTCATCTAGCGCCACCAGCAGGTCAAAGTTTTCACTTGTCCAGTGAAATATCTCAACAACTGTTGGATGGATTGCCATGATCTTTTGTAAAGACATTCATGGTGCCCAGAGGATGAATCCTAATGACTTTGGTGATGCCCTGACTTCTTCCTCCAGCGCCAACATGAGGTTCAGATTCATGGTTTTAAGTGAAATGTCTCGATAACTATTGGATGGATTTCCATGTAATTTGGTAGACATTCATTCTCCTTAGGATGAACTGTAACAACTTTGATAATCCCTTAACTTTTCATCCAGTGCCACCATCGAGTCAAAATTTGACATTACCATCATCCTCAGTTGTACTTTGTGTTTAGTGCTAGTTAGCAAATGTTAGCATGCTAACATGCTAAACTAAAAGGGTGAACATGGTAAACATTATACTTTCTTAGCATCATCATGTTAGCATTGTCATTGTGAGCACGTTAGCATGCTGATGTTAGCATGCTGATGTTAGCATTGAGCTCACAGCACTGCTGTGTTTAGGTACAGCCTCACAGTGCATGGCAGTTCTTCATCTTGTTAAGGACATATGCAGTTGTTTAAAGAAGAAAGGTTCAAAGGCCATCAGAAATCTGCATTTTGAAACCTGAAAACCTTGCACACTGACTTGGACTTTCTCTAAAAGACTTCAAACAGCTCTGCATTTAGCATCCCACTTGTAAAATTGCCTAGTGCAGCTTTAACTCATGGTCCTCACTGAATTCCTTCTCACCTGCATGTTATGCTATATTATTGTAAGAACACATAATCATCACTCATCATGCTGTTAGTCCTACCTCCTGAGGTTGTTGTTGAGGGACTAAGGGTGGTGGTATTTCCAGTGGGGGGTACGGTGCTACTGCCTGGGGAGGTGTTTGTAGGGAGAGAGCTGGAGGTGGAGATGGAGGTAGGTGAAGAGGGTGGGGGTCCAGTTGTGAGTGTTGTGTTTGTGGTGATAGTGGAGGACAAGGGTGTGATGGTGGATGCGGGAGTCTCAGGTGAGGTGTTAGTAGTGTTTGTTAGTGTTGAAGTTGTAGTTAGTACAGCTGTAGAGGTTTCTGGAGTTACTGTACTTGCTGTGCCGTTGCTGGTTTGTGTGGTCGCTGGAGTTGGAGTTGTTGTGAAGTTGCTCGGCTGTGTCGTGGTGGTAATCAAGGTTGTGTTGTTGTTGGTTTGTGCAGTCGGTGTAATCGTAGTTGTGTCGTTGCTTGTGTGTGTGGTCAATATAACTGTAGTTGCGTTGTTGCTTGTGATCGGTGTGATGGTAGTTGTGTCGTTGCTTGTGATCGGTGTGATGGTAGTTGTGTCGTTGCTTGTGTGTGTGGTCGATATAACTGTTGTTGCGTTGTTGCTTGTAATTGGTGTAATGGTAGTTGTGTCGTTGCTTGTGATCGGTGTGATGGTAGTTGTGTCGTTGCTTGTGATCGGTGTGATGGTAGTTGTGTCGTTGCTTGTGATCGGTGTGATGGTAGTTGTGTCATTGCTTGTGTGTGTGGTCGATATAACTGTAGTTGCGTTGTTGGTTGTAATTGCCGTAATGGTAGTTGTGTCGTTGCTTGTGATCTGTGTGATAGTAGTTGTGTCATTGCCTGTGATTGGTGTACTTGTAGCTGGAGCAGGTGTGGTAGTTGTATTTGTAGTCTCACTAGTGGTGTTGGGTTGGCTTGCAGTGGACAGTGTTGTACCACTGGTTGGGCTGCCGGTGGTGAAGTTACTGTTCTCAGTAACGGTGCTCGACTGGGAGATGGTCATCTTTGAATCGGTGGTGGATGGTTTCATAGTTGTAGATTCTGTGGAGGTATTTTCTATAGTTGTAGGAGCTACTGTGGTTGTGAAGTTCTCTGTGGTTGATGATGGTGAAGCTGTAAAACTGCTGGTTGTGTTGTTGCTGCTTGAATTTGAGCTTGCAGTTACAGTCATGTTAGAAGTTGCAGGAGTGGTGGATGTCTCATTGGTCATTCCCCCATCGATGGTGACATTAAGTGCGGTGGGATCTGTCATTCCTACAGTCAAAACAAAAGCACAAAAAAATAATCAGCTCATCACCTTCTCTTTTCTGGGCACATCTCACTAAACTGTTAGGGAGTCCAAATCTTGGATGTAAGCCACCAGAACAAGAAGAATGTAAGGTAGCTATGTGTAGGATTTGAAAAGTTCTGACTTTGGCGTCCCCCAGTGGTAGTATCAGAAAAGACACTGTGGGAGAGAGCAATACACACCGGACAGATGTCCAGATAAATGGACATAACTGCACCAATTTTCAAGGAGAGTGTCCATAAATATTCTTTGGCTTTAAACCTGCATTAATTTATTTTGTGGCCACTTGGGGGCAACATAAGATGTAAACACAATATCACCATATAGAGTTGATATGGTGAATGTGTACCTGTTTACACATCAAGCAGACACAGCAACATTAGCATTCTTTTGAAGTCGCGTTGTAATATCTTCTTCTCTGTTTTTGGCTCTTTAGCTGCTAAAAGCTTCACTATGTTCACCAGCTAGATGCTAACTTTGTCCGTCTACCATTTAGTTCTGCATACAGGTGGTTTATCACAGCTTTTTCACTGAAAACAGCTGCCTGCTACTGCTGGAAATAATGCAGTGAGCGTAAGAGTGAACGAAAACTGTTAATCTAAGGACCATAAAACCAAAACAATCAGCTAAAAGACGCTAAAATACCGTAAATCTGAGGGAAACTGCAGAATCAGGTGATAGTTCTCTGTGGGTTCGTCACTACAAGCAACACCTTTCACATACAAGTAGTTATTTGATCCATTGTTAATATACAAATATTGATTAGAGCAGCTTTAAGCTGTGTAATGTCAACATCACAGCTTAATTATGCATGCTAATTACCGAGGGAAATTAATGCATCAATTAGCAAATATTTCCATGTCAATGTCCTTTTATTCACATGTTCACACTCACAGCAAATGGGAGCTATGAATATTAACTCTGTGTTCAAAATCTAATTAGATCACCTTCTTTCTACAGGAAGCTTGTTGCGTAAATATGACATTTGTGTAATATTGACACAAAAATGTGTCTACAAACAGCCAGATGCCAACATAAAACATAAGGTCCTGCACACTGTCCACCACAATGACAGCAAAATAATAAACAAAAGGCAATTTATTTTTATCATCAAGTAAGATATTGCTGCTGTTAGTTTAATTTTCAAGATGACAGCTTTCAGACTTTGGTTTTAGTTTTTACAATGGAGTTTTATCGGGGTCATAAAGGAGCATGTTTGATTTAAGAGGTTTTCACAAGACTGCACTGATATAAGCAGAATTAGAGTAACCTTGTAAACCTTGTATCGGTTGTTAAACATATTTGATTTCTAGTTAGTCGTGTGATATTCCAAACATCACAGGAGTTTAACCTGCAGTCACAGAGGACGACAAGGTTGTGTCTTAAATAAACATTATAACATTTAGTGCCTAAAAAGTTGACAAAAGCTGTGCCTCAGCAGATAAGAAGTACTGCAAGTGACGGCTGTTTACAACACCAAGATGTGTCAGTCACAAGTGACGCCAACGTCATTTGACTATCTCAAAGGAAAGAGCTGCCTCCTATTTGTTCAGTGTGCTGTTGTGACGCCTGTTCCCATTTAGCCTGCTCCCACTCTTCACTTTGTGTTTATGGGGGGAACAGAGGAAGCCAGAGGGCAGCCTGAGGAGCGGCACAAACAGTAGGAGGTCTTTGATAATGGCTCAGCTCGTTTACCTCAGCTCCTCATCTGTATGCATTGAATGATTACATTCAAAGCTCCTTTCAGCAGCCAGAGAGCGAACATATACTACTAAGAGCCAGACGAGTGGACGCCTTACACAAACAGTTTTTATTGCAGTAAGTCATCTCAAAAGCACAAGGAAGTGGTGAGAAAACCAGAACTAATATCAGATCCTGAGGGTGATTTGATTATTTTCTCTGTGTACAAGGCCGTGTGACCTAATGTCTTTATCGCTTGGTAACCAAGACTCATTTAGAGATGAAAAACCACAGGCTCCACACACCCTGTGACAGCAGACGATGTACTTTATGTACACACACACCCATACCCACATTCAAAAATTATGTATTAGGGGAGTGGAATAAGACATTAAGCAATCAACAGTGATAGATGAGCATGTGACGAAAGGTGGGAAAGACATATATTTATAGGTGACGTCTTTAATGCTCATAAAGTAAAGGAGTGGCAGAGTTAAGCAGGGCTGGATCTATATGATTGCTCTAAAACACACATGAATCAATGTGTGACTGGCTCGTCTAGATTAAGACTTAAGGGCAATGGACTAATCTCACTGGATGAACGAGATCTAGATTAATGAAAAACCCTCTTAAATCAGATCCAGTCGACCCTGTCTTGATTAGCACTGTTACATTCCCTGTGTGTAACATTTTAGTGGAGTATCAACTGCAAGGACGTGTGTGTGTTTCTATAACGACAAATGAGTTGAAGGTTAAGCACCTCATTCCTGCATACCTTACATTGTATTAAAATCTCAAAGGGCCAAGTTTTATCTGCTTGTATCAAAAATAATTTTAAACATTTTAGCTGTTATTCAGATTCCTATTTCTTTACAGAAACTGAGCAGCCAGTTTCAGTTTACACTCCATCCTGTGGATTAGTCAGGTGTGCGTGACATGCTCCACTACATAAGCTGGGTGCCACACCAGTGTCAGAGCCAGCAGGTAGATCTGAGTGCTGGAGGAAAGGCAATGCAAGTCTGTAACGTTTTAGAAATATGGTTTATAACCATCCAGCACACTATCAACCAGCTGTTAAGAAGTAAAATAGTACCATTAACTCCGAAGGTGTGGACTCTGTAAACTCTGTCAAAGAGTCTTATCAGCTGTGTGTGTGTGTGTGTGTGTGTGTGTGTGTGTGTGTGGAGAAACCACTTTCTTATCGACACCTTTCATCTCCACATAATTGTCAGAATGGAAAGTTTAGCGTCTACCAGTCTCTTTCCGTGTCGTAGCTAATAATAGCCAACACAAAAACTAAGGATGGACCCAATCGTCAATTAAACACTGAAGAATCATAAATACTGGACAAGGTCAGAGTTTAAAAAAAGGCTTTTTTACTGAATAAAATTATAATTTTCTGTCACAACCATTGCCATAATATGAAGACATATCGGACTCTTGACTCAACTATCAGCGCTCAATATTAGATTGTTTCCCCTAGCCTCAGCTGCACTTTGTGTTTAGTGCTAATTAGCAAACATTAGCATGCTAACACGCTAACTGTTTCTAATTTTCACTGGAATGTTTTCCACTGAAGAAACAGTCCCAGTGAAAACTGTCACGTCAGAGACAGATTTCTCACCTGACATAGCCTTACCTCCGCTAACAGTATACCTCTTAAAAAGCAGAATCTCACTCCAACTGACTGTCAAAGGTTGGCAACCCTGATTTGGTAACCTAAGGGTGTTACATTGGTCCTTGATGTGGCAAGAACTAAATGAATGCCAGATTTGATAACCATGACATCAAAGCATTATTTCAGGTTGATTATTAAGGTGTGCAGAGATTAATGTCCTGGCAGCAGTGATGAGTTATAAAAATCCAACGCCGTACTTTATTGTCTCCTATCAGTAAACTACTGCCATCCTTATCACCTGCTACTACTACTACTACTACTACAAGAGCCTAGACCATTACAAGTACTGCACAGCAGAGAGGAAGAAAGGCTATTGTTTGGAGGAATCACACAATCATTCTTTATACAGTCTCACCTGTCAGCGCAGCCAGTGGAAAACAAATATGAGAGGGTTTTTTTTTGGGTGTGATGACATTTCTAAAGTTCCTTAAATTCCTGTGATCTAGACTAATCTCTTGATACGAGATTAGCATTACAGTGTCATTTACAATAAATCCACATGGTTACACTGACCTTGTAAAGGCTCAGTTTTTTTCCATGTAGCCTTCACATGCAGTGATTATGGTTTTGATTATGGTCTGATGTTGCTAATGGAAGAATGCTGAAGCTGACACCTTGAAAATGTTAAATTGAACAAAGGCTCCTGACATGCTGATATCTACCTACAAGTCATAAATAATCCAGATAAAGATACCGAGAGAACGCTATGGTCTCATCATAAAAGCACTATTTATGGACACGGGGGAAGCGATGGACAAAAGGGAAATTGTCACAGACATGAATGTGAGTGTGCATGACTGCACGGACAATCACAGTGGTTCTCCTTCTACTGTCATTGTCACAGCGCTGCTTCTCCATTTCCATTTAGATGGAAATATCAGCCATAAGTACACAGAGTCAACAGGTTTCACAGACAATCTATGATGCCCTAGTCAAAGACTGATACAACAATGGCTGCCACAATGTATATTTAAACTACTCCACAGACCACAGCATTTCTGAAACTACATGTTAGCAGCCCAACGCCTTTGTTTTTGTGACTTTGACAGGGCTGCTAGTCAATTTTCTAGGTCTCCTGTGATGGTGAAGTTACCCATACTGGAAAGGTTTATGAAACCCATATGTGACAATGTAAACAGACAGTCAGTTAGCGTTACACTTGAAACACTGGAGTAATTAAGAGCACACTCTGCGTTGCACGTCTAACAGGGAGCCTTGTCTCTAAGGATTTAACCTACAGCCGGATAATCCCCTGCAGACACAAAAGGGATGACTGGGTCAGGCAGGGTGACAAGTGGGTCTAAGTTCGGCCTGCAAGCACACCTTCAGGAGGATGTGGATAAGAAGGTCCGGCTTTACCCACTGAGTCCTTTGGTCCAACTCTAGAAAGAACTCCTGCTACTTGGTTTGACAAACTATAACTGCACTGAAGCCACTTAAAAGCTGCCACGCCTCTCCACCTCTATCTTTCTCGACATAGAAATCAAACAAGTGCAGTGTGGGAGTGTATCTGTTCCCAAGGAGATGTCTGCTTCCAGCTGTCAAAGCGTCGCCTCACTTCAAATCACTAACAGTAACATAAACAGAGAGAGAGAGACAGCCAGACTTTAGTGTTGATGCTTGTGTTTCAGCGCAGCGCTGCACTTCAGGGGATTTCTATTCATGCGACACAATAGCACTCCTGTGAAGTACCTGCTCATGAACTGACTGACTGTCAGATCCAGTTCCCCCAACGCACATCCTCAACTTCCTGTCCACACTGCTGCTTCATGAGAATAAATCCTTGTCTGTACTGATGACACACACCTCTGGGCGAGGGCCAGAGCTCCCAGAAGGATTCCTGAGCAGACCAGAGAGCTGCAGACAAACTCTCAACGTCGACATAAAACATCTCCAGTTTATTGTCGGGATTAGGGGAAAGTGCGTTCCTGAAATAGTTCTTTATCGCATCCTGCCGCACTGCAAGAAGGACGGACCTGATTAAAGAATGCACACAGGGCAGGAGATGAACTGACAGGTTGTGACCCAACAGTCAGGAAGAGCCTGAGGCCAAAAGGCAGCATCTCATTAGGAGACAGGAGTCATGTGGAGAGCTGACCTATAGTGGTGTGTGTGTGTAGTGCCTGTGTTTCAGAAATCATGCAGAATGACATCTGAAACAAGCTGATTAAAGACAAAAATGCTGGAGGCATACAGCTCACAGCTAATTACTGGTCACACTCTGGGTCCCTTTGCCAGCTAATGAGTGGAACATTACTTACATACTGCTTTATGACCTCCAGGTATTTAAAGGTGCCCATCCCTGTGTTGCTAAACCTCATGGCACACCAACAGATACACGCAGCTGCTGAGGGAAGGCCAGGCCTGAGGGCCGCCACATCAAAGCCACACAGCTGACGCCGGGTCACCAGGAGCGACCTCACATGATTGAGAGGAAGCTTTTATTTTCACAAACCAAAGGTCCATCATCCTGCTGAGTGTCTCGTGTCAACAGTCCTGATCAGAGGACACACTGAGGCCTCATACGGTGGAGGTGAAGGGCTGGCCAACATGGCTGAAGTCAATATCACAATATTAGTAAAAACAGTATGGATGTATAAACACAGTTAGAGCTGAAGTTAGACAACTAATCGTAAATAAACTGCCAACTTTTTTGATAATTGATTAATAGTTAAAGTTATTTTTCAAGCTAATTTTGATGACGCTATTAGTATCATCAGTAAAATGTACTTGAAGTGTCAAAAGTAAAAGAACTCAGTACTGTTACATTATTAAACAAGATTAGTGGATTATTATCATTATTGATTAAGCAGCATTTTAATGTTGCTGCTGATCGAGGTGAAGTCAATTTGAATTACTTTATATCATGATGGGTAGTTTAATATTATATTTTATAAACAAAGCTATCTACTTACTATACCTTTATTATAATACATGTAGTAGAGTAAAAATTACATTTCCCACAGTTAATGGAAATACTCAAGTACAAGTACCTACAGTTAAAGGCTGAGGGGTAGAAAGGAAAAGCAATAAAGGGAGGTTTTATAACCAATAATCAAAGCCAGCTGTTGTGTTTCTAAAGGTTGATTTACTGATTTCTGTGGGATTCTCTGATTCATTTTCTGTGTGTGTTACTGTATTTTGGTTACATTATTTGTAATTTCTTAATAACTTTCTACAATGATTCTTGGAAAGAATTTGGTACTATTTACAGAGGATTAATTCCAAGGGTACCAATTAAACACTTTCTCTATTTTCCCTGCAATTATTTAGAACCAAATTACATGATCATTTTCGGGGGAACATCATAGAAAATTATCAGGATTTTTTAGGAAATTATTAAAACAAAGTGTCAAGTATTACTCCTTTAATAGATCATCACACATGGTGAAGGAGTGTCTTATCAGCCAAACATCAATAGGATAACATGATCTATTAATAAATGGACAATGGTTTGTATCATTAACAGATGAGTAATAAAGGTGACTGAGCAAAATTAAAGCCCCAACTCTTTGTCCTGCTAAGACTTTGCTCTCCTCCATCTGGACCGCCACACAAACTTCATGTTGGCCGGGAGCGAGGCTCTTCCTGCTGCTGACGAGACAGACGTGATGCCTGACACACATGTGCAGCCCACAATTACTATTGCACAGGAACACACCGAGTAGCACAGCAGACACATTAAAAGAAGCTGACCAGATAGCTAATCTCAGTCTCTAGTCTTCAAAAGGAGGAGGCAGACAGAAATGAGTTGTCTGTGAGCAAACAGAGCTCTTATACTGTAACTCGGAGGTAACAGATGGCTTCCTGGAGCAGGGCTCTCTCGCAGGGCCTCTGCACATATCATATCCAATTAAAGCTCCGCCAGCACATGCTTTCCAATTACAGAGTGAGATTTACTGGCCTGGAGCAGGTCTAATCCAACAGGATACAGCAGGGACGCAGCGACAGAGGGAGAAAAGACAGCAGAGAAAACAGCAACAAGTGTGCACGAGAAGTGGATGTAAAAAACAGTACGTGCCAGCAGGCGAGAGTGTGTCAAATGAGGAAGATGAGATAAATTATCAATATTTAACAGAAACCAGGAGAGGGGGAACTGAGCGATAAACGCACACACACAACACTGGTGTTCACTGAAACTGAGCTCTTTGTGTACTTCTCTCACTGATAACGTAGAATAATCGCTAAAAGATAAGGGTTGATAATGTGTGTGACTGCATGACTCTAGAGCTGCGACGGCAACTATTTTGATAATCGATAGCGAAAAATGCCAAATATTCTCTGGTTCCAGCCTCTCAAGTGTGGCGATTTGCAGTTTTCCATTGTCATATATAGCAATTAATATAATATCTTAAGGTTTTAGACTGTTAGTCAGACAAAACAAGCAAATTGAAGACATTACATGGCCTCTTTTAACATCTCATAGGAATCAATCTAGAAAATAATGGTCAGATTAACTGATAATGAAAATAACCTTTAGTTGCAGCCCTGCATGCATCTGAGTCCTTTCATCACATTCCTACAATCGTGTGTTAGCTCCTGAGCAGACCTTGCATGCTCTGGTAATGACCTCGTGATGACTAGCCAGCAAAACATGACACATGTGGGAGACACGATAAACCACATGTGGTCTCAGAGAAGAAACAGTAGCAGAGAGAGAAGAGAGAGGAGAGGCAGGCATTTAACGTGCTCTGCTCCTCTGTCTCTCTCTCTCTGGAAGATTTCTAATAGAGGGCACAAGAAAATGTGGTGCCAGACTCAGAGGAGGAGGATCACGACCCTCGGGAGGTCTTTTCATCTGGACCTCTTTACTGCACTCAGTCATGCCCCAAACTGGAGCCTCCATGCCCTCCCAGTCTTCCTCTATCTCCCTCCGACTCTGTGTTTCTATACAAGCAGACACATGACAGGAGGGGAAACACACAAGCGGCCTGCAGGCTCGCAGCGAGGCTCCGGCACATGACAGTGACTGACTCTCAGCCTTCATATGGGAACCTTGAATCACAGAGATGCACTTCAGAACGGTCCAAAATAATACAAAGGGTGACCAATGGATTCAAGTGCTGCTAAGCTTGGTGGGTCTGTACAGTAGAGAGCTATTCAAAATTCCTCAGGGGAGCTTCACCACGCTGTCGAGGGGGTCCGCTTATGCACACACAGAGTAAACTTTGTGTGTGGAGTGTGCTGCGCTTCGGGGGGCCGGCTGTTGTTTGACCGATGCCTCCTCGCTGGCATCTGTCCACCCAAAGAGAGCACTGAGTCACACTGAAGGAGCAGTGAGTCAGGGTTTAAGGCTATTTGGGGGGGAAAAACATGAATGTGTAGAATAAAAGAAAAAAGAACAAGAAGAAAAGGTGTATTTTTCTTCAAAAAGGCGTGCTTTAAAGGCAAAGGTTAAACAACGGCTGCTAGAAAGTATTCACAGACAGACTGTGGATATCTCAATATGTTTTTTGTGGTTTAATTATTAATTCGTTGATATTTGCATCTTGAACTATGTCACACAACTGTGAGGAGGATACTTTTTCACCTTGTCTGCTCTCTGAAAATAAAAGTAACAATTATTTGTTCATATGATTAAATTCTTTAGTTCTTATTTTCTAGTATATGTCAATACCTGTCTTCATCTTGATAAAGGTTGTTGACTTCTGTCAACACTGAAGCCAACAATGATAATAAGTCCTAGACTTTACAAAGTCTGATATGTTGTATTTTTATAAATAGCCTATATTATAATGTTGTCAATACACCAAACAAAAAAAAAAAGAATATAGGTTCTAGCACTGTTTTCATATATAACAAACTGTACTCTACTTCCTGTATGTGTGATTTTCTGTCACTAACTACATTATAATACATAATAAACATGCATTGAGCACATATTGTTTGCAAGACACCCTACTGAAATGTGCATAGGCTTTAAAATCCAGATCCAAGACCATAAAAACCATAAAACGTACAGAAACGGTGAAAAAAAAAGTAATTTTTTGACTGAGATATATAAATGCCAGATTTGACATAAAATACATATGATGATCTTATAAAATGTGATGCATTGTTACAGATGAAACTACCCAAAGTATAGTTAGAATTAACTCCACCTCGACCAACTACAACAGAAATGCTACTTAAAAAAATCAGTATTAATATTCCATTAATTATAATAATAATAATACTCACAGGGACCATTTTGTCACACACTTTTATCTGTGATACTTTAGTACATTTTGCTGATAATACTTCTGTACTTTTACTTTAATGGAGTATTTTTATAGTGTGGTATTGCTACTTTTACTCAAATAAAGGGCCACTGGTCACAATATATTTAAGGCTTTACATATGGGGATTAAATCTGAGCTGAGTACAGCTAAACTAGTAAAAAAGTAACATGAAAGTGTATTTCCAGGGTTCATTTCATACGCCACATTTCAGTAGAAATACACAGATATTATAAACAGACAGTCTAATTAACAGAGTGGTAAGTAAGTAAACTTCACTCACCTTTGACGGCAGCGCCCAGGAGAAACACGACGGGAAGATAACTGAGAAACATGTTTCTGGTCTTCGGTGTGACTTTGTAAAAACGGTTGGACTCCGGAGGACCAGCCGGTCGTGAAGTCCCGTGTGCTGCCGGTATAACGGTGAATGTAACAGTGCTGTACAGACGGTGTGTCCTCCAGGGTGTAGTCGCTGTTGCCTGCTACAGGTGGATCAGACTGGGAGCTGCAGCCTCTGACAGCATTAAAAGCTTTAGTCCCTCCTCTGATTGGCCGGCTCTCCTGTCACTCATCATTACTGTAGCGGAGCTGCAGGGCTCTGCCTCCACAGTCTATGGCCTCCACCCATGGACCAGTGCTTCGTTGACTGTAAATCAGTCATCAACAGTACAGGAGGAACTACTGTAGGCCTATAATAAACGTCTATTTTTAGCTGATTGTTTACACTTAAAGTGATTAAAGTACATTTCTTGCTCGAGGAACATACTAGCATTATGGCAAACAATCACAAGGATGTTATGTATTACAGCAAAACAATGCCCTTTTAAAATACTTAAAATAAAACAAATGACTATGATAATGTAGGCCTAATTCACTGTGAGGATATTATAGACACGTGATGGCAATATCAAACACAACTAAGAGTCTACAGCTATGCTAACGCTAGCGGCTCTGTGATGCTGTAACTTGTGGCTTTGAGCTAAATGCTAAGACCAGCATGCTATTGCTAGCATGTTCACGATGACATGTTTGGCAGGTATAGCCTAATTTATTATGTTAACCATCTTAGTTTAGTGCGTTGACATGCTAACATTTGTTAATTAGCATTGAACACAAAGTGCAGCTGAAGCTAATGGGGATGTCATTAGTTTTGCAGGTAATTGATCATAAACCAAAGTAGCTATTGGACAAATTGAAATTTTGACTGTATGGTGGCACTAAATAAAACGTTAAGGGATCACAAAAGTTAGGCTATACCAATTCATTTTGAAGGGGTACCCTGTACCAAAAATCATGGCAATCCATCCAGTAGTTTCCACACTTACAACCACAAACGTCAACCTCTTGGTGACACTAGATTAAAAGTCAGGGGATCACTAAACTCGTTAGGCTTCATCATCTGGGAACCATGAATGTCTGTACGAATTGTTGTGCCAATTAGATATTTCACAGGATGGGAAAACTTTGACTTGCTGGTGGGACCAGATGAAAACTTAAAGGTTTCACCAAGGTTATTAAACGATTGATCCTCTGGGGACCATGGATATCTGCACCAGATGCCATAACAATCCATCCAATAGCTGTTTAGATATTTCAGTCTGGACCAATGACTGGAATTGCCAATCCTGAGAGCCACGCCCCCAGCATAACTAACAATACCATAAATGATGAGGTCACCATGAACTTACTAAAACCTGTATTGAATGTTTGTAAAGTAAATATATCAATATCCCTCTGCTGTGCACAGTGTACACACAGGAAATTCCACTCATATTTGACTGATTTTATCATATTTACTATCTGTCTATTAATAGTTTTGACAATGGACTTCACACAATGATGTACCCAAAATCCAAATAACATGAAGCTTTATCAAATGAAGCCTATCAAGACTATTTCCATACAAATATCCAATTTAATTTTTTAAAAAAAAGCATATATCTGATGTTTTTTAATGAAGTTGTTCCTCAGAACACCATTCAGTGTATACTTAAGCTGCAGACACACTTTGTAGTTCGTGAACTATCTCAATCTTACCCTAAATTCCCAGATTTTACTTATTTTTGATTTTATATACTTTTAATTACCTTGTTCTCTGCAGGAGCAGCCAGTTTTTGTGGCTTCAGTGTCTTCAGCAGGTTTGCATCAAAGTCTGGTCTTCCAATAACGTCATCAAGCACTTAACCATGACCAGGTGACCTTGACTTTTAAATGAATTTGAGCTCTGTGGAGTTAAAATCAAACTTAATGAATTATGTTATAGATGTGATGCTCTTCACAAATCATGTGAAACAAATGCTTATTATTATACAAGGTTTTATCAAAGTTTTGAAGAGACACAGGGGCATGTTGAGCTTAAGTATACCATCAATATCCCTTGCAAGAGTTTCTTTTGTTCTTTTTCTAATGGACTTTTATTGTCTCAAAATGAGAACACAAGAGTACAAACTCATTCAGAATGAAAACATAATAAACCCTCCACAATGTCATCCCTTTTCTTCATGTTGTTATTGTGGACTTCTAAATGGGCTTGAACATTTCAGCCCAAATAGGCTTTATTAGGAAACGCAAAGATAGCTCCTTAAAAACCATTCTGTTGTATTGTCCGTGGTTATGTCTATCTCATAAACAAAACTTGCAGTTGCAATGTAAAACAAACCCTTGTTATTCGTTCCACTTGAGTTGGGTGCTTAAAAGTTCAGTTTATCCAAATCACAAACTTTTTTCCCACTTACGCTTAGTGTTAACCTGAACCTTAGTCATCTAGATAATGTAGTTTTGATTTAAAAAAAAAATATATATATATATATCTGGAAAACTCAAACTCAGTGGAATCTCAGCTTATGAAGATCTACCAACTGTAAGATCGTAACTAAATAACATTTAGACATTTATCTTTTTAGAAACAATGTCCATGTTATCCACAGACCAAATCCTGATGGAAATAGTAGAAACTGTGAAAACAGTAAGAGAAATAATTGTCTTCTATGCTCATGATGCAGTATTTTTTGGACATTTTAGAAGTGAGACCTCATAGGATATCCAGTTTGTCAGACAGGTGTGTTAAAATATTTGGATTTTTTATTAAGATCACTCCCATTACTTTACTCTTAATCAACCATTTAGCAGTATGTAAATTACGGTCAAGGCTAACATTGGTGGTGCTAGTAAGGATGAAAAAGTGACACAAAATTCAGGTGGAATACCACCTGTGCCAGGTGATCTGACTTCTCTGGTTTCCCAGCGGCCACAGGAGCTTCAGAGGGTTCTGTATCGAAAAGCTGATCTACTTGAAGTACCACATTTTGATTCAGATACTAAATGGAAAAGAATGAGAAACATGTAGCATTACACCTTTTCCGGTGAGTAAGACCATGTCCATTAGGTGATGGTATAGCATCATTAAGCTGTTCATTTGCTTTAAGGCTAATATGTCAATAGCTCTGGGGCTTTGTAAAAAATCTATCACTAGCAAATTCAGACTGATATCTTTGCAAGTGATTAAGATCTTGGATCATCAAGTCCCACTTCAGGGGATGAACCAGAGTGTGTATTTTCTTCAGCAGTGGCTAATTTAGACTCTAAAGCCTGTGAGGTTAGAAGAAAAATCAGTGGATTTGTTTCTAATAAAACTTCTACTTGCATCCCACAGTGTACAGTCCAGGAGGCTGATTTAAAGCATTAGTAAAAACTGATTAGACGTTAATCAGTAAATAACATTCTCCTTCTCCACCTCTGCCAGAAACACTCCAAACCCGTGCCAGCTTTTAATGACTAAAGTAGCTGTGGTCAAAGATCCTGGTTCCACACTTGAATCTCAACTGGCATAACCTTATCACATCTGAGCTAATATCTGTTTTTCACACATCAGATCCTCATAGAAGCAACTCCTGCTTCAAGGACAGAACTATAACTGATGATGAAAGTCATACAACATTAATACACAGGTCATTTATTACCTATCTTAGCACCTTTGTCTATGTTTTATGTGTGATGTTCTCCTCCAACAGACTACATAAGCTAAGCAGTCAGTCAGTGGCTACTTTTCAAGGAAGTATCTGTTCTTAGAAAATTGGGTGCATACGTGCATCGGCACTGTTTTATCACTCGACTGACTCAGTTTTTACATTTGTTTAATTGTGGATGACACAACTGGGCAATGCACATGTTGGAACAAAAGCAAACCGAGGAGATGAACAGTAAAGATGTTTATCAAATGATCAAATGAAGCCTACAACTGGCATTATGAAACAATACAGTTGAAGGCCCAGCGGACATCTCTGAACTAGGTCAGCTGACATCCAAAAAATCCTGACTGATTATCAAGGAAACATTTTCCTCTTGTTATCAAGGAGGTGTTTAGTTTCTTTTCCCCTGAAGCTGAGACATATGAGGATTGTTTCACTAAGTGGATTAGTCAGTGTGTTTAAAATGATAATAATATCAGGAAGTGTTTGGTGTACTTGAATGAATAACAACTCCTAATATGGTCAATATACTTCATTGATCACTTTGCAGCTATATTTGAGCCGGAAAAATCTCACATATCACATATTTTTGACTTTTTAGCAACATGTTTCAGGATATATTTAGATTTACTGTATGTATCTATATGTACAGTGTTTTACAGTGTACAGTGCAAAACACTACTATTAACTACAGTAATTACATGGCATTATGCATTTTAAAATCTAACAGACCAATAATCAAGGAACTCATTTTCTTGTGAAGCCTATGACAGACTGTGTTATTGTTTAACTAAGGAGTGGACTTTATCTGAGCATAATAGCATTAATGGTTAATTCCTCACTGCAACCCTTTCAACTATTCATAATATATTCATGTGAAGAATTTTCCAGGCAAATTCACTTAATGTCTTTTGACATTCTCCATGTTGCCATAGCACAGCTTTTATGGCTCTGCTCTGGGACGCTCCTACACAAGAGACATAACAAATGTCCAGCATGTGTATAAACACATACACCTTGCTGACCTCACTCTTATCTCATGCAAATACTCGGGGACATTGCAACATTTTTCAATACCTTGTGTTGATTTTCAGCCTGGCAACCACCAAGATTAATTCCAAAGGCCTTTCAGTGTTGACACAAGTGTGTCTTATTTCAGGACTGGTTCTGGGAAAAAAAGGTTTGCCGCTCTTAATATTGTACAAGGTCATTTTTTAGATGCACTTTTATTTTCTGTTGTTGATGGATTACTTCACGCTCCACTGTTCCCTAAAGCAAATATATGTTTAGGTGATGATGCTTTCTTGGACCAAAGAGGAAGAAAAACTTTATAACATTGGTTAAAGATGACCAAATGTTCTGAGTGGACCACATCAAAATCATAAAAGTCTATTTTTAACTGTTTCTGTGTGTTGTTAACCATGTTTTTATCCCATTATATGCATGATATACAAATGAAGACTGAGAGTCTATAGCCATGCTAAGAGCTATGCAAGGCTGTACTAAAGCACAGTGGTGCTTCTAGCAAAATGCTAATGGCAGCATGCTAACATGCTCATAATGGCAATGCTAACACGTTGATGTTAAGCAGGTATAATGTTTACCATGTTTACTATCAGTTTGGCGTGTTAGCATGCTAACATTTTGCTAATTAGCAATAAACGGCTCATAATGGTATGCTAACATGTTGATGTTAAGAAGGTATAGTGTTTACCATCTTATCATCTTAGCTTGCTGTGTTAGCATGCTAACATTTTGCTAATTAGCAATAAACGGCTCATAATGACAATGCTAACATGCATGCATTAAGCAGGTATGTTTACTATCTTAGTTTCGCGTGTTAGCATGCTAACATTTGCTAATTATCAATAAACACAAAGTATAGCTGAGGCTGATGGGGATGTCATTAGTTTTGCAGGTATTTAGTCTAAACAAAGTATTGGACAAATTAAAATTTTGACCTGATGATGGTGCTTGATGTAAAGTGCAAAGTTTGCATTCATCTTAAAGGGGACATGAATGTCTGACACAAATTTCATGGCAATCCATGCAGTAGTTGACATTTCTCTCAAAACCACAAATGTGAACCTCATGGTGGCGCTAGAGGAAAAGTCAGCAGTCAGTAGGATTCATCCATACAGACTTTCATGACAATCCATCAAATAGTTATTGAGATATTTCGGTCTGAACCAAAGTGGCAGACTGACCGACCAACAGAGCGATTTTGTCATCCCTAAAGCCATGGAAGAAGAATGGCTAAAAATACTTATTTGCATTCTTTATTTGATTCATCTTATCAATGATTCACATTACAGAATCATTAAAACTCACTCCTCTTTTTTATTGCCGTTGTTCCCCATTCACTATCTCTGTGTACACAACCTTGCATGTAACCTCTTCCCAGCTTTGAAGATAAGAACATCATGAACGTCACTCTCACATCCACTCTGTCAACAGACCTGTGCCCTCTGTTAGGAGAAAGATGCAACAAGAGCGCAGACACCGAGGGCCAGAAAGCTCACCAACTAACTAACTGTTTGGCAGGCCTCCCACAGGGTTAACTCAGCATCTGCTGTGGTGTGTTTAGCCAAAAAAAACTCATGACTCATGACATTCAGCTCAGGGAATATGGAGTAGCCTACTGTTTTACTGCCTCCAACTGAGCAACACAGCTCCTTGGTTACTTAATAAAAACTACTAACATTCCTCGTGATCACACCCTTACTATTCCCTTTTTTAACTTTTATGGCCCGGCCTCTCATTCCAGTCTACAATGAATACAATGCGCTTATCGATACTGACTCATGATGGTACGCAGAAAGGTCTAAGTTTTGGAAAAATCAACAGAATAGAAACTTTGGCCATATCATCATCAATGCAGTCATTTATTAACTGAACAAGATGGGATTGGCGTTGAATCACGCAGGTATTGGGTGTGTACCAAAGTACATAAAGTGCGTAAAGATTTGAAAATTCGTGCTTTCAAGCAAAACACAATAGAAATGGCGTGTTGGTTTTATTCTGTGGTGTCAGGAAGACGACCCACTTCTCTTTTTGATTTAAGGAAGCAATTTAATTCCCCCCGCACAGATACCGAAAGGGAAACAAGAGAACATCAAATCGCAGATGTGTGCGACAAAGTTAAAGGTTAAATATATTCTGACGTCCAGTGGTGGCAGCGCTCATGAAGGCTTCTCTGGTTGGCTGATGGTTGGGGGCTTCTAGTAATATTCAGTCACTTGCTTGTCTATATTTCTTTAACATTGCTGAGTTTAGTGTGCTCTATTGTCTTTGAAATATCTACATTTATGTAGGACACTCCAGGATGCCTGCTTTTATGTTACTTTGCTTCTCCCTTTTGTGTGTTTTGCATGTTTGCTCTTTGTTAGCTCAAACAAATATGAATCTATAAATATAGCACACCATTCTAAGTATATATTTACACAATTTTCTTCCTGTTCTTCATGTGTTAGTGTGAATGCATTTCATTTTCTACTGTTAATGTAATGTTGATGTTATACTCACAAGGCTATAATGGCATCACTCCTAGTAACTGAATAATTGGATATATTGTCCTCACGTGTATATTATCAGTTACCTTAATTTCGCAGAGCATCGGGTCATAACAGCTTATCTTATGTATACAGCTGTGCTCACACCATCACCTTTATCTGAGGAAGACCATGTGGTCAAAACGTTGCCATGTACATGTAAAATAAAAGAGGAATTGGCAACAAGACAGTGGTGTGTGGGTATTTTTATTATCTTTAAATTCACTTGGCACCAAACATTCAGGCAATGTAAAATATCACATGGGAGATCCAGGAAATAAACTTTATGCTGGTGGAAAAAAGACAGCAGAAAAGCCAACATGTGAAAGTTTGTTGCGGTCGGGTTGAGAGTTGTACATGACTGGAAAAAACTTGGTGTAGTAATAATTAAATGGGACTCACCACAAATTATTAATACATGCATTCACTTATTTTTTCCAGTGGTTTGCTTACATAACTTTGTTTACATGACTACTAACATTTACTGAGTTAATCTTGAGGGAAATAATCAAAAGAAAAAAATGAAGGGGGTGTACTGTATGTGCTCTTAAAAACCTAGAAGAATAATATTGATTTAAAAGATTTGTTTAAACACTGCAACAGGGAAAAGGCTTATTTGAAGATGGTTTAGTATTCGTGCTGCATCCTGAAACACCGGCTCACTGATCAGTGTTTTATGAAGTGTGATGTGATTTTATTGGAGTGAATGTAAACCATCCAGTCCCTTAAGCCCTCGTCTTAAAAAAGAAAGATTTGCCACATTTCTTTTAATCCCGGGATGAACTGTTGAATGAGCCAAGCGGGTTGCACAACTATCTGTAAAAACAGGCCTGAATTAGAAACTAGAAACTTATTAGAAATTCAAGCCGGGACGAAGTTAAAGTCCATGTTTTCCAGGACAAAAATATGATCAATAAAATGTAGCGACAAAGCCAAACAACGGTTAAACCGGAGTCATAACTACCAGATAAGCACTGGAGCATATTTGAACAGCATTAGGTGTTGAAGTTGTTTGATAACTGAGACGCCAAAGTCAAAAAGGCCCACAGCATCTGACTTCTAGAAGAACATCGCCACCCAGTGGTGGAAATAAATACAGCTACATTAAGCTTTAGTAAGCCTCTTATGTGCTACCAATATACAGTATAATGAACAGCAAATCACATGCAGTCATTAACAGTATAAGTACACTTAAGTGTAAACATAAAAATGCATTTGACTGATGCATCCACATGTTTAACACCACTTACCACATAAAGGATGACAGTAACAGTTGTTGATAACAGTATTTTTTTTATTGTTTTCTCCCTAATCAGTTTTAAATTCATTGGACAAGTACAGTCTTGTGAAACACGTCACAAGAACCTGAAAGAACATAAAAAATGGAAGATATCATCATCAGCTACAAAATTTGGCGGTGATAAAAAAAAAGGGGGGGGAAGAAAGATGGTAAAATAAAATGTATAGGGGGTCAGAATTCAGTAAAGTAATGTAGTGTTTTGTACAATTTATTTTGTAAACAATAAACATATTGAAACAATATGGCAAATCAGATGTGGAGGAGAGAGGTCGAACTGAAGAGACTAAACACTGGCTGGCGTGACACATTTACAGAAACCCCTAAGCAACTATGTCTTAATGGGTCACATAAATGTCATGTACACAAATGTTTAAAAATAGTCACACAGAAACATGACATTTGTTTTTTTTTTTTGTTTTTTTTTTGTTTTTTTTTTTTACATACAACAGCATCTCTGCTACATACATCAAACCTTCACTCCTTTGTCCCTGGTTTACTGTGATATGAGGTATATGCGAGGCAAATTCTTATTTACGCCTCAACCGTTCCAACATGGCAACATATTATTTAAGATATTACAGCATTGCATTCACTCTGCCATGTTTAATGATTGCTTAAAACAACAGGCCATCGGGGCGTAAAGGGGTTTAAAGACTCATTCAGCAGAGTGATATCATTTCCAGCACTCAAGGCCAGTTGTAGCTATGGAAGACAGCGCAATTATTGTCTTTACAAAAAAAAACGTACAGCATAAATACATTTAAAAATCTGCGAGAAATTACATTTTACATTTACTAGACAATATCTTGCACCCGTGCTTCTCAGGAATAGGCACCCAATTTCTAACGGGACATATATGTTTGGTACTGCCAGCACACGTGAAAGATCTAAATGCATACAAATTCTTTTGGTCAGCCACCTTTTCTTTTTTTGCCCATACTGGATATGGCTGCCTCAGTTAACAGCTGAAGAAATACTTGATCACTAACACATTTGTCATCAAATTCAGTAAGAAAGCAAAGCTGCTAAGTCAAACTAAAACTAGGAGTTTGAATTACATTTACATTATCCAATTAAATGTTACTGTATTTTAAAAAGCCCTCCCCCTCCCTCCCTCCCAAGCTAAACCCTTCCTAAAAGTAAGGAGAAAGAGAAAATGTTAATGAAAAATCCCACTTTCACATATCAACCCTGACCCCCCCGCTCTCCCCTCCCCTCATCCCATATAAACCATGCTACCCAAACAAAGGGTATCCCCCCATCATACACCCAGAATATGTTCAACCCAGACACCCCATCTGCATATGCCCAAACAACAACACGTCTCTGTCAAAAAGCCAGTCCATTCCTGACGTTTGAGCTTCCTTGACCCGACGGGGCACTTTACGCAATGTAAGAAAACGGCTCAAAGTGCTAATTGGATTCTTTAGAAGAAATGAGAGAACTGAGGAAGAAGTGGAGGGCAGGAAAAGGGGAAAAGGCCATTCTATCGCCGTCCAACAGCAACCTCTATTGGCCAAAGAAAAGCCCTAACATCACTTTTGTTCTCCAAGGACAACATTTACCCCCCTCAACCAGCCCTCATTCTTCCTCTACTTCAACTGGCAGTCCCCCAGAATGATTAAATCTGTTATTTTACATTAATATATATTCTTATAAATATATATATAGATATATATATATATGGCCCTTATTGAAGAAAACATGAGTTTCACATTGACACATTGAAAGTACCATAATCTCTATATAGCCAAGTAGAAAGTGTTTTCAGTGCTCAAGTGAGCTGGCAGCAGTCTGTTTACGTCACACTCATTCAACAAGTAACAAAACATAAGAAAAATCCTCTTTGAAGTCGCAAACTTAAAACTTCTGAACAGAGTGCTCACTGCACCTCGTAGGCTTCTCCTTTTCCACTTTTTCCTGAGTAATACTTTCAACCTTGTAACAGACAATACCTTTTTGTGTTTTGTTTTTTTTTTGCTATTTCAATTCTGGGCTATTCCCTGCCATTATGGTTATTTTCATTATTATTTTACAATTGTAAAGTTGATTGCTCAAACACTTCAGCTCATTGGAAAAGAAATACGTCCGGTGCTGCTCTACGCGTGTTTAAAAAGTACTTTCAGTTCATGATTAATGACCAGACCGAATGTCACTAATATGACAAGAATAAACAGTAAATACATATTTAACTTAAAAATGACAGATAGTTGCATTTGCAGGAAGCCTTGCAGGCTTATTGTGGGGAGAGGAGTGGGCACAAAAACAGAGCATCAGTATAATTAAAAGAAAGATGTCACTTAAAAAAACAAAAACAAAAAAACAATAATAATAATAATAATAATAATAATAATAATAAAATAGGAGCACTAAAAAATTAAAACAAGAACAACTTTAATGACAGAGTGTTCTCTCCCTCTCAGGCTCTCATCTGTAGCTTTGGCTTGTTGTAGTTTTGGAACCTGTACTTACTGGCTCATTGACATCAGATAACAAACTACTATACCCTGAGAATTCAGACACAGGCGTCCGTATCCTGTGATCCACCTCCCTGCTAGAGTCAGTGCCATAAGACAAGCCGTGGCCGTCTGACTTGAACTGGGAGCCAAAGGCCTGGGCAAAGTTTTCAATCTGGTAGGAAGGCTTGGAGGAGTCCAGAGAGGCCAGATCCTGCGAGGGGGCCAGAGGGTAGACCGCCGTGCCGTTCTTGACCGGCGGGTGGTCCTTCTGGCTGCTCAGGTCAGATGGGCTGATCTGGTAGGAGGAAGGGGGAGTGGAGGAGTGCTGCTTCTCCATCTGCTCGGTGAGCTCCTGAGAAGGGGTGAGCTGCTGGTGCGTGGAGGCCTCCAGGCTGCTCAGGTGGAAGCTGTGCTGTGGTGAGGACCCCGTCAGCATCGCAAAGTGAGACTTTGGCACAGAGGAGGGCAGCGAGGGCGAGGCCACTGACTGGCCAAACCCACACTCCAGCGGGGACGTAGTGTAGATGTTCTTGTCAGCGTAGAGGGGATTTCCCGGGTGGGAACTGGTGAATGGTCCTGAGGCGGGAGGCCCGGGGCTCAGAGGGAAGCTGGCACTGTGGCTGGTGCGCTCCAAAGCCTGCAGCAGGAAGCGCGAGTATTCGTGCATCATGACAGTCTTGTCTCCAGATGGGCTGGGGGTGTTGTGGCCGATGTTGTGGCCGTCAGCCGAGGCGGGGTTCAGCTCCACGTGGTGGTCACCGATGTCAAAGTGAACGTCGTGGTGCGAGCCGTCTGGTTTCTGGGTGTAGTGGTCGAGGAGGCTCTGCAGCACCTCGTCTGGGATCCCTGACTTGTCGAGACTCAGAGGTGCGTCATTGTCCATCACACTGGAAACGACCCCCTGAATGACAGACTGCTGGGAAGACAAGTGACCAATGCCGACATCATACTCATTGCTGGTTCCTCCGACCACCACTGGCCCTGATGTGTTTGCATTGTTTGCTGCATGAAGGTAGCGTCTTTTCTTGAGGAACTGCATGGCGTCGTCATAGTTGCTGCTGGTGGGCCCTACTTTAACCCCGTTGCCCTGCATGAGGCCAAGGCCATCCATGCCGCCACTCTGCTCCAATGAGTCTGCTTTGGCCTGTCCCAGACCCGCTTTGTCCAGGCTCTTACGATTGGCCTTCTTGAATGCCATCTTTGGAGCTCGGCCGTGGTGGACCTGCTGCATGCTGGGTCCTGGCTCGGTAGAGGAAGATACTGTTTGATTCTCCATAGAGTATTCATGGATGCTGTAGCCTCCAGATACAGCCCCATGAATGTGTGGTACCCTCACCCCTCCTGCATCCCCCTTCTTCTTCTTGCGCTCCCCTGCCTCTCCAGAATTTTTGGACCTTCCCCTCTTTCTCCCAGTGCTCCCAGCATTTCCCTGAGTGATCCCATAGCTGCCATGTCCCATGTCTACACAACCCAGGTCCATCATCCCGGGATCCAGCCCCTTCTTTATGGCTTCTCCACAGGTTCGCTTGTGCTTAAGCAGTCGGTCTGTCCTAGAAAAATACTGAAGGGAACAAACACCAAACGTTGTTTTTAAAGCAGATAATGAAGAGTTATTTTAAAGTTCTTGATACGTAAAGCATCACATTAGCTAGCCATCAAAAAGCCCTGTGCAGGATACGAAGCAGCTCACTGACCTGTTGGCAGGTCTCACATCTGTACGGCTTTTCTCCGCTGTGCGTCCTCTTGTGCCTCTCCATGTGGTACTTCTGAATGAAACGCATGTTACACTGGTCACAGCTGAATGGCTTCTCTCCTGACAGACAAAAACAGCAACGCTCCAGGTTAGTTGACATTACAAGCACACGATGACTCACAGGTTGAATCACGTGATATGAATGGCTGCCGTTAATCACTCACCACTGTGGATTTTCTCGTGTCGCTGGAGAAGGTACTTCTGAATGAAACTCATGTTGCACTGATTGCATCTGAAGGGTCTTTCACCTGAAATGAGATTTATACACTTACAATTTTACATCCTTCTGTGTTAAGTTTAACTTATTTGTAAAAAAAAAAAACATAGGCACGTAATGCAATCCAATGCAATAATTCCTACCTCATCTTGTTAATATGGGGATTGTGTCGCACAATTTGTCTCCATAGTAATTCTTCGGGCCACAGTCAAAACAACACTTGACACTCTTCACCAAAAGCAGTATGTGTTACTTGGCTATTGCAATGGATTGCATTTCACAGGTGTTCATGCCATTGTGTTCATCACATTCTGAAACAGTCTTTTACTTTATCAACATTGACTATATTCATTATTTTCAAAGACCGGTGAATGAAAAACCTGAAACATTGATTCAATCTATTAATCCAACATAGAAGTCTGACTTTAGAAAACCTTTTTCTCACAACATAACTGAATGTAATGGCTATAAAAGTTTTCTTACACAGTATTTGTTACGTTAACGTTTGTCAAGAAGTTGTGAAAAGAGCACAAACTAAAATATGCCATACAGCAGATGTTTCATCAATCTGGAAGCCATTAAAAAGGGATCAATAGTGCATGACCGCTAGCTGATATTACACTTAAATTTTTCTAAAACCACTGAACTCTAGCAGTTTTGTGACGAAAGCAATCATCATGTAACAGCTAATCATTCAGACACATCACACAAATGGAAGAGACAAGATTAGATAAAGAAAACAAGAGTGAGGACATCAGTCTCATGTGGAATTAGAACAAGGAAGGAGTCAGACTTACAAAATCTTCTATCAAGGTACATGTCATTTTATATCATGGTAATGATATACATCACGATACAGTAAATTTTCTGTAAATTCAATTAAGAAATGGTTTAAAATAACCATACCGTACTTCATGCTTTGTATTTACAGTTTCACTCTCCTCCATGTTTTCTCGTCACTCCCTTCTTCTGCAGCAGTTAGCAAACCAGTAAGCAGTCCTGCTGCCCAAATCACGTTACCTTGCGAGGCAGCTGGAGGATCCAGCCCTGATTTGCTGTATCACCTGCCCCGAATATATAGCAGGGACACTAAGGGACAGCTGCTGCGGTGGAAACAGTATTGCCAAATCTTTAACGGTGGACACATTTCTGTTGCCGCACGGTATATACCGTCATATCGCCCAACCCTATAATACAGTAGTACAAGCGAGTACTCATCAATGTTGGTCCTCAAGAACGTGAGTTTTTTATTCACCCTGGTAGTTAATGGCCCACACCCACACCTGGCTAGGACTGTACCTGAATCAGGATATTCAGAGTCAGCACTTCAGGCCGATGCAGCAACTTATCCAGACATTTTTAGTTTTTATAAACTCATAACATTACTGGTGGTTTTTTTTCCAATACACCTTACCTACGATTATGATAAATAGATTATTCCCTCCTCCACCCACAGTACAGCTGCCCCACACTCACCTCCTGAAACAGCCTACAATTAGTCTGAGACGTGTTAATGCCTTTGTTCATCGTCTACACAGTCAAAGAAATAAAAAGCGTGCGTCCAGGTCATATTTCAGTCATAAAATCTTAGCACACCATGGAGCGTCTCTCCTGCTGCTCACAGCGCTGTCAGATGAAGAGTCAATCCCACTGGACAGCAGTAGAGACAGTTGTACCAGTGACTGGTTCAAAAGTAGTTTCGCCGACTTTGCTAACATTAAGCACCGGAGCTGAGAGCATCGGAGAGGTGCTGCTCCACGTCGCGCTGCCCTCAGTTCCCATCACAGTTACTGTAGGTTAGTTCGGTTATTAAAAGTTTAAAGCCTGCGATGCTCCGTGTACAGTGACAGAGGGCAGTGATATGACGTTTCAGGGACAGCTCTAAATCACGTGTGAATCAATAGCTACTTGGAAGACCAAAACTGCCCTCAAGAACAAGAACTGACTATGGACAAGCTACGGTGTTATTGCTTTCTTAATGTTCGGACAGCGGTGATGCTCAAGGCCAGGGATCATTTCAAACAACCCGAATACTACACAAAAAACTGTTTACTTCAGAGCTCCTACAGAGAACTATCTGAAGATAATGTTGGATAAACTGTTGAAGCAGTAATGACAACATTAGTTTCAGTTTCTTCAGGTGGCGCAATAACGACATCAATGCTTTCCTTTTTTTGTGCCGATTGTGCTATTTTCAAAATAAAAAGATGCACACAGAGGAGAAAAAATGGGCATCATAGTGGAAATGTGCACACTACAATACCTGTGTGAATGAGGACGTGTCTGCGTAGGTGATAGGAGCTTCTGAAGGATGCAGCGCAGTGCTCACAGATGTGAGGCTTGGTTCCCGGCGACAGGCTGCTTCCATCTGCATCCAGCATCATTGATTGCTGTTGAACAATAACAGAGAAACACAGGGGTCAGATTCAGTCAGCTTCTATATCATCTGAATATATTTAAAGGATCAGTTCAAATTGGGGTAGAATGTATATGTGTGAAGAGCACTAAGTTTTTAAAATCAGCAGACAAAATTATTCCTTTATTTCTACTAATATAAAAATAATTTTAAGTGCAATTACTAATGCATTACTCTATGGATAAGGCTTGTTACTTTCAGTTTTTATTTGACAAGAAACAGTAATGTATTAGCTTTCATTTTGAATTTGTTTTCTTTGTATTTATAAGTAAATGCTTATGTGCACAAATGGTTCTTTGATAAGGATTTAAAATGGCAAAATATGACAACTTTACAGATATATAAATGTATGACAAACCTTTGCCTCGCTCCTCTTCTTTCTTGGTTTACCCTCCTGTCCATCACCATTTGACCTTCGACCTTTTCTCCCAGTGGGCTCCTTTTCTAACTGACTCGGCAGCTGTGAGGATGACAAAGGGAGAGGGAGAGGGCCGTGAGAGCGAGCCATGACAAGGGAAACTACTTGATTGAAGGTTAAGGGCCTTCAGTCTAAAACTATCAGTGCAAACAAGTCCATGTTTGTTGCTCATGCAAATAAAACAAAACACTTTGACAATGTCTGTTGGAAACTCATTGTGCAAGATGTGGTTCTAGTGGGCGAAATAACAATGCTTTAAATTTATGGCTACTCTAAGCAGCCTGTAATTCACTTTGCTCTGCAATTCTAACCAAAGAAACAGACAAACTGCACACCTCACATGCTAAACTACACATCCAAAATTATCACTCTTAACTAAACTTCATCACAAACAAGCTGTGTGGGGTATTATTTCAAGGAAGGAAGAAAATGGGTTCCTGTTTACTGCCCCGCACTGCCGTTTCTTTCTCAGTTAACATGCTGCACCTCAGTGCCATATGGAGACTGACAGGGTAAATGTGGGTGCACCTGCTGTTGTCAAAATCAGCCCAATTTTTAGGGCCAGGTATGTGGAAAAAAATGGTACACACTCACAAAAAGTGGCATCATCAAGAATTAAAAAAAAAATAGTCGTGAGAGCCTGACTGAAAAGTGGAAATGTGTGGTTTCTAAAGGCTCCTCATGTTGTGTTATTGTGTTATTATTGACAAATCTGGCACAGTGAAGACAATAATTCATTCTGTTTTTCAACAAACCTGCATCCAGAGCCCTGATGACCTCTGATGCCTGGCTATTGTTAGAAGTGTGTGGTTGTGTGTATTTCTATTTGAATGAGCACAAAAGACGTCTGAAATGAAGTGCGAGCTCAAACAAGACAGCTGTGTCCTTGCCCTGACGTTTTCATTCACGCTGAGGCTGGATGACATCACCCTGCTACCCAGAAAGAGAAACCGAGGGAGGGGAGGAGACGGGACGGGGACCGGGGCGCTCTTTTATGTTGTAGATTTATGTCACCGTAACCAGCTTCACACAAGCTCCTCCCCTGCACCCGTCCCCTCTCAGGCTTTTAAAATATGAGCTGCTTGACAAGACAACGGATCTGTTTTTGGGGGACACACTAACCTAAAATCATTCAAAATTAAATATTCAGATTTTTAAAAAACTAATCTGGGTGTATATTGTTCATATTTGATTCCACACTGTCAACAAACCATGGCTAATCACACAGTAATGCACAAAAGGCCTATAAACACCATATTTTTCCCCTACAAATAATGTTATTAAATTATGGTTCTAGCGACAATCGTAGATGGAAACCTCCACATTTTCTTTCACTCTAGTAATGGTGCGTAACATGTATAGATATGTTGACAATGCAGTTATCTGTGGCTCGTACAAATGAGCTAAATCAGGAGTTGCTGGGGGCCTGGGAGAGAGTAGCAAAATCCTGACTTACATAATATCTAGTGAAATCTTAGCTGAGTTAAGATATGTTGATATTTTACAGTTACATATTTTATTTATTTAGGGGGTTGGCATATGAACTTCCATGTTGATGTACTACTCTTATTTGTTATGTATTGATCTCTATCTGCAAGAAAGTGTCGAAAATAAATAAATAAAACACCATAATGACTCCATGTAATGTGATAATGTTTTTCATAGGAAAATGTATCATCACTGTAACATGTAAAGCGTTATGACCATTTAGCATATGTATAAATGCTAATGTGAAGCCCCCTCAGGTGAAAAATGTTTGTTTCTGCTAATTGTTTGAGCTCTAAGCTTGATTAATAAGGGAAATCATACACACTTGATAGCACAGCCATTTATTCAGATATTAACTCTCCCCCTCACGTTCTGATTTCCTATCAGTGGTACTCACGTTGCCCATGTTGAGGTCGTGCACCAGCAGGCTCTGGTTGTTGCTGACTGTCACCTCCAGCAGCTCTGTGCTCTTCCCCAGCCCTCCCGGGTAAACCGGCAGGCGATAATCGTGCTCCGACAGCTTCTCCTGCTTGATACCCAAGGCGTGAACATAGTCTCCCACCCCTGCACACCCCATGTGGCCACCCTGGGTGCCCATGCTGCAATCAGGTGAGTCACGCTCCTTCTTCAGGATCATTTCTTGAGGCGGAAGGTCCTGCATGACGGAGTGGGCGGCCAGCCGGGTGAAGCTGGTCACCGGGGGAAGGTGGCTGAACATAATCATGCCAGGGCCGAAATTGGAGTCCATGCTCCCGTTGGAGCGCAGGAATTCATTGCCTAGTTTGTCTTGAATGATGTTCATGGTGGATGCCGGCGGGCAGGAAAACTATGGGGTGGCAATCAGTGTCATCCTGTGAGGGGAAGAAAATGTTAAAACTTACTGTTTCAAGGAAGCAGTATAACTCACAGAGTGATTGCTAGTTATAGACACAAATAATAGCTAACAAAGAACAATTACGTTGTCAGTTAAGCTCGGTCTTCAGGAATCAGTGACGGCCTCTGATCTCACAACTGGGTGCTTAGCCGGATTAAAACCGACGGTTTGTGGGTCAACAAAGGGCTACAGTCTGGCACAATGACAAGAGAAAACAAGCGAAACACTGGCGCTACACTGTACAAAATTCTCTCTGGTTGATTACAGTGTGTATGTACAGTATTTTACAGGGCAAAAAGGTCACTGTGGCTGCAATGCTAGACACAACATGAGAAGAGGAATGAGAGGATTGGAGCTGTGTGTTAATCTGTTTGATGGGGCTGTCTGACCCAGTCATCCTATTTGCATGAGCTTATCTGCCAATGAGAGTGCACACAGACTGCATTAGGAAGACTGTTGGCATAATTATGTGGCCGCTGCATAAACAAATGAAGTGCATGTTTTGTAATAGGTCTGAACATGATATTTGGAGGAGCAATGGCGTTGAGTTAACGTGTTAATATTTGAATTAAACGCGATTAGCTATGTCTAAATACAATCTCTGAAGGTAACCAGATATTGGGATTGGGATCTCTTTGAAGCATAATTTCACATTTTTCATTTAAGTTGCATTAAAATGTATTATAAATCATGATTATATGCTCTTCAATGACTTTTGGCCACCGCATGAACGACCGATTCAGCTAACGAGTGCTATCTGACTGCTGCCAAATGCCTTCAGCTCTGATGGTGCGTTAGCAGCAATAACCTCCTCCTCAGCTAACACAAAGCCAACTTTTAAAAACCGAAACACGACTTCAGCCACTGCGACTAACTTGTGTTTTACGTAGACAAACAGTGTGTTGAGTGGACCCCGCGGTCCGCGTACGTTTATTAAAACTACCAAAGCTTGTTAGCTATGCAATCAGCTACCTAGCTAACCATTTGGCTAACCACTCTTGCGGGGCCCTTCTTCTTTGTGATGCAGGATCAGGCAATAATTAATATGGCCATGCAATAACAGCAGCAGATCTGCGCTGATGAACACCAAAACCGTGCAAATACAAACACGAAAACCCAGCTAAAAGCACGAGGTGCAGTCGGTGCCTTTTAGACGTGTAAACAAAGTTAGTTTTGTACTTCTTTTTTAGTTGAAATTAAAGAATTTAGTGGCAGATCATCACTGCACACTAGCGTTAACGTTACACAAGACACACAACATATGCGAGCTGGAGAAAATGATCAAGGACGAACGCTGCTTTGCGCCTGAAAAAAAAACAAACAAAAGAAACAACGTGACTGTCTTACATCGTCTGTACTTATTCTTGGCTGTTTTCTCCAAGATGTTGGCTTCGTTGCGTGGACGGTGAACCGACTGTAAGTGATGGAGCGACAGCACAAGCATGACCCATAACAAACGGCCCATACAACTCCAGCGAACAATGATGATTGTCCGATTAGCCGAGACAGCTAACTTAGCAGCTAACCAGCGGCAACGTAACGTTGGTGCGCTGCGCTTTGTTGTCTGTCCCGTACGAGGAGTTTTAACTGCTGCGGCGACCGACCCTGACCCAGAGTTGGATTTTATGAATATCCCTTACCGGTGCAGGACCATGACCTGCTGTTTTGGCTCGCGTAGTTCACCCTCAGCTGTCCGTTTCAATATCTAGAGCCAAAACATTGTTCTCCCGCAGCTGCTGGGTTCTTCCATCTTGCCTCGGCGCAGAGGATTCTGGGTCCCGCAGGCGGACGCGTCCTGAAAAGAGACGCAATAATTAAAATAACTCATATTATTATTTTTATTATTATTAATGTATTCTTTATCGTGTATGCAAGTTATTCCTATCAAGTTGTTTGTGGGCATTTAAAATAAATATATATATATATATATAGTATTTTTAGCAATCCTGAAAACCATTTATTAATTTATATACAGTACCAAATGTTTGGACACACTTTCGGGAAAGTGTGTCCAAACATTTGACTGGTACTGTATATGTGAGAATCAGAATCAGGTTTATTGCCCAGTAGGTTTTCACATACAAATAATTGGTCTTAGTATTTTGGTACATAAACACAATAAGAAAAAACTAAAAAATAAAAAGTACTGCAAAAGTCAAGAATCATAAATATAAAATAGAAAAACGTACAATAACAAATATGTTTTTAAAATGAAAAGAGCTGTACAGTGTTTGAAACAAAGTTAATAGAATGTGAAAAATATTGATGAAGGAATGTGTAAAAAAGTTCACAGTATAAAGAATATGTGCAATAGACATTGTAGACTTCATCCATATTTTATCACACAACTCCATAGTTATTCAATAGGCATTTTATGTCATTCTTGCAGTTTATCTGAAATGTTTGGCAAGTAAGGCGCGTAAGTGGAGAGACAGAAAGTGACTGCAATAATCTTAACAGACCACTTTCTTCAAATTCTGTATAATCCTTTATTTGTGTATACACACCTTAAAATTCTGTTTTTCAGCGTAGGTCTTGGTGGAAGACGTACACAGGTCCTTTACTTAACACAATGCCACAAATTCACAAAATGACAATTAACTAATTGATCAATTTGCAGGGAGAGAGTAAAAAAGCAAATCATATAAAACAAATACAGACTGTTAAGATATATGTTAATACTAGTAAAAGTAATGCCTTGTAATGTTATCAGGCTAAATACATAGTATAAAGTACAGCAGCAAATTCTTCTTAAAATATCCAAAGCAAAAGTAGCTTATCATTATGCAGAATGACAGAGTGAATTAATGAATTTCAGACTGGTATAATATTTTATACATCATATTATGTCATTGGATTATTATGACTTATTATTATGTATTACATGTAAGCAACATTTTAATGTGGTTGGTTGAAAAAAAAGCTAATTTTATACTTTACACAGTGTGTAGTCTAAAGATAGAGGGTGTCACAAGCTGTACAGATTGATATAATATATATGTATATATATAATATATATATAAGATGATCATGTGATTTTTATATACAATCTTAATCTGCAGACTAATTATAGGTGCTAAAAATGTAGAGGAGTAAAAAGTACAATATTTACCTCTAAAATGTAGTGAAGTAGAAGTATAAAATAACACAAAGGTACACAATTACCTCTACATTTGATCTTAAGTACAGTACTTTTTGCTTTCCACCACCACCAAGCACAGGTTACTGTCCAGATCATATCCAGAACACAGCAGAATGATGGTTTGTGGCATATCTTTACAAATAGCAACTAATGGTCACTTTAGTGGTTAGTTTGGGAATGTTTATCTAGGAAAATAGCTTCTGTTTGTTCACTTTCAACAAGTAACTTAGTGTCATTTCAGTCATTAATGAAAGGAGGAAAAATAAACCCACCTTGAATGTCAGTAGTGAATAAAGATCTCTAAAATTCAAATGGCTGCGGCTGATTGTTCAAACTACCGGAATAACAGAGCGAGTCTCAGACCAGCTATTCAGACGATCATGACAGATGTATTTAGAAGTGAAGCTCTTAGATCTGCCGGATGAATGACTATGTATACATCTAAAAGCACATCAGAGTCAGGCCTCGCGCCCCCCACTCCTAATTGCCTTTGCTAATGAACCAATTAATTCAGAGAGCATGAGCGTAATTGAAATGCAGACAGTAGAGTAATGCAAAAAAGGTCAGTGAGTGCATTTTTGATGTCGCTGCTCCTTTCATATATCAACGATGGCGACCCACACAGCTGACAGTGATATCTTTGAAATCACTCTCATCTTGGAGCGTTTAAATATGTATGATGGTGTGATGATGGTTGCCTGATGAACTGCTTAGAATTTGAGAATATGGATGTAGTGCAAGGAAAATAAAGTTCAACAGATATGAATCAAGTAATGTTTAGGCTTAAACGACATCTTTATGGGGTATTTGGGATAAGAACAATGCCCAGTTTATTAACAAATGAATAATGTATTCATATTTGAGAGAAACTGTAGTGCTTCAGGGTCAGCGAGGACACTGTGGTTATGTCCTCTGTATTTTTTTCTTCAGGGAATTTGGAGGTTTTAGCATCCTGTGGGACTTATGGGTGTATTTTATGGCATTTTTAGACTTAACAAATTTAGGTTTGACTACCCTTAGGCCACAAACAAACAAGACAAAGGGTTCCTCAGATCATGGAAAGGCAGACAGGGGTTTGAAGCATAATTCAGACTTAGAAAACACAATTAATTGAACATATAACATGTGAAAATACTTTTTTTTATGTGTGTTATGGTTGAACGTAACCTCTGTGTTTCTAAAACCCTGGCTACAGCCATGCATGGCTTGTAAAAGTAAATAAAGAAACGTTAGCAAGTTGTCAGCAAACATGTTAGCAAACAGTTGCCTACGTACACATCCGGGAGACATGGAGCAACATTAGCAGTCATTTGGAGTCTTGTTTCTGGCCACTTGATGAATGTTAATCCATTATTCACTCTCTTTTAGCTGCTAAATGCTCCATTATGTTCACCAGCTAGTCGCTAACTGTGTCTGTCTGCTGTTTGGTGGTGGGCTGGCTAGTGCACAGTGGGTTTTTAGAGCTTTTAACTGAAAATAGCTTCCTGCTGCGACTGAAAATGACACTATGAGAGTGGTGAGAGTGAACCAAAACAGCAAAGCTGTGGGCCGTAAAACCAAAACAATGAGCTGAAAGATGCTAAAACGGCGCGGAGAGGGACTGCAGAGTCGAGTGATGATCCTCTGTGGGTTTGTGATCCACATTGTTGATATAAAAATGTTCATTATAGCCACTTTAATGAAGAAAAGCACATCATCATCACCTGATAACAACAGTAACAGAGCACTCGGCTGCTTTAGCATCTTTCTGTTCTGTTAGTCACTTCAGACTTGAGGTAAAATCCTTTCATGCTTGAGTACAAACACATAAACTAACAGGCACAAAGAGAGGACATACTGTAAGTGTGGTGTCATTTCAATGTCGTGCTCTGAGTGTTATATGTCAATCTCAGCCAAGGTTAGGAAATGTCACTGCATGGCTCCACTTCCCATCAGTCCCTACCATCAGCTGAGTATTTGGGACATTAAGGTCAGAGACATTACGACTCCTGCACTTTGAGTCCCGCCATATAACCCCTGACTCCACTTTGAATGGAGTAATCTGCCCTCATTGTGAAGGGGACAGAGGAGTGAGTGTGTCTGTACGTGCACACAGACCACAGATATGTAGGGATGATGAACATGAAAAACAGTCCAATATTTTCTGGAATCTCTGGTAGTTTGTGGATCATATGACACAGATGGTTATCAATTCTAACTCCTCATTAATAATTCATGTCTTTGTTCCCTCTCCCTCCTCCCCTGAATCCATCCCAACCTCACGCACACACACACACACACACACACACACACACACACACACACATTGACATTTGGGTGATTCTATTTGGTGCATTGATAGGTGATTTGGTGACATATGCTACAAATCAGAAACTCAGTCAATATTACAACCAAATGATTAGGTCTTAGACTGGGTTGGTGGGGAATTAACAACATTACAGCCTCCTATATACACAGATAAACTTCTTTTGTAGTCGCGGTCATGCCCCGACAGATCGAAACAAAGTCTGTCTGCACATATAGCTTCACCTTCTAGCTCGTTATGTATGACAAGAGACTGGGCTTACTTAAATCTAACTGAATTTGTTCCACTTCTCTGTGACAAGACAAAAAAAAACATTTAAAGCAATAGTTTGACATTTTATACGCTTATTCACTTTCTTGCCCAAAGTTAGATGACAAGATTGACACCACTCTCATGTCTGTACGACTGTTGTCGTTTTTGTTTAGGGCCCCTTTTCTGATTGTGTGTTTTCACATTAAATAGTCATAAAATGCACACTGCACCTGTGATTCCCTTTGCAACCTTTTTCTTTCTCTGAATTCACTTATCTGTAATGCAAATGTTACTTTCCGATTCATATTTTAATACAGCATTCATTTTGCCTTTCAAAATAAATGTCACATCAGTCCGATAGTTACAGTTCAAATACCATTTTGTTGTCTGATGTCAGTTTTATCACCTGCAGCTGGGATGGCGAAATATCAGGGCTGTATTTCAGTATAACTGAAAGGTAATGAACTTAAATAACATACAAGACAATTAAAATATAAAAAATACTAGATGAATCTGATCTTACTTACTAGATCTCATGGAAATACCCTTAGGTCCATTGATAATTGCACTACTTTCTCATCCCTTGTGTCTAAAGCTGCTGTCTCTGTGGGCGCCATCCTCCTCTTTCATTTATGACCTGAAGATATTGATAGTTTTTGTTCAAGTGATTGAGAGCATTTGAGCTGCTTTTTGTCTGGATATAAGTGTCTGTATAGACGATTGTAGTATTGCTACAATTCATTAGTTCCCCTTAAGTTTTGCTGTCTTTTTTTGCTAGGTTTTTCCAGGATTTAACATTATTTACACAACACAAAATGAAGGTCTTATAAGTCCATGACAGATGACAGGTGTTATTATTATTACCTCTCTATATGAGGCAATACATTTCCACAGCAGCACAAACTACGGTCTCCATAATGATGATAAAGTTGAATCAACACTTCTCTAAACAAAACCCAAACTTTATAACCTTCATGAAGGTAGCATGTATTGCAGGACTGTTGCATGAGGTTGCATTAGTTTAAGCTAGGTGTACCTAATAAACTGGCAACTGAGTGTAGGTTATGACTACTTTAGAGTCACTACAGGTGCACTTGAAGTACCCATTCAAAAGACAGTACTGTGTGAGAGAATACTGATGCAGAACTTCTCGTTTAATGTTGATTGGAAGTCTGAGTTTAGAGAGATGTGACCTCGGCTGTGTATAACACTGAGACTGGAAGAGACTGTTGAAGCAGCTTCTTGTTCCTTATAAGCTCCAGTCTGTCATTTTTTTATTTTATTTGTGAGTTTTAAAATTGTGTACAAAATTGCAATTTCTACCTGTTGCTTTATTAAACTTTTTCTGGTGTGTTATAAAAAAGCATACGGAGGCAGACACTCTTGAAGACCCAAAATCAGTTCATTAGATTTATTGATGAAGTGCTTAAAATAACTTGAAAGAGTATCTTTAGAGCACTTCGTCAATAAATGATGTATTGAACTGATTTTGGATCTTGTTTTCATATCAGAAATAACACAAAATAAAGGTCTGAACAAAACCCACTTGAGACGAGGGTCAGCTGATTAGATTAGTCAAGGGCATCTTTATACAACCTGTGTGATTGAAACTGTAATTATGCATTAGTTAATAATAGCAGTACTTACATGCAATGCAGTTCTTTGTGTTCTGTCTGATTAAAACAAGGGCAACAAAAGACGAAGGGCAAACTATCCCTTTTAGGGCTGTCCTTTGGGAGGATCCTAGTCCAGGAAATCCTCCACTGTAGTAGCCATCCAATGTCTAAATCAATAAGAAGCCTTCACAGGAAAGAGGAGAAGCATAGATTTAATGTCAGACTTAAAATGGGCAAAGCATATTTGGACAGTGAGTGGTAGAATTTAATTTATCTAAAGCAAAAAATCCAGAAAATGAGAAGATTTCAGGAGAACATTTACAATTCAAAGAAGCACTATATATACTTTACTGTTGATTTACTCGACATTAGTACCTTAATTTAATCAACCGTATGTTTGGCACAGGTTAACAGAAGCACAAAGAATAACTGCAGCCTATCTGCAATTCAATTCAATGTCCCAGTATTAGATCAAATACCGGTATGCACATAAGTCGATCTTCCAGTAGATGGCACAGTTTAACTTGAAAGCACAGAGATCCTCCAGCCTCATCACTTAGGATCTCTGTGTGACTCTCTGTGCTGTTAATCATACAGAGGATCAGCCACAATGTAAAGACAATGTAAGCACTTATGAGGAATGAGTGAATAAATTAATCAACTAATTAATTAATATATAAATTAAGTCGCCCACTGATTTAATTGACCAAATCAACTACAGAAGAGTCATATTGTCCACCCCTCTCTCTCTCTGTACACTCAAACGCAGTCTTGTGTAACTCCTCCCTCCTCCCTCCCTGCCCCCGTCCCTCCCTCTCCTCGCATCTCTCCCTCACACACACTCACACTTCCCTCTTCATCCTTTACAGCCCACCAGAAGCTGTGAATGGTAGGCAGCTCCTCGTATTTCGCTCCGCTGGTGAGCACCACGCCAGTCAGTCAGAGTGGAGGCTGAGCAGAGCGCACAGCTACAGTCAGGGACCTTCTGATGTCATGTAAAATAACTGGAAGAATAGTGGATATTTTAAATGAACGGATAATATCAGTGCTTTAATAGCACTGACATACACGTGATTTTTTTTTTATTCCTAGGATTTACTGTGCGCGCTAAAGTGGCCATGGCGCATTTTACGCACTGCAGGTAACCAGTGTTTTAGAGGCTCAAACAAACAAAAACATGGATTAAACAGCAAATCATTTCCCCTTTACTCCAGGAGAGCTCAAATGGCGGCACTTCGTAGAAAATTTGGCGAAGACTACCAGGTGGTTAACACAAATCGGGCCACCACTTTTGCTGCTCCGGTCAAGAAGAAACGCCAGCGCTTCGTGGACAAGAACGGTCGCTGCAATGTGCAGCACGGAAACCTCGGTGGGGAGACCAGCAGGTACCTCTCTGACCTCTTCACCACTTTGGTAGACCTGAAGTGGCGATGGAACCTGCTCATCTTCATCCTAACTTACACCATCGCTTGGCTTGTCATGGCATCTATGTGGTGGGTCATCGCTTATATCAGAGGAGACTTAAATCACGGCCACGACTCGTCCTACACCCCCTGTGTGGCCAATGTTTACAACTTCCCCTCAGCTTTTCTGTTTTTCATCGAGACAGAGGCCACCATCGGCTACGGCTACCGGTACATTACAGAGAAGTGCCCGGAGGGCATCATCCTCTTCCTGTTCCAGTCGCTGCTGGGCTCCATAGTGGACGCTTTTCTCATCGGCTGCATGTTCATTAAAATGTCCCAACCTAAGAAACGTGCAGAGACGCTCATGTTCAGTCAGGACGCCGTGATTTCTCAGCGAGACGGCAAACTGTGCCTCATGTTCCGTGTGGGCAACCTGCGAAACAGCCACATGGTGTCCGCTCAGATCAGGTGCAAACTCATAAAGGTAAGCTGAAGCCAAGATACTCTCTGATGTTAGCCTAACAACTCCCTGCAAACTAAATGAAACCCTGAAGTTATAAGAGCTGAGCTGAAGTTAAGCACATGTTGTACATAAATCACACCTTCTTTCACCATTATAGTAATATAATAAAGTTACATGAAAATAAACATGCAGTATAATTAACTTATTATATCTTATAAGACTCCCTGCTGCTGCATTGGATAGCACTATCTTCTCTAAGTATTGCACACTGTAGACCTATGCAAATAGTGGAAGCTTAGGGAAACTGCCATTTCTTTTTTGCACAATGACTGCGCTCTTGACTGACAGCTGGTATCTCTGAAGAATCTTTATTCCCTTTACTTTCCTCTCATCTGAGCCCACAAGAAAAAGGAACAGCTGCATATTGCACATCAATGGTTAAAATTAACCTTTGTCTTATTCAAAGCTTAATTGTGAGCAGGTCCCACTACACAATATACACCTTGTTAAACAAAACCGGCTTAAGGTAGCATTACCATAATCCTTCAGCTCTGCAGGATGGTGAAGCCAGGTGCTTCTCAAAACCACTGAGATAAGAGAGTAACAGGCTGTCGACACCGGGTCCAGCATCAGCTCCTCTTCAGCTGGTGACACCTGGACAGATAGGTGTGTATCAGTAAGTGGATGTGACAGAGAGATGGCTCCCTGAGGAAGAAAGTTAGGCTCAGTGAGTCAGTAGTGAGATGGAGCTTCACACACACACTACCACAGATCACTGGAGTCAGTAAAACAGCACTCCTGGGAGAGAGCACACAGACATTAAAAGTATTTATGGCATCCATAAAGAAATGCATTGTTTTCTTTCTTTTCTTTAGGGTGTATTTTTTTTATTTCTCTTCCCTGAGATATGCAGGATGACCACCGCTCCACCCGGCTAAATCTTTGCTAAGGTGCTGGAAGCATCAATGAGTCCAAACTGATGGGAGAGATTTCTGAAATCTCTCCCATCAGTTTCTTCCCTGAGATATAAAATGTGTTACAAAGCATCACGATGTTTGAAGACGGCTCAGTAAAAGGACAAAAAAACTCCACTGTTTTAGTCACAATGTTGTGGGTTTGAATCCTCCTTACCAACTGTGCCACGTTGGGTTATCCACTAATGAAGAACTCAGAACAGATTTTGGGGGGAATATAGCTAATGAAGCTCGCACTCTGAAAACAAGCAACAATGCAGAAAACCACCACAAACAGAAGCAAGGTCGACTGGCTCCTCTTTTAATTATCATAATAGGGCTCCATTCAGCCACATCCATGTTCAGTGTGCAAAATGGGCCATAAAGAAGACAAACCACATTAGTGAGGTGCTTGGAGCTTGTTTATGTCTGTGTTCTCCTCTGCGCGGCCACATCGAGCACAGCGTTGGTCAGCTTAATGATGCATGCAGGCAGGGAGAGGGAGGCAGGGAGGACCGAGCTACTCCATGGAGGAAGTGAACAGCCCCTGTAGGCATAAAGTACAATCACACATGTCTTCCCTATCATATTGTAAATTTCAGTTTTTCAGCATACTGGAACTCAAAGTAATAAATAGTCTATTTTAAATGTGTTAAAACTGAAAGAGGATTTCTTTTTTTAAAGCAATGGCACTCCGAACTGGAAGAAAAATACTCAGGATTTGTGCAACTTAAAAAAAAAACAACAAAGTAATTGAGGCTCAGGGAATTTTTATTTATGTAGAGCCTGCTCTCCTTTTACATTTCCTTCTGGACTGCAAGAAATACAATCAGTATAAATTCCCAGACCTCTCTGCCAACCCCGCATCATTTTTACACTCCCTCTCTCTGTGAAATACAATAAATACAGCATCCACTGTGTGCTCCTTAGTATTTCTTTTGCTCCAGGGCTTTGTGGTCTAACCTTATTCTTTCGCTTCAAAGACTCTCTTACCGAGACAGAATTTTTGCAGCAGCTCTGCCAGAGTACAGACTACACACACACACACACACACACACACACACACACACAAAGTGAGTCATTGTGCAGGAACAAAGCCATTGTTTAGGCCAAACATACCTTTAGATATTACACATCACATACAATGTTTAAAAACCCTCATATAAAAAACCTAAGCAGTCATATTTTAGACCGAATGCTTTCAGTGCAGTCCCTGGATAGAAATGTTGGTGGTGCTGTTGAACTGCAACCCTCTTCAAGTCATGCCTCGCCATGTAAAATACTCAGACATTGCTGGCAGAGGAATCGTTTTAACTTGGTATAGAAACTGTGTGTGACTTGTTCTTCAAGCTGCATCTAAAACAGAGTAAACAAACAGCTCTCTGACATAAAATCTAACCAGATGCACGCAAACTCTCCTACAAATCAACCTCATGATATGAAAATGTTTTTGAGTATTCTCTGAAACTTTAGCTGTTTTTTTATGATCAAGACTCCAAGCTGACTGCAGTTAAATTGTAACACTAAGAATGATATCTTGTACCTTGTCTTGTACCTCTGACGGGACTCTATAGAGCACTCACCTCTGCAGATGTGAGTACAGAAGCTTTGCATGTATAAATAAAGAGTCAACTATAAGGTCTGTGCCTACAAAGCATTTAGCAACTACAGTATTAAACCTGCTCTCACATATGGAGTCAAAGGCTCTGTTGCCTCTCACGAACCTGAAGCCTGCAGGCATATTTAGCGTTGAGCACGTAATTTACATACTCAGCTCTGATTGGGCAGTTATTTTCTCCCGTTGCCATTAAAGTGGCTAAAGTAGTTCATTTCCAGAGTGAGCTGTGTCCGAGCATCGTTTTTTTCTTTCTGAACTCGTTAAAGCCATTGACCACAACACGATCAGCTTTTCCTCTATTTAGTCTGAAGTACTTTTCTGTCGTTGAGTTGGAGTTTCCACGTCTTTGCTCCCTCGCGTCAAAGGACATTTCCATAAAGTTTAACCTTTCTCAACTTCCTCACGTCACACTGCTCGGCAACTTTTGAGTCTTTGAATAGCGGTGGTTGGCGGCAGCATGTTTCTCAAGGTTCAATTCACAATTAATGGCATCTTCTCGCGTCTCTAGTATTTGAGTCCGTATGTAGGAAGGGGGTTTAGGTATGATTGTTGTCAGACTTAACCTGCTTTCATAGAGTGAGGGTTATAATATGTAACCACTCTCTGTTCCACACAGGCTTTGCCTACTACTGGAGGGCAAGAAGGCAAATAGTGCCCTTTTCCATGTCGCTGCTAAAATTACCACCACACCGAGCTTCAGGTGGTTTCACACCTAACATGTTTGGTTCAGTTAAAACGAACCCATGGTGCGTTTGCCTGGTTAATACGGACCAAGACTGCATGAAACGTCAGCTTCAATGATCCATGAAGACGAGAGCTTAAATCTACAGAGCCCTGTTACAGTAGTCAGCGAAGCCTGTTTGAATTGGAACCACTTGTTGGTGCTGCTGTGTTTGGACAGTATGTCGGTGTGCCAGGCCTCTGCTGGACTGTCGTGGGTGATCACTGCATGACAGCAGAAAGAAGGGAGAGACAGACCAATGGAAGCTGTCATACAGAGTCCTGCTATAAGCAGTTGAAATGCAGCTTTGCAGGGTATCCATGACAGCCTCAGAGGGCATCCTGGTGGAACATCCTAGCTGAAAATATGAGTGTGGGAGGGTGGGAGGAGGGCGAGAGAGTGAAGGAACTGATTAAACGTAATGGAAAGTGGTGAAAGAGCTGGAGAGAGACTCACGGTAAGAGCAGGGAGACATAAAAAGAATTACCAACAGATTTTTTTCTTAATATTTTTATTGTATGAGAGGTGCCCTCTATTTCAGAGACATACAAGGGAGAGAAATCCTCTCGGCTGTATATCTCCTCAGAGGATTGCAGGATGGGCTACATGCACTCGTCACTAGAACTAGAATTGATTTCCATTTCTTTTCTAATAAGAATAGAGATGCAATTATACTGTCAGGTTGTGGAGGGCTGGAGAAAGGCCTTGAAGCCCTGCAGCCATTGATTAGCAAGCCCCAGAGCCAGAAAACCTTAAGACCCTGGACTGCTGCTGCTCCCCTCTCCTTTGTATTCTATACTTGAATAATTCACAGCTGTATAGGACGTTTTGCTGTAGGAGCGTGCACACTAAAAAAGGAAGGCACGTGTGAGGTGGAGTGTGTATTATCTTCTGGCTCCTGACAATAATAATGTATGAGCCTTGTAACAGCATTTTCCACACCCAAGCAGAAATCAGAGGCAGCACAGTCGCAACAAAACACATTTTTGGCCAAGAACATTGTGACACCATTTCTGCCAACTATCGCCAAAGTCACCAAGTGTCACATTGAGGATTAAACCACTTTCATAAGACATAAGAGCATAAGACATACAAAGTTCATTTCAGGCAGAGGCTTCGTATTTTAATTTTTTTTACCTTTGCTATAAAGCACATTCAATTGCCCTGGTGTATGAAATGTGCTATACAAATAAAGTTGCCTTGCTTTAGTATTTCCAAGCAACATCTAATGCCAGTTTTATTCTGGTCTGACTGACCTGATTACTGTACCAACCTGTCTAATTTTTAATTTTGGTGAAGTGTAAGGCTCTGCAGCCACCTAACCAGCATGACTTCACATGGCCTCCTCACTAGATTCACAATCAAGACAAATCCAGCAGGTTTTCACTTAAAAAAAAGCAGACCAGCATCCATAAAAATGACCTTCATGTTACAATTCTGTAGCAGACAATTTATGTAATAGTGTGCCCTTTACATTGCAAGGTGGGAAGTGGGAGTGGTGCAGGGGCTTGTTGTTTGTCTGACTTTAAAACCAGAGGCTTGAGTTTGCATCCAATTATTGACGACAATTAATGTTGGCTTTTTTTGTTTAACAAGCACACAGCTTAACCGTATAATACTTGACATGTGTGCATAATGCAGAAATAAATAACTCAAATAACACTGGTACTGAATGTTACAAAACATTGGCACTGCAGGGTTTTGCCGGATCACCCAAAATCAATGTGAATTCTGGCAAATAAAAGGCGGTCTTTGCTAAACCTTTGATGGCGTCGTCCTCGTCAGCTTAGTGAGCTGTAACTTAACTTTTAGTGAGCTGGAAATGTGAACAGTAAGTGGCCAGTCCGAATTTGAATGGGCCGTGATGCAGACGTTTTCCTCAGCAGAAGAGAAGAAGAGATGCAGCAGGAGACTCACTTATGTGTGTGTGAACAGCTGTCCCATGAATGCACACATGAACCTGTGAGAGACAGCTAGCAGACATTTCTCATTTCTGTCAGTGTTATTGTGTAAAAGGATAATGAACAACACCTAAATAAAAGTAACTTAGACCACGTCCACACTAAGTAATTCCATCACTTTTAACAGACGTTTTCACACCCAAAAAAGGAGCTTTTCCGATGTGCAAACGCTGGCCTCATTACTGGGAAATGGTCTGCCTGCTCTGCCCCGGTCGGTTTCTGTGTGGCAGTAAAAATTAAAACGAGCAACTTTCTTTCGCCTCTTCATGATCACTCATTTTAAATGTGAGTATAGCCAATCACGCAGCACAGGTCTTGTCATTAAGCTGTATTTCTGTTTATTATGTCATAAAATAGTGAATTGCAGCGGTCACCTGGCTAACAGGTAGCTTTTATGAGCTGCACTGCTTTATGCTTGTTCAGTTGTCAGACAACAGAAACAGAAACATTTCAAATGATAACTGAATTGTGAGTTTGGCTCTATGAAAACACAGTGTAGGTGATTGTGGAGCAAAATAGAGGAGGTTTAACCAGCTGTGACACAGTAACCAGAAGTCCTTCCCATTCCTGACCAGATGTTGACTGTGATGCACAACTTTTTTTTTAATTTAGACCAAAAGAAAAAGGAAAAAGAGACTTTTTTTTTTATTACAAAATTGACCTGAAAAAGCTTGTGTTGTAGACGTTTTCAGATATAGCCAGTTTAGCGTGAACATATACTTTGTTTTTCCACTACTTTTAATGAACAGTTGGACTGTTTATTCATTACTTTTAGCTAATTGAACCTCTCTGCTCGCTTGCTAATTCATTAGTTTTCACACACTCTCAACACGTGATGTTCAGGTGTTACATACAACAATCCTGCAATAAATCCTGCGCTCATGGAGGTTATAATGTTCAGTTTTTGTTGTTGATTCAACTTTATGGTCATTTTGGAGGCTCACGTATGTCGTGCTGTTGAATTGCACTGCGGTATGTTGACAGGTGTTTCTATTATTTTGTCCACCCTATTTATATCAATGAGGGTAGGCTAAACAACAGAAATACCTCTCTGTATAACACAATATTGTTCAACAACAACACAAACTACATCCTCTAAAATGACCATACGTTTATATCAGCACCTCTGTAAAACAGTTTCAACAAAAACTGAACATTATAACCTTTGTGAAGGGAGTATTTATTGTAGGGCTGTTGTATTAGACTGCATTTGTTTTAGCTGGGTGTACCTAATAAACTGGCGACTGAGTGTAGTCTTTGACCAGTGGTACTCAGTACCTTTACTTAGTAAAAGTAGCAATACCACAGTGTACTCTGTTATAAGTAAAAGTCATGCATTTAAAATTTTACTTAACTAAAAGTACAAGTATTAGCATCACAACATACTTTAAGTACCAACAGTAAAAGTACTAATTTTGCAGAATGGCCCAACCCACAAAGTAACTAGTAACTAAAGTTATCAAATAAATGTAGTTGAGTAAAAAGTACAATATCTGCTTCTGAGCTGCAGTGGAGTAGAAGTGTAAAGTAGCAGAAAAATGGAAAGTGAAGTACAAGTACCTCATAATTGTACTTAAGTACAGTATTTGAGTAAATGTACTTAGCTACTTCCCACCACTGTCTCTGACACATGTACACGTTTACATATTCCCAGTTTATGAGACCAGGAGAAAAACTGCAGTCCATCCCACGTGGGATTGTCCAATTCATTTGACTCTTGATTTGATTTGACCAATTCATCTCACTCAGTCGTTGCAGGATTGGGTGAAATGTTAGACTGGCCCTTTCTGAATGTACTGAGCAGGCAGACGGTATCTGGCAGTGTGAAAGCCTGCGTGATTCGGCTGGCTTGTCAGCTGACCTGATTGCCTACAAGCTCCTCCACCCGCCTCTCAGGCTACTGATTGATGAAGACTCGGCAGACCATGGAGTGGAGTTGAGTAGGAAGATAAGGCCACTTTAGGTCTAATCAATTTTATTTATCACCTGTCTTCATCCATGAGCATCATTCACACCACTGAAACGCTCCTTTTGTGAACATGAAACAAAACCACATTGCCTTTCTAATGATAATGAGCAGCTGACAGGTTGACTGGGTTGGTGAGTAGTCCGACGTGATGGGTTGAATTTTGAAAAGAAATGTGTTTAGTGTTTTTTGCTGCTCAATATCCCCAAGAGCATCGTAGAAAATGAATAAAAACGTCCCATATTTCTAGACACGTCAGAGCTCGGGGAGAAAAATCTCTTTATTTGTTGGAGTGTCAGATTTAACAGCAGACGAGCTCAGCTATCTCACAATCTTTGTGCAGGAAGAAGCGTAGGAGAGTGCCAACGGGGGCCTGTGTAAGGAGCTTTGCCTGTCAATGTTTGCATATAGTCATCCATCTTTTTAATCTTAAGCGACAAAGACAGAAAGTGAAAAGTAGAATTTCCCTTAGCTAGCATGAGACAACCCACATGGAGGAACGATGCCAAATGGTATTCAGCAGCCTGTAAGCACCTGACAAGTGAACAATGCCTCCCCGACATGAAAGTCATTCTCCAACATAAATCCAGAAGAGCATCTCATTGATATTCACCGGAGATGGAAATAGAATGCCATGTTTTCTGGCAACGCAAAGCCTGTTAACTCACACTTCATTCACAGTTTGTGTCTCGGAGGGATAAACTACAGGGCAAAGTCACAGGGAGGTCAGGATGAAGCTGGCTGCTAGCTGCAGTACAGGAGTGGTCTGCATGGGTGGATGAGAGAGGAGGTAGAACCAGAGATGTAGTAAACCCACTGAAACACAAAAATAATTTGCTCACTTTTTGAAACCTGACATAAATCCCTATCTTTTTATCCTTGATTCTGCAAAACTATTCGATAAAACAGCAAAAATGTTACAATCCCCGGTAAATATGATTCCACAGTCATGGCAACGCTTTAGATTACAACCCTCAACGTACAGTGTAATTACGAGCTATGGTGTAATCTTTTGTATTAATGGTGTACCAGTACAGCACGTACCAATACATATATGTAATAGTAATAAGCTAAACTACAGTAGCCTATAAATTCTCCCTAAGTTCCTCCCAAACATCCAGATTATTGCTCAGTAGGTCATAAATGCTCTGTGATAATAGAATAGGTAGCCAGTAGTTAAAAAGTTCTTTGTAAGATCCCGAATTGTTCCATCTTGTTCCCAGTACCTACATATACGTACTGTACTGGCACACCGTTAGTACAAAAGATTACACCGTAACTCCGGAGTAATTAACGTGGACGTTGCGTGATGTAATCTAAAGCGTTTATGAAACTGGAGCATAACTATTCTGACATTAGTTCGAAATAGTTCTCAAAGTTGTTTTAATCTTATTGTAGCCAATTTTCTGCTCATGTTTGAGTTTTTCTGCTATTGATCTGTGATTGTCCAATCATGGCACAGCAGGTCTGTCAAGTCTTGGATTTCTCTGCATGCCGAAGCGGTGTAATAATGAGGGATACTCATACGCATTTTATTTTTTTTCCCCCATTGCAAACCCAAGAGCAAAAGTGTAACGAATGGGTTAAACAGTGTGTTTGTCGACTCTAACAGACTGCAATTGTTAGCTTGCCCGGCTAATTAGTTTACCGCCTACAGTAGTAACCTAATCTAGTTACTTCCAAGGCCAATGAGCACATCATTAACTATTAGTTTGTGGGCTTACAGGTTATGATAACAAAAAAAAGTCCTGTTGGTAAATCTGCCACCATTATCATTGCAAACATCATATAAATCCAGTCTATGGTTCCATGCGAGGCCGTAAAGTTGTAGCAACAGTAACCATGGGTGGCAGCAAACAGTCAGTTGCTGTGTAATACCATCAAGACTGGCACAGTAATACTAAACTGATAATGTAAGTGACGGTGTGCTGAAGTCAAAGATTATATTACTGTCACCAGATGACACTGACTCAGTGATAAAGGCAGAAAGAGGAAACTGCCTTTGTGGGAATAATGTGTCGATTATTTTAAGATTTAGAACGAGAACAAAAGAGCCAGAAATGGTAGAAAGGGTTATAGAGTAGGTGGGTGTGGGACTGTGTGGGAGATCACTATGAAGCTGTGTGTGGTGGAGGGATTGTGTGGGTAGCTGGTGGCTGACGCATCCCAATTATTGGTTGGAGGTGAAACAATGTAGGAAAAAGAGAAAAGAGTGTAAAAAGTAGCTTTAGCTATTAAATTATTCACGCTGCTTTTTGTTGTTGTTGTTATTTTAATGTTAATTGTTGTTAAAAGAAAGTTTCCCAAGCATGTAGAATATTTGAGATGCTGCATTACTTATCTCACCCTTTCCACAAACTAAATCTACCCTGCTCCTTATGATCTCAAACAGGATGATTTGCAAAGATAATCTTAACTTTTGAAGGTCAGATTTGTTTCTCTGTAAATGCCACAGAAATAACCTGCTTAAACTTAACTAACTCTGAAACACATATGCCTGTTTTTAGCAGGGTTGGCCGTTCCTTCAAGTTTATATATTGAAATATTTGATGTGATTAATATATAAAAGCTCTTCTGTGAGAAAAGGGACTGTTCTGGAAAGGGTAAAACAGACTGCACACAGGGAGAGAAAAGGTGAACAGATTGATTAGACAGAATAAGACAGGAAAGGAGAAAATACATCCAGGAAGTTGGTGCTGTGTGCTCCAGCGTCATCTGGGCAATTAAATGCTTCTGCACCAGTTAACACTGTGTGGGCAAGTCCTGTCCAAACACTGCTGCCTCATACGTCCGCCTGCAAGCTCCTCTAGAATCAATGTGAAGTGAAATAGACGCAGAGAGAAATCAGCTTCCATCACCTTTCCAGGAGGCTGATGTATTTAGAGAATCACCCCACACACCTTTAGACTGAAGCAGTGGTGGAAAGTAAATCTACTCAAATACTGTACTTGAGCACAACTTTGAGGTACTTGTATTACTTGAGTAGTTCCATTTTCTGCTACTTTATACTTTAAAATCATGGTTTATAATATACACTGTCATAAACAAGACATATTTCCCCTCTAAACTCAAACAGTTTCATTTAAGTAACAGTTTGACACCTGAAGAGGTAAAACTATCCAATATTTCACAAAAGAAAATTATAAATGAAAACAGATTTGTGTATCAAAACTTCTTTACTCTCTTAATAATCATTTTAAAACACCTCAGATTTATTTTATCCCAGATTTAACCCTCTAAACTACATAACTATATGTAAAGTAGTTAAACTAGCTCCACCTCGACCTGCTGCAACAGTAAAATGCTGCTTATACATCGATGCATTTTAACAATCTAATAATGTCATATATAATAATATATCAGTCACAGGGTCCATTTTTCTGCAGAATGAGTACTTTTACTTTTGATACTTCAAGTACATTTTGCTGCTAATACTTACATACTTTTATTTAAGTAACATTTTGAATGCAGGACTTTGAATGTACTTGTAATGGAGTATTTTTACTGTGTGCTATTAGTACTTTTACTCTGTAAAATATCTTATTATCGCTGGACTGAACATTTGTGTCCTCTTTCATTAGATGAAAGGTAGACAAACGGTACCAGATCAAGAATCTTTCTTCCTCTGCTTTGTGATAACATGCATCTAATCCTCTTATCCTGCCTCTTTCTTCTTCTTCCCTATCTTTATTTCACTCTCTTGGCTCTTCCCTCTGTCTTTGTCCATTTTTCTCTCTTGCTGTCGACTATCTTTCAGTCTCGTCAGACACCCGAGGGCGAGTTCCTGCCTCTGGACCAGTGTGAATTGGATGTTGGTTTTGGGACGGGTGCAGATCAGCTCTTCCTGGTGTCCCCTCTCACCATTTGCCACGAAATCAATCCCAAGAGCCCCTTTTTCGACTTGTCCCAGCGCTCTCTCATGAACGAGCAGTTTGAGATTGTCGTTATCCTTGAGGGCATCGTGGAGACCACCGGTGAGGGATTCTTCCTGATTTAAACTTCTTTCACCTCTTTCCTTTTATGCTTTTTTTGTATCCACTTCAATCCCGTTGCCCCTTTTCTTCACTCTTCTCACTCTCAATCTAAATGTAAATTCTTATATTAATAAGAACCCACATAACATTCCTGTCTAATAGATACTCGTAATCTAGACTCTGAAATCTCATTTCCCTGCCTTCCCAGTTTTGCGTATTTGAAGAAGGTGCGAACTGAAAAAAAAGAAGTGAGAATGAGAACAACACATGAGAATGACACCCTGATTGAATTATGAGGGATATTTTATTACTGCAGAATCGGTTTATGCCCGCCCTATGCATAATAAAAGCCTGTGGTCATAGATGCGTGTGTCACATTGATGAATGAGCCAGGGTTTTAGTAGAAGTTCCACTCCATTTTTTCAGATGACAGCTGAGAGCAGAGGTAATTCTGAGCCTGTGAGACATTGTTATACAGCCGCCACTGTGAACTATAGGCAGCCATGCTGGAGTACTCTCAGCGACAACACTGTTCTCTCTGCTGCATATTTAACAGAATGATTCTTCACTAAAGTCCAACACAAATAAATCCATCTTCCTCTTTTCTTTTTAGCTCTGCTTCTATCCATCCCCTATAACCCTCACTTTGCCACTGCTGTAGAAGAAACCACAGAGCTGAATAGGCTTAGAGCAGGAGGGAGGGATCAGCAGGGAGGCGTAGAGGCATGCAGGCAACACGGTCTGTGCTCTGTTGATAATACCATTAAATCAGGGTGCAGCCAGAAGTTTAGTGTCGCAGTGCTGTGAGGAGGGAAGCCCTGGCAGTGCCACCTTCAATGGGCCACGATACCCTGTCATCCTCTCACTAACACACATCCCATTAACCCAAACACATTAACAGTTATCCCAACACATCCAGCCGCTGCTGACACAGCTGTTCCAACCAGACTTGACAGATTACCATGCAGTCACTCTAACACTTGTCAGTTTTAGTTCATGTCTTAGAGGCAGTATTGATTCTGTTTTTAAATGTTAGGGGGGAAAAGCAGGAAGGGATTGGTGTCTGAGATGTGTTTCTCCACAACACTGAAGGTTTTTCTGTCAGGTTTGAAACAGTATGTGACCCTGAACAGGTGTAAGCATCTACAGAGAAAGGACGGATAGATGGAGAATGTAATCTCTACAGAAAATATAACCTCCACAGTTACAGTGTTTGTTTTACGCTCAGTGACTTAATACCATAGACTGTATATAAAGATGGACGACGCGTCTCCACTTCCTCCTACTGTACAAAAATGAAGCCAAAATATCCCAGATACGGGAGCTGCCATCTTGCGCTGGTGACTTCATTTGGATCCAGAGTCTGCGCAGTAGTGATCGAGTTCCCGCCTATTCACCTGCCTGAACCAATCGCGAGCACACTCACAGTTGTCAATCATGATGTCTCACCCCCTTTTTATAGGGGGCGGGGTTTATGACCTATACTGCAGCCAGCCACCAGGGGGCGATCGAGATGTTTTGGCTTCACTTTTGGGGAGCTGTCATGCCATCCATCTTTATATACAGTCTATGCTTAATACAGTGACAAAACTAGGCTAAGCATCATCACTTTATTGACTTTACTATGTAAAATAATTACAATAAAAAAACAATTTCAGGCCATCATCTAATCAATCCCGACAATTTAGGATGTCTTGAAATCAATGTTCTTCATCCGAAGACAGAAGGTACTCACCTGATCCAAAATGGACCCACGCAAAACATACCAAGAACCTGACGTACATAAATTAATTTTTTTTAAAAACCAGGTCTGATAGAAAAGAGATCCGAGGATAATTAGTCCTAATCCAAAATGCGGTCAACACAGACACAAATAGAGAGAGATGGCCAACACTGGTAGCAGCATGATTAACAGAGTCATGAGCAACTGGGGCCAAAAGAGCAGCAATACATGTCATTTTTTCCTGCACGTCACAGTTCACACTCTCAGTCACAAAAAAAACCCACATTTTTCTAATGTGATGATTATGACATACCACATGATCAGAACTGGTAGCGAGTTGGCTCAGATCCACTTGGGTATGAGACGTATTGACACAAAGACCAGGGACATGTGGCAGTAGAACGGGAGCCTACCTGGACCCAATTAGACTGGATATCATTTGAACCCGGTTTCTAGGAACCAAGAGGAATGTGACGACCTCTAAAAAGCAGAGCAGAACAGAATGTGTAAACAGAGGATACCGTAGTACAAATCTTTGTAAACTATTCAGTATAGGGTAGTCACCATGGCTTGATGTAAGTTCCTTTACTCTTTTTTACTCTGGCATATCGACTCCATCTGTAGGCTACATGTTCACTAATATGCAGATGACACACACCTCTCTGCGTGTGTGTGTTTAGATTCTCGCTAAGTAACAGTGGTCAGAACAGAGTCTCACAAAAAGGGCGAAGCATCATAATGCCCTCTGTAAACAGTGCCAGTGAAGGCTACTGCCAGGAATTTTACATAAAGCCTTCTTCAGGGACGCCCTGCTCGCTGTCTGCCAAGTGTTTGCGTAGTTGTGCTGAGAGCTTTTATTTTTATGCAAGATGCACTAAACATTAACCAGCTGGTTGAATACCCATATGATGCCTGAATGATGAAACAAAACTGTCATGCCTGTCAGGCTCTAAACCCACAAGCATCCACTGCACCGGTATCACTGCTGTCTTATGCATCTACAGTCATTCTCCTGGTAAAAGAGGGAATACAGCTGGAAGATTATCCTGGACTCACCCTCATAATTAAAGCCAAGCCTCTGGGGTAATTAAGAATAAAAATGACCTTTGTGTAGGTGTAGGACTGTTTTTTTTTTCTGTGGATAAAGATGACTAGTGAGCCTGGAATAGCATCAGTCTATGACATAACACTGCACATATCATCCCTCAGAGGGACGGGATCAGACTCCTACTCTACAGCTAACTGTAGTGTTTAACAGAAGGGAGCTCAGGACCAAGCAGAGCCACTGGATCAGAAAAATTATGGACGAAGTGCTTTATTGATCGCGAAGGACCTCCAACAAGCATTCAAATGTCAAGAAAATTGAGGTCAAATGGAGAAAAGAAAAGTGTGTTGCATCCTGTATACAGCAGATACTCAGGCACCAACATTACTAGAAAATCTTTGCTTGTCTATACATCAACCTGAAATATGACACTAAGGAACAACTGCCAAAAGAGCATGATATTAGTTTGTCAATGGATGATTGTCTTTGAGATTCAGGCCAGTACAATTCACAATCAACGCAACAAGTGACAATAAAGACATGTAAAGACAGGACCCATGGCCCTTGCAATTGATGTATTGAGGTGGGAATAGTGCTGGGTGACTGCTAATTATGTTGATCAGATTTCAATTGGCAATTATCACAACCAACACAAGCCACGCTGATAACAAGCATTGCTCACCTTTCACCTATATTAACAGCACAAAACATGGGAATCGCTCACCGTTGCATGGAAACAAAAATGACTGCTTTGACCTCCAGGAAGGGTTATTTAAAGGCAGACAAAAACACCAGTATATAAAACATGACCGTCTGAAATGGTACATAAAGATGTCTTTTATGCCATATCATCTCATACCATAGTTATACAATTTCAAAAGGAATCCTTTCCTGTGGATGTATTTAAATCTCTAGTATGCGACTAAATGGGACTAGATGGTAGATTGCACAGAATGCACACATGAAGCAGTGATACTGCAATCAATAAGAAAGAGCAGAGCGGAAAAAGAGATAATGGGAGGGAATGCTGCCCTTTCGCATTCCTCCTCATCAGCCAATAAATGTTTTGTTGGAGCTGAACCCCATTTATTTATGTGTTGTTCCTACGCTGTCACTCTCTCGTAGGTATGACATGCCAGGCACGGACGTCATATACGGAGGATGAGGTTTTATGGGGCCATCGCTTCCTGCCGGTCATGTCCCTAGAGGAGGGCTTTTTCAGGGTGGACTACTCTCAGTTCCACAGCACGTTCGAGGTACCGACACCGCCATACAGTGTCAAAGAGCACGAAGAGAAGAATTCACTGCCCTCGCCTCTATCCACTCCCACCCTTGCACTGACTGAGAGCCACGGCGCCCGGCGTGACCGGGTGTTTTCTGTGGATTGCATCAACACATCAGAGGAAAGGGGCCGTCAGGGGGGGCTTGGGGGTCGACTGCCAAGCAAGCTGCAGAGGATGAGCTCATCTGGGAAAGAGGACCTGCAGAGGAAGGTGCTTCTGCTCAGCTCCCAGCACTCGGAGAAGGCCTGCAGCACAGGAGACCTGCCCCTGAAGCTCCAACGCCTCAGCTCCTCGTCGGGACCCGAGACAGAGAATCGGCTGCAACTCAAGTCTCTCAAGGTGGGCTTTGAACCCATGACCCAGTCTACTGGAGACCTGTACCAGCACAGCCTAACGCCCACGCTGTCCCCTGCTCCGGTCCCCATGCACAGCCCACTGCTCTCAGCTGGAGGGAGGCCAGAGGACAACCTGCCAGCGAAGCTACGGAAGATGAACGCTGACCGTTGAAACCCAGACAGTACCAGACCACAACAACAGACTCCCACTGACCTCCGACCACAGACAGACAGGGAGGAGGAGACACGCATGGAAACAGATTCACAGATGTACTTTACCTTTGGAGGCTTTAAAAGGAAAAAAAAGATGATTTACTGACAATTTATTAATTTTTCTTCTTTTCTTTTTGAGACACAACCTTTACTGGAATTACTGTGATTTTTGCATTTCATAGCAAAGGCTTTCATGCAGGCTTTGTTACACACAAAACAAGAAAACTTCATGCTTAATGCGAACTTGCATCGTGCTGCAAGAGTTGTGCATGTACACACTAAATCCATTGTGTAATGTATGCACCACTACACTTAATAGTCAATCTTAGTTTTATCTAAATATAAATTATATTAAGATGATAATAAATGCTGTTTGATCTTTCTCTTCCTTGTGTTTTTATTGCTATCACACCAAAAATAAGTCACTGAACTGATCGTTAGTGCAACAGTTTTGCCAGATGTCAATAAGTAATCCAGCAGTGCAATGCAATGCAGTTTTAATAGGCTGTTGTTAATGCCCTCATTTTGTCCTCTTGGCAAGCGACACTTTTCTCAGTGGATAAAAAGCATATGAGAGAGAGAGAGGATAATGAGCTACGCTGCTGCCGAGAGAGAAATATGAAGGGTGTTTACTGGAGAATGGAAGCTGATATAGTCAACCCATCGTTCCAGACAGAGGAGTAATGTGGTCACTGAGGCATCACGTCTGCCAAACAATGGATTATGTGGTCTTCTCTCCAGCGTGTGTCCGAGCAGACGACCACAGTCTTCTCTTAGTATAAGTTTTATCCATTCATCCAGGTATGTGCATGCAACAGATTTCATTTAAAGTCATATTTGGTCAGCTTTTGTATCAACAGCCAGTGGAATTGGAGATTTACAGTATAGCACAATCCCCCTGTTCTCTGACCAGAACCGTAATGTCTTCTAACAATTTAAAAGAACAAACTGAGATTGGAGCTACAGAGGGCAGAAGATACGGGGCTAAACTAAATCCAGGTATAAACACATCACACTGTACGCATGTAACTCCACAAAAAGCTTCTTCAGCACCTCGGGGGTCAGCGTATCTGAAGTACCTAGAACACCTAATCCTTAATTTCACCACTACAGCAGCACAAAGACAGGAAAATCAATGGAAGAGGGAAATTTTTCCCTGCTTCAACTGCACACTTGCAGACACCTTCCACCTCTTATTATGAATCTGCGGCTTCAACCACCCACTTAGTTTTACAGAGCCTAAACTGCTCCGTACACTCTATTCCTCTAATTTAGCCGCACACAAAGCGTTGTGAGTATGTGTGTGTTTACACTTACTCACTACACACATGGTTTGTCAGTGTTCTCATGTTGTGTATGATTTGCCAAATTACATAACAATGAATGGAAATAGGCTCATTACAAGACAGAGAACCTGATGATCTACTGCTACTACTCTCAGGTCACATAGTCTTCTGTCCACACTGCTGATAGTTGGTTGCTGTATTTATATGTCGGGGTGTGTCGATTATTTGGGGGTCAAGTGTACAGAAGTACTGGATTTTCTATGGAAAAAGAAAAATAATTTCTGTTGTCATAAACAGTAGAAATTAGCACCAGGATCAATAGATAGTAAATTACATGTACAGTCACAGTTTATTATGCTATCTCAAAAGAGTGGATTTAGTGTTACGTTACTCTTTAAACATGACCATCAAAACCTTAACCATAGTGGCAGCAGATCAGATCAGAAAATCCTCATATCAATGATTGTTGCAAGGATCTGTTTAATATTTGGTTGTATTAGGGCATTGATAGCAATGTTGCAAATGAATGATCAGGGCTGCATTGAAGGATTTAAAGTCAATGTGATGACACAGCTTGATTTATCAGGTATTTAACTGCTTGATTAGCTCAAAACACACATTTCTACTTGGTCATGTTATACATAAGATGTTATGAAAAGATTTTCCAGTTTAATGTACTATATCACTATACATGTCAATATCCCTACATAAAATTACAAGTATAAATAATGCACCCTGAATGTATCAATAGTGGCCCATTGCTCATTTTTCCCAGGGCCCTTAAGCAGTTTAATACAGCCTTGCTCACAATTACCTTCTTGGTGGTGTGAATAAATCCTTCTATTATTTTAATTGAAGTGATTAACCACACCTATGTGTCAAGTAGTACCAGAGGACAAAAAGCAATCAGACAATCCAAGTGACCGATGGGTCATTTGTTGCTTTCTTAATAATTTCACAACCTCGTCTTACTTACATCCCCAAGAAATTGGCCTCATATATAAGTTGACGACACCCTTCACCCGCAGGATTAATGTTATTATTCTCCATGCGGCGATGCAGTTATGCAGCAATGACCATTAGTGTGTGACAACAGGAATTATTATTTCCCGTGGAGCCCTGACGGACTATTCGCTGCAGGGGTGGGCTGAGCAGGGCAGCACGGGGAGGAGACAGAACAAATGCAATTTAGGTCCTAAGAAATTTTCCCCTGAAAACCCAATTATGTCTGTGTAGGGAAGACAGGGTGATAAGGGTCATTTTGTTCTTTCTAATGGAACGACAGAACGGCTGTGTGTAACGATGGGGTCTCTTTTTATTCTCTTGGCTTTCACTCACTGCCCACATCACTGTCACACTCCTCTCTTCATTTCCCACACACACACACACACACACACACACACACTCACACAATACCGTCCACTGCAGGAAGAGTATGATTAAAAGTCCTTCAAAAGAGTGTGATTAAAAAGTAAAAGACTTTTCAGTGTCTGAAGATGGATTTCAAATAATGTCTCAGAAAAAAAAGTTCTCTTGCTCTTGGGAAACAAGGAGGAGAGAGAGTGTGTGTGTGTGTGTGTGTTTGGGGGGGGGGGTACTCTCTCTGCAGTTTCGAGCCTCTGATGTCCAAATGTGCGTGCGTTTGAATTCATGTGATCATATTTCATCAAAATGCACGCCTGCATGTGACAAGTACAATTTCACAGAAGAGGTAGCGTCAGACAAACGATTTGTCCGCGGAGGGAAAAACGCTTATCAGGCACAATGTAGCCAGGAGGACGCAGGCGTACGAGAGCAGAAAGGAACCCAAAAGAAATAAATAGATAAATGGAGTGTAGTGGAAAGCCATTACTCATGTTTACAGGTTTGAGACTCCAGGTTTTCATTTATGCGTGCCAGAGAGAAGAGGAAATGTTCAGTGTAATAATGTAATGAAGGCGTAGCAGTGCATGGATTTACTCCTGACAGGAGGTGTGTGTGTGTACATTTGATGCCTTGAAAATGGATACAAACTAAATATGCAGCTATAGGCACTTGGCAGCTCATTATTACTCATTTAGTCCTGTGAGTTTGTGCCTGTGAATGTGTGTGTGAGAGAGAGAGAGAGAGAGAGGTTAACGGTGCCATTAGGTTTCATTTATTGTGTGCTGCCTAATTGTGGTTTTATGATGGTTTTATGATGCTGGTGGCTTGAACTTTTATTAATCAACACGCCTCCAACATTTGATTTGGAATGCAAATCCCACACACGCTGAAATCTCAGATTTACAAATATTATGATAAATGTGCAGGGATATTATACAGAAAAAAAAGCCTTAGATTCAACTTTTCTGTTATTTTCCTCCAGACCCTCCTACCTTTCTTCTTCTTGATGAACTGTAGCCATTAAGCCTGTGGATAAGTTAAAATTTTCACTCAAGTTAAAACATTTTCAACTCTTACAGAAATGTCTTTGCCTCAATTTGTGCCACCCAGGCTGAATTCACATCTTTTCAGAATCAGAATCAGAATCAGAAATCCTTTAATAGTCTCACAGTGGAGAAATTTACATTGTTACAGCACAGATAAGAGGTAGAACAAAAGATAAATAGGGATATAAATAGAAAAATAATTAAAATTATGAAATCATTTTTATGAATGAATTAACCAAGCGATGAGGTGTCCAAACATGGCTGCACCATTCAGTCCAATGAAGGATGCTCAGCCAGCATATATACCGAAATAATTTCATTCACGTCCTACGCGGGTGCCTGTAATGCATGAAAGAGTGTCTTTTTTTGGCATAAATAACATAAAAACAATATTGTGATACCATTTTTGGTTGCTTTTCCAGATGTGGACAAGACACTGTTATTCCTATTCTTATTGATAGCATGATATTGATTTCAGCTATGCTGCCCAGCCCTACTGCTCATTATATTTACATGCACTGGCTCAGGTAGCATTTGGCACAAAAAGAAGTACCAACACAACACACAGCAGAGCCTCTGGAGCTGACAGCTGTACAACTGAAAACAAATGAGACTGAATATTTTGCAGCCATGATTCCTTGCAGCTAGCTGAACAGACTGATGTTCACTTCCTTCTCTTTGATCACGACCACACACAGGAAGATCAAAAATCTTCCAAAAAAAGATACCGTATAACACCACTGCACGTCAATCTGTGATGACGTAGCTAACCAAGACGTGTCCGAGGCACAACAGGCAATTATTCAAATAAAAACACACACCCTGCTGTTTGTCTGAGACGTCATGAATGTCTTTGAAGGAAATACTACTTCTATGTGTGTCTCTTGTGTATGCAGATGTGATGAATAGAGCTCACAGCTAGGCCTATTGATTTCTCGTGAGGGGAAATGAGGTCATTGTGCTAGGTTTGCCCCAGCTCTCAGCTGTAGATGGACCTCCATCTTCCAGTCCCTCCTGACACCAGCTGTCCCTGCAAAGGCGAGTGATTATCCAAGCCTCTGAGCATCGGATTGCGTCGCAGGTCATGGGTTAGATTGCTGCAGTGAGACAGGTATTGATTGGTCCTTCGATCTTTAGCCTGGTTACCTTAGGCGGAGCAAAGAGAGGGAGGTCCCCAGAGGACGTTCGGACTACGCTTCTTCTCCAAGACGAGCCATTCATTGCAGCACTTCAGTCCACTCACAGACGCTGGCTTTAAAGTACCAATACTTACACATTCCCCACACACGGCCCACGGGCGAGTATTATGGTAATATATGTATGGTAAAATCAATGCAGTCAGCATTCATTATTTTCAAAGCATGTCAACAGTGGTTTGTCTTCACTGTAAAGCAGACAAGTTGAAATTAAAATGCTACACAGAAAGATGAGCGCTGATGTTATTTGCTATCTTTCTTCCCCCTCCCCGATTCCCACAGGCTTACTCTCCACGGATAAGGAGGAATAAATCGTAGCGCTGCAGATGACACGCTTGATATCTGCAGTTTAGATCAGTGGTCCAACTCATTTGCACACAGCACTACCTAGACACACACACATTTTAAATGCTGTATTTGAATTTGCTAAATGAGAGTGGGCAAAAGAGACGACTGACGAATACAATAGTGATCTCCCCTCTCTCTCTCTCTCTCTCACACACACACACACACACACACACAAATACACCAGAGCTGTATGCGTAGCCCCCACTGCAAAGAGGTTCCCATGTTGCCGTGGTGACAGTCGTGGAAAGAAGTGGCCTGCTTTTGACTGACGGCTGCTGCATCTACTTGTTGTGTGTGCATTTGTCTCAGTAAGGTGGTTCAGTCAGGCACATTTCCCTTTTAGACACCACAAGTGGCCCAATTAGCCATTCATTCACAGTTGGTGCAACGCAGCACAAAGAAATGGCTCACTGTGGATTATAAATGAATCAGCTGTACATCAAAACATGCCCAAACCTATCAATCTGATGGGAAAGAACGGGAAATTAATGTACTCTGCTTTTTCTTTTCCTTTTTTTCTTGACAGAGATAATACTCATGGTCTTTGTCATTTAAAACTTTTTCCAACTCCTTCACTTTGGAGCTGATATTAACATGTCAGAGGAAGATTTGAGTTGGAGGACAGCGCGGGGAAGTCAGAGAGACGGGCTCCTAATGAGCCTCCCCATGCCTTGTCTTGTTATTAAGTATTCATGTTCCAGGTATTTTTAACCTGTGGAGACATCAGTGTCAGAGTCATTACAGCAGAGGCTGAAACCCTCCGAAAAACACCTCAGACAGGAGCTGACTCTCTAAAACCGACGGAAACGGTGTCACCGAGGTCCGCCATGTTGTTAGTCTGAGCAAGCAGAGGAGGCGACAGTGTTTCTATCATTGGTCTCAATCATTAGCCTGTGTCTGTGCCAGATAGCCTGAGTGACATTAGGTAAATAGCATTTTCTCCATGAGTAAGTGAAGTAATCATTAACTATGGTCTGCAGCAGTTTGGCAGTTAAACTAGTCTATTATAGCCCAAACTTAGTACGATATATTAGTGTAAAAATGGACATACTTGTGTATTTTTCCTCAAAACGTGATATAGTGGCCACCTACCAGAGAACCTGAGAGAGATATTGATTACTTACAGTTAATCCCATTTGGTTGTTGTGAGACTTTCTAGACCTTAAAATGAAACTGGGTGCTTTTGTTGTCACGCATGTGTGAAAGAATATAGAAAAACAATCTGCAGGCCATTTTTTTTAGTTATTTTTTAGAAGACTTCAGCGGAAAATGAAACACTTAATTTATTTGTGTGGGATTTTTTTGCTTTTGCGATAGCTTTTCATAATTCCCTGTGTACACAATGTTAGTTTGCAATGTACGATTGATATTATTTAGAGTCTGGCTTGGAGATGTCTACTGATCGCTACTGATCTTGTGATTGTAGGCAGGGAATTAAGACTGTTTATTCAAAAACTCACACCAGAGTCTGTTTGATACCTCTGTGTCTGATGAAGAGCCAGTGTAGGCTTGAAAAAAGTTGTACTTGTCTAGAGATTTTAAAGAGAGCGTTCTACAGGGTTGCAAATCCTTGGGATCCCTATAAGTTTCAGACCTCTGATTCACTGTAAAAAGTCCTACACTGGTACAGTTCATACTACCTACATTTAAAATTTAGATATTGCTGTGCAGTCCCCCAGGAATTATACTTAAAACACAAAACTATTCTTTTGCAGTGTTTTAATCCAAGTTTTAGCTGTTGTAAAGCTAACACTGCAGGATGAGCTGCAGGCTAGTCAGATGTAAAGCAGACATGTGAACAGAGCTCATGTTGCCAGAGGGTGAATATGTCCATAACTTTGGTTAATGGAGAGTAATACCACCGAGTTAAGGAAGTATTGCAACCTGCAGAAAGTGAATACGTGTGTGTATATTTAATACTGTACCAATTCCAATACAGAGGTCCACTTCACTCTTCAGTCTTCAGCAGAGCTCCCCTCGCACTCTCTCCTGAATCTAATCATCATCCTAACAGAGCCTCTCTCTTCTGTCCACTGATGTCATGACGTATGGAGCAGAGTCTAGATCGCCAGGCCTGATGTTCACTCTCTTCCCTCTGTCTCCTTGGCTTTGATATGTAAAATCTGTCCCCTGTCTGCCTGCCTGACCGTCCCACTAAACACCGGTTGCACAGCTTGCTCCTAATCTCCATCACACCGTGTCTGCTTTAAAAGCAGCCAAACACAGCAGCCCCCTCCTCACAAAAGAAGAATGCACGCTCTGTTTGAACATCTGCCTGTCTGTCAGCCTGCCAGCTCGCCCGTTAAAGGAGCCCCAGACATTTCACACGGGCAGATTAATTAAATCTCACCGGCCTCTTCAAAGTGGGCTCTGCAGCATCAGGATCACAGGTTCTCCATTGCTGCTGCTGTTTTGGTAAACACGCACAGATTCAGCAGGATGTAACTGCAGAGAGTAATTGTGTTGTCGCTCAAACAACACAGCAAAGGGCCTCAGTGAAGTGACATGAAATGCTTGTCAGATTGTCTAACAGTGTCTGAAACCCCCTATCTGACGGTAGAATCGGGGGGTTAATTTTTTTAAAGGCTGTCCAAAAGTGTAAGCCATTATCCCCTTTTGTACAATTCATTGCGTCAAAGATTACAAAGACAAAACACACAAAAGTCTTGAAATGAGTCTGTGCGGTGCAGCCAGAAGGAAGCTTTTCACTCAACCTTCGAGCAGTTGGCCATTCAGAAAACAGATGAACACTTTAGTCTTAAGACAAGGTCGGACGACACAACGACACAAAGCATGCTGAGACTTTAAACCTAATCTTGTTGTCTTTTCAAAGGGATACACAAGGTATAAGACATGAGCGCTCACTCTCAACAAGTCCTCCAAACTAAAGATCAACATATGCTGTTTGTTGTGACATATGAGCATTTTTAGATGTGACAAACATTGGCAGAATGATGTTTTTTCTAGTGCCTTCCAAAACTATGGCATGATTAAGGTTTAGGCACAAAAACGACTTCAGGTTACAGTTACAGAATGATTGTGGTCATTAAAAAAAACAATGTTGACAACTGGTAGGAAAAGTAAAACGAGCAGTATCACCTGTGAAAGACAGTACAACACAGTAATTAATTTAGTAAACGTGCACATTAATCTACAAAAGTAAAAAAAAAAAAAAAAAGTAAAATGAATAACAGATAGCTACACAGTAATTAATTAATTTGATTGTATTAGCGACACATTAGCCTCAGACAGCTAGTATAATGGCTAGCTTGATTAGCAGAAAACCGATCACAGAAAAACTCAATTAACAAATCAACAATCAAAAAACAGCTGTTATAAATTAGTCCCAACAGATAATGCTTCAACAAGGGCATTTGGAGAGTAGATAAAAGATGGCCGTCAATAGCTGTGTCTCAATTCAGGGGCCGCATCCTTCGAAGGCTGCGTTTAAAGACAGATGGTGTCACAGCGGTGCGACAAGGCTGTCCCATTTCAAAGGCTCTTTCAAATGTGGCTGAGAAATGTGGCCTTCTTTTGCCGAGTTTGGAGGATCCTTCGCGGCCCAACCTATCCCAAGATTCATTGCGTGCAACAGAATATGGCGTCCCCAAACGTACCGATTACACTTTTAAATGTAAGTGCTGGGTTTCAGCTCACTCGAATAACTAACGATACAAATGTTAAAAAACCAAGCAGCCTCAAACCTCAACTGCAGCTGTCAAAGTTGCTAGGCGACAGGAGCGGCGCTTCGTGGCGCTGGTGACACAAATAGGAAATCCTCCGTAGACCAGACCGTCTTATTTAACGACGCTCGGTTCGTCCTTCGTAGACACAGCTAATGGCAGTTAACTGTAACTGCTACGGAACTATGCCAGTTAGCGGTTGCTAGTAGCAACAGAATGTTCAACTGAAACCATCTGCTGGTGAGGACAGTCTCCTGGGCTCAAACTCTATTAACATGATCATCTGTAGACTTACAGCCCATCTTTATTGACTTCAGACTTGACTCAGACTTGTTTATAATGACTACATAATGAGAGGGTTTTTCTTTTTTTTTTTGAAGATTGGTGATTATATCCACTGGAGAAATATCTGTTCATTTTCACAACCCATCTCTGTAATGCACAGTGTGCCTGCCAACTACAGATATGTGAGACTCCAGTGAATCAACAAACAAAACAATGTGTTTTGGAGTCTGAGAGGCGTCCACAGGATGTGTGCCATATGCTGCAGTGTGTGGAATTAGGGACTTCAAAGCATTTTGGAAAAACAGAAGGACTGTGTCAAGTTCCAAATATGCAAAAACCAAAAACCCCAACATTATACTCCTGAAAATATACTCAATGGTATTAGCTGTTAGCGCTAACTTAGTATTAAGCTAATGCCACTCTCACGCTCTTGTTTGATTTTATTCAAATTGGATGGTATTTTTGGAGCTGTGACACATATGAGATTGCGTTATAAGTCAAAATTTGCACATTTTTGTGTTCATTGCACTTATGAGACTTATGACCGCTAAGTAGTTGATGTCATTACCTTGTTGTGTCTGAAATGTAAGAAACTAAGCAAGGACCTAACACTGTTCAGCTTCTCTTAATCATCATTATATACTGTACACTCTACACAGTACAGTCTGAGGCCTTGAATGTATTGAGCATGCTCCAGATACACATTTCCATGGCTGGACATTTTGATGTAAAACCATTAAGGTTATTGATTCTTAATTTTGCTCTATTTTGCCCTCATTTCACCTGCAGGACATTTAGCACTATAACTTTCACAGACTGGTAGCACTATAAAAAGTTACATACATATGAACATGTAACATATGGATCTGTAGATTAGACTTAAGTTGTCATTTTTAAAAAGAACACACTGGCGTAAAAATAATCCTGGTACAATGAACAGCAGATATAGATGATGTAAATGTCCACAAAGTCCGCATAAGCTTCATACCTAAGAGCATTAGGTCATGACTTGGAATCAGACTCAAAGACTTCAGACTTGGCCTTGCATTTTGAGATTTAGGAACATCTCTGTGAAGCTCTGGCTTCTTTTCAGACCTGCCTCGCCATGACTCAGCCTGTAGTCCAGCGATCTGAGACAGAAACCTGCCCAACCATTTAGATCAGAGCCACACGGCAGAAAACACAAAGGGGACAACTGACAGAAGAGTAGAACCACTTTCTGTGTCTGTGTTGTAATCTTTGTTCTCATAGACACATTACTACACAGCAAGTTTGACACCACTGACAAAATATGTCAACATGTCAGTAAAATATGTCACACAGCGTGATGTCAGATACTCTCTAATTATCCTCCTCTCATACCTTGTGACTTCCTGTCACCAACACCATCTGTATCATAGTAATATCACAGTACAGCACATCATACTTTGCATTGTTCTCTCTACATGTGCACCTTTTATATCTTTGCCTCTTGTGCTTTCATCTCAGCAGCATGTCTGACACAGGTTTGGGAGCGGGGAAACAATATTCTCTGTAAGCACAGGTCAGATTCCCGCAGGGGGGATTTGTCCTCTTACTTTTCCTTATTATTAGTAGCATTATGTATGAGACATGGTTATATAAAATGAGACAGTACAAAAAGTGGCCTCATGGCAGTTAGATTTCGCTATGGATGCTTTATCAGTTATCACAGGCCAACCTTTGTTTATTTCATACTCATTTCACAGGATTTAAGCAAATACAAGCATTTCATTTCACCAAAAATCTCTTTTTTTCATCTTTTCTTGGCAGTAATTTTAGCATAAGCCATTAAAGGAATAGCACGACAAATTTGGGAAATAACTTTATTTAATTTCTTGCCAAGTGAAGATAAAGTAGCCGGTTAGCTTAGCTTAGCATAAAGACTGGTAACAGGGGGAAACAGATAGCCTGGCTCTGTCCAAACGTAACAAAATGCACCAACCAGCACCTCTAAAGCTCACTAATTATCTCATCCATGACGTCACCCGGCCAAGAAATAGTCTGGCACACATCCTTCCCGTAAACGTATGTAACCGTAACTTATATTTAGGTCTTTGTACGTATTAAATAGACGACATATAACGTGTTAATTTGTGAGCTTTAAAGATGCTAGTAAGTGGATTTTATTACCCGTGGACAGAGCCAAGCTAGCTGTTTGTGTTAAGCTAAGCTAACCGGCTGCTAGCTGTAGCTTTACATTAACCATCGATCTTCTCATCTAACTCTTGGCAAGAAAGCAAAGAAGCCGTGTTTCCAAAAATGTTGAACTATTCCTTTAGCACACATTCTGTTTAATTCATGAGGCACATAATAAGACATCTTTGCACATTAATCAGAGGAGACTACATTTAAAAAAAGAAATGCTGCGGGACAAACAAGGTTTAAAGATGCAAAATGTTCACTTTGACATTCATGGTTTATTGTCTCTGAGCTGAACGAGAAAACAAACGCTGTTAGTGGACGAAACACTTCCTGATTAAATCCTCATGCTGCCCAAAGCAAAACAAGCAATGAAAGAAGGAAAGAAGAGTGAATGCTAAGTCACTTTAATCTTTCTAGAGCTATTTTCCTTCCTGTTTGTTCCACATCAACATATATAAGCTACTTTTCTTCCTGTTTGAAGGAAAAAGGAAGTAAAAACCTTGGAAGCGTGATGATGGGGTTTGCTCTCGCACAGCCAAGAAAAGTAGTCTTTTGAGTATTTTTGGTGTTTTACACAGATGAGAAAACATTTGCTGTCTGACAGATGGACAGATGGCTCTCCAGACGATTCATTTTTCTCTGCCAGACATGGCCGACGTTTACCAGCGGGGATAAAAAAAAAAAACACACATGCACACACACCTGTCCTGATATCTAATGAGCCCCTGGAAGAATGGGTATTCATACCGTGTGAAAGTGAAAGAAAGTTTGTTTCACTTTATGGCTTTTATTGCACAAAGCAGTTGATTAGAGATCAGATCGAGAGTGCTGCTATTGTGGACCTGTTCTGCTCAGACTGAAGCTGAGCATTAAGCTGTGTGAGTGCTGAGAAAGCTGATTTTACCGTTTTATTGTTCTCCTTCCTGAGTGTTCCTGTTGAAATAATGGAAACAACCTCGAAAGTGATGTGACAAAAAAAAAGTGTGATTGAGCTCTGTTGTAGCTTTATAATGGCCTGCCTGAGGATATCATGTTAACCTGATCACGGCATGCTTCTAAAACTCCTTTTTAGACGTGCTTTTATAGACTTTCTTTGCTTTGAGTGCAAGAAAAAAAAGCTGTTCATGAATATGTAGAAACTGAATCAGTGGTGAGTTACAGTTTGCTCTGCTCTCATCTCTGGCTGTTTTATGTTCGTCTATAATTTCTCTTAATTGTTTTGAGGGTTAGAAGATTAATTTTAGAGATGAAGACAGTTACGACACGAGCCGTGTTTGACTATTATGCTCATCAAACCGTTTAGAGGCCACTTTCATGGTGTAAATGGAAATTGTGGAGAAAGCAAGTCCCATTAGGATTAATGCGCTCCTCTGTAGGAAGCTTGAGAGCAGTCAAAATGGATTTACGTATATTAGAGTTAATCTTTGCCTCTGATGAGTTGGCAGACTCTAATTTGTGATAAGTAATTAATAATGAATGAATATGACTGCTGTCAGCTTACATTTGCAGAGGTTAAATGTTGCTGGTGCAATTTGTTAGCCGTTGCTTTAGAGATGCTCCTGTGTGCTGAGCAGAGATGCAAACACAGACTGAAGCTGAAATTTTTGGCTTATTGGCCATAAACTGATAGGTAGACAAGGGCTCACACATTTGTAAAACTTGATGAAATATGCAGGATATTAAAAATCTGAATTTCAAACAAGTAAAAAGTAATTTAACAATTTCAGTATTACACTTAACATCAGTGTACATACTGTAGTTGCTATTCTGTTCTTCTTTGGCCCATTTAGCTGAATGACAAGTGACTACTATCTACTTGCTAAATTGATCATGACGCGAGATGCATCAGGATCCAAGTGGCATGTTATCTCTCAAATATATCATGTAAAAAACAAACGTATCATAAAAAGTCTATTCCACATATATTTCAGTTTATACTTTGATATTTCAAATGTGTAAAATAAATGGACAAAAACATTAACTGGCCAAACAAGCAAGATATAAGATATAATGTTCATTTGTGACCTTTGTAGTGCTGGTAGGTGGATTTTGTTAGCTTTGGACAGAGCCAGGCTAGCTGTTTCCCCCTGTTTCCAGTATATGTGTTAAGCAAAGCTAACCGGCTGCTAGCTGTAGATTTATATTAACCATACAAACGTGAGAGTGACATCGATGTTCTCATCTAACTTTTGGCAAGAAAGCGTGTTTCCAAAAATGCTGAACTATTCCTTTAACACACATTCTGTTTAATTCATGAGGCACATAATAACACATCTTTGCATATTAATCAGAGGAGACCACATGAAAAGAAATTTGCTGCGGGACAAACAAGGTTTAAAGACGCAAATGTTCACTTTGACATTCATGGTTTATTGTCTCCAAGCTGAATGAGAAAACAAACGCTGTTAGTGGACGAAACACTTCCTGATTAAATCCTCATGCTGCCCAAAGCGTAAGGGCCAAAGGGTAAGAGTGAATGCCAAGTCACTTTAATCTTTCTAGAGCTATTTTCCTTCCTGTTTGTTCCACATCAAAGTCTGCTGTTTGAGTCCAGTGGGTTTATTAGAGCTTTTCCACTGGAAACAGCTGCTCCACAAAATGTAGGTGAAAAGGTTGTGTGCCAGAAAACCAAAGCAATTAGCTAAAAGAGGCAGAAAGCTTCACGGGTTTGTCAGAGCGAGTGACCCCTTTCACATTCCACATCACTTGACCCATCTCTAATATTAATATTGATTTGTGTAGCTATAAAGATAAGGTGAACTTTTCTTTTTGTTTGCACTGAAACACCAGCTGTAAGGATTTTTATGTATTTAAAAATAGACCGGTGAACGCACATCACTGTGCACGTGACATTTAAAGTTTGAACTGAACAAAGTTTTAGAGCAACTTTACAAAAATATCAGAATAGTAATAATGTTTTCAGTACCACGCGCAGCTGCTGTTTCCTCTCTGAAGAAAACAGATGTGTGGCAGATATACTTGTCAAACACCCCGTCTGTCTCTGTCACTGGAGGATACTCTGAGCTGACTGGAGAGCACGTCTCCAAAGGTCCAAGGGTCTTGACATTAGGCAAGAAACTATGCATTTTCTAGTCTATCTCAGGAAGACACCACTGTGAATATCTCAGACTCATTAGTGAATAAAGTGGCTCTTTCCATTTCTTTCATGCTGATAGATGTGTGTCTCATGGGATGAAAATATGCAGCTGTCCAATTTGTCTCCAGCAGGTAGATCTGTCGCATCAGAAGAAGGGCAGCTTTAATCAGATCTATTTAGCAAAGTGAGACTCAGACTTTGTCTCAGATAACAAGCTCTGCTTCCGTTTGTGCTGTTCTATTCACTGTACGAGCCAGAGCCTGATTAAAGTAAACAAACTATTCATTTATTGCCTACTTCTTCGAGGAATGTAATCTGGCAGAGCGCTTCCTTTGGGAGCAGAAGCCAAATGCAGCGTTTGAGTCGCTGACAAGGCGTCTCGCTGCAAAGCAGAGTCGGGTTCCAAATGATCCTGACAGGTCTGTGTGGAGAAGAGGCAAAACCACAGGTCTCCTGCATTTAGCGCTGTCAAACACAGTTAGTACACTGTGTGCAGACGCCTTCCCCTGGTGCGAACTGTATCAGCCATCATTTGTTTATCACTTCAGAAGTGGAAGCTGCTTGGACACAACAGCGTAAAGACCAATTAAGTTGATACACAACCAACTGAATTTTTTGTTTCTCAGAACATCCAAATATGTGAGGGTATTGTTATGTAGATTTAAGTGTCGTGCACCCTTTTATTTGCTAGAGAACAAAAGGATGCACTACTCTTGAGTTGTGATGAAAATTAATTAATCATGTGTCTCGAACATGGGACAGAGTTCAGTATGCTCGTGCTGACTCTCCAAGTCATGCAACATTCATGGCCTAAGCATTCATTAAAGTTTGACAGATACAAATGAGGGTGTATGAGGTATTGAGGCACCTCTCACAATTTGGACCGTATTAAGAAACAGCGATAAGGAGGAAGAAGCTCAAAGTATAGGCATGAATTTGTTGGAGTGGGTGGTTGAGCAGGGAGAGATGTAAAAGCTGCTTTTTATTAAACGCAGTCCCACACAGCTTATTATTTCTATCTCACATATGACTACAGTATACTGTATTTGTTGGTAGCTTTCTTTTGTAATTGGCTTATTTGGCCTCAAGAACAAGTAATGTCCTTTTTTCCTTAAATCAATGCTCTGACACCTTTTATAGTTTATTTTTTTTACAATTCAAATGTAGGTGGGAGAAGAGACCAAAGAAAGAAAGCCAATTACAAAATACATTTCATAAAGGAAATTTGCGTTGGACTCCATGTTGCTGTATTCATACAAAAACAACAATTGCAATACTCACTGTCTTATCAGACATAAGCAACATTTACCAGACACAGCAACCAGATGCCAAGAGGATTTCACTCACCTCCAATCACCCCCCACTTATGGAGGAAGAGGAGGAAGATCCTAGGATTCAGGCCATATGTGCCTTTGGTACTGTAGTGGCGAAAGCTATCAGTGATGTTGTTACAAACTCAAACCAAAGAAAATACACACATCTAAGCTGTGGTAGACTTGCAGCCTTTATAAGATCAAAGGGGCTAGATCCCAAACTCTGTGATCAAATACATACAGTCATTTTTGCACACACACTCCAAAGTGCAGGATGATTGGTGCTACGCTTTTGGATGCATACACGGAAATCAAAAACACACAAATACACACAGGAAGATGATGTGGAAGACAAGAACAACAGCACGATATGAATATCAAGCTGGAGAAGAGCAGGACAGAACTCATACAATTTTCTGACACAAGTATGGATTACACCATGATGATAACACAAACTTGATACTATTTTATTTAAAAGGTAAAAGGTTAAAAACAGCTTTGGTTAGGATTAAAACCTTTCAGACAGGACCTACATGTCAAATCCAAAGATCTAAGAAAGACAAAATAAGATCTTTGTATAATTGGGCCCTGTTCTAACTAATTCAGACTAACATGCTGCCCTGTTTATTCTCATCCAGCTAATTTGGTTCTTTCAAAGCAGTTTGAGGAGTTATTTGTGAATCCTGGATGTAGCTATCTTGAGTAACAGTGGGCTCTTATTTTGAAATAAATGAGTAGAGAGTTGAAACCCATGATCTGAACTCATACCAGCATGCACTGGGGCAATAGACATATTATTGACATAAGTCTCATTCAGTTAGGTAAATGTGGTTAGACTATGAGTGACAATGGTGCATTGTTGGTGAGGTTCTCCCCTGTGGACGTGCAAAAGACTTTTACCTGTTAATAGTGAGCCTGCTGTGAAAATGAAACCTTACTAAAATATCTCAACAAGTCACTTTAATTGCATGAACAATGTTCAGCAAAGAGAGTTCTGCAGTTAATAATTTAATTTCAATTTTTCAAGTGTTCAACTGACAAATTCCCACTTTAATGTCAAATTAAATTGGTCTTTTAACAGTTCATCAGATCTTTTGATTTAAGTTTATATCTTTTTGCTCACAGTATCTCAAACTACATTTGGTTTGGTTCTCTTTTAGTGCACAAACTTTTATTTTCTTTAGTATTTTATCATGTTTAAGTATAGGTGACTCTTCATTACCTGATAATTACACCAACAGATCATAAAGATTTTCAATAACCTGCATGTTCTCATCTAAAATTACAATTACATCAACACTCTTTCATTATAAATCTAAGAAACTGAGTCATTTGTATTTGAAATGTGTTCATGTTTGGGGTCCACTATACAACGTCTGGGTCATGATCCAGCTAGCTGTCAAAAAGCTGCACTTTTGCAGGTTTGGGCAAAAGGACTCGTTGCTCTGACAACAGGTCATGTCAAATCGTTATCCACGTATGAAGAACGAGACCCTGGTGTGCTTAAAGAAATAGGTCACAATCTCCAACAAGCACTTCTGACCTTATTTAACATCACAAAAACCAGAAATGCAAAGTTCTGTAGTCACAGACGCAGAGAGTAAAGTTTGCTGGATGAGTTCAAGAAAGCAGGAAGAGAGAGCTCTACCTATGAATTCAGGCAGGGGACATTATCTTTTCAACGTACTTCTCCTCTGGTGATTCATACCGAGTCTGAGCACAAAACTACACAAGAAGTTGTCAGAATATTGCATCTCTGTTGTCAATATAGGCTTCGGGGAGAGACTGAGAGACGAAGAGAAAGACAGAGATAGAGAGCACCTCGGGCAGAGAGGAGGGAAATAGCTGCAATATTATCAAACGCTTGTCATATTTGCACAGGTTCTTTCTCTTGGCATGAAGTTTTCAGTGTGTCATGGTGGTTGTCAGTACAGAGAGAGCAAGACAGAGGGGGAAAGAGAGACGAAACAGATTCAGACTGTACATTTTTTATTGTTTTATATCGTGGATACAGCAGTACAGCCTGTGATTGTAGCACTGTTTGCCACATCCTCGCTGGAAATTCATGTCAGAAAACAAAACTCATCTTAACATGCTCAACAGGATGACATCTACTGATGACAGATGTATCAACAACATTAAATATTTAAGTGTATCCACTCTACTTTTACCACTGTGTTTACAATGGCAATGTTCAAGCTACATTTTATTCATAAAAATAAGGCCACAGAATATTGAGTGGAAATCAAGGAAATACAAATATTAAAATATATATTTTGTTTAAGGAGGGCGGACACCAAGAGCCTAAAGCCGCGTTTCCACCGCAGGAATTTTCCCAGGAACTAGGAACCTTTCCACGTTTCCACTGCAGGGACCAGAGTCTAAATTATGTTCCAGGACATTATTTTAACCCCCAAAAAGTCCCTGCTCGGGGTTAGAACTCTCCAAAAGTAGAGAAAATTTGGGGGTGGGGCTTGCAGCGCTGAACACTTCCGATTGGCTCGCAGCATTTTATTTCAGCCACCATTTTTAAAAATGTGCAGCCGCAAACCAGTTTGTCGACACTATTAGTTACAGAAGTAAGCATACGACAGATGGAGCAACGACGAGGTCCAGGCCTTAGACTGCGGTGGAAACGAGCTGAAGGAACCTTTTAGATCCTTGAAAAGTAGTTCCTGGGACTAAATAGTTCCGGGAACTTTGGGTGGAAACGTGGCTTAAATTTGTCCCCACTAATCCAACCTACAGTGTGTTCAGTGGGTAGAGTTCGGTGATGATCAAAAATCTTAAAACTTTCAGTAAGTTTAGAAAAAGTTCAAGCTTCACTCTTAGTAGAAACTTTGTTGGATGGAGTCAGGAATCACAAGATCACCGGATTAAAACTCACATTCATTCGTTTCAGACTACATCATCCTTCCTTGGTGGGACAGCGTGTTTTCTCTCACTTTTATGTGCACGTGGTTCATCTTTGCATTTTAAGACACCAAACTCATTTCACCAAACTCGAGTCGAGCAGGAGCGACTGATGTAAGCCTGCATTTGGGTCAGCGGGAGGCGGAGCTGGGTCTGATCTCATCTGTGTCTGTTTATCTTGCTCCTCTGTGTTGTGTGTTCCCAGGAGAAGCTCGGGTCCTTTCATATCTCCAGTTCCTGAACTGGAGCAGAGCAACTGGGAAGCATCACACACACACACACACACACACACACACACAGTCAGCCAGTGTCTTGTGGGCCGCCCATCACTCAGAGAAACCCCAGGGCTCTGACCCGAATACTGAAAAGACATGACACCCCAAAACTTAAAGTAGCAATCAGGTGAAAATCCCTTGCAATCATTTATTTTTAGTTTATTCTGACATCTGCTTCTTGTTTGCATAATATGTATTTATCTACTATATTTTGAATACGGTTCAATTGATAAATGCATTGGCTCTATTTCTAGTTTGCTTCAGTTTCTAATCATAGTTTTCTCCAAGGTCCATTTCCTGGCCGGAGATGGTGTCCTCATGAAAAACACCCCATGCTCCACCAGTGGAGGTGTTCAACACATGGCCGAGCAAATTTACCTCTAAATCCTTAAGCTGAACTGAGCGTATTGAATCATCATTGTCACTGGCTGAATCAGTAGCCTTTTGCATTAAAGCTCCTCTCACTCGCACTATAGTCAGCTGTGATATACAGTACGTTACTTCCTCGTTAAAAAACCTACTGAAAGACTGCGAAAAGCCACAGAAACAATCATGATGCGATAATTCTCTGTTGCAGGGAGGAGGCTGCTGAGCTATTAACCAATAAACATTACTTATAGGTCTCGTTTTCTACTAACCTGAACTTAATTACAATCCAAGACCTAATTGTTCATTGTCAGTTGAACTGAAGTGAACAAAATGATTTGAATCATTAAAGTGATTTGTAATTTCCACCGGAGGCTGCATGTATCAACGTTGCGTATGCAAACAGGCATATGCTTTTTTCTTTTCCCTATGAAGCATTTTGTAACTTTGTTAAACTGGTATTTATAAAAGAAGAATGTGTGTAACTTATGCTTATTTCAGACCAGGCGTACACGCAGCTTTTTAAAGCGATGCCAGGGTGATATGTTGAGGTGGAGATGCAGTTTACACCTTAGGGCTGTCATTTTTTATTCAAAATTCAAACTACTGTTTAGACGTGCTTAGGAAAAAAAATTAACATTCAAACTGTAATGACCTGTTTGTTGTGTTTGAATTCACAGGGTACTTATCATAATTTAATTATATATCTTTGTTAATTAATCTGTTTTATTAGAGTTTATCAAGTTCATTAGATTTTATTTCATCACCCTGCACTTTTTAAATGAACACTCCTTGTTAGAGGGCCGGATTTGGCCCACAGGCCACCACTGATCTACAACAACAACAAGTCTGAGGACTCACTCGCCAAGTGAGGCAGCGATGGCGTCATAAATGAGTGGAGCAACAGTCAACTGTACAAACCTCGTCTGACCGCCTACTGGTCGCCACACTCATCCTCAGGAGCCTCGCCAGGAGCTCGTAAAAAGGCCATCACCGGTAAGATAGCAAGATTTATACGCAGGGATATGCGGCCCATAGGCATTGTTTCAGGAGAAGGTTTTCAGTGCTTCTGTGTTTCAATAACAGTGCTATAAACTTGACATTTAATGGTGATGATTGAGATATGACTGTGGATGAAGCCCATGTGATGAATTAATGGCTGTCTAGGTTTCTCTGGAGAACCTGACTGATGCGACTCAAATCTGTAAAACTGCACTTCTTCTTTGCTGATCTTCCCATCAACAGGTCTAAAGACCGGTGGAGCAGGCTGAAGTAATGATATGCAAACGAAGGGTTCAGGCATGTCTACATCTATTTATGGCGAACTGTGAGAGTTGGAGGCCTGTGCATGTGCACCCAGCTCCACAGTGACTGAGATTTAAACCTGCTGAAAATGCTTATTTCTATCTAGCGTTAGTTAGGAATCTACACAGAGTTTTATGCATCTGGCTCGTGAGTTTTGCAACCTGGACTTTGAGGGGAAAAAAGGGAGCAGTTGGTTATTTTATGTGTCTCACAATAGGTCTAACTAGAGTTATTGTTCAGTTAAAGCCTAAACAAAAAGCTCAACGTAATCAACTGGCCTGACAGCTTTTTGTCTGTTTTAACACAGTCCTGCTAATAGAGGTTTTGACCATGGTATGTTAGAAACTGTTTCATTCACTTTTTTGGCTGATTTGGTGGATCTCTCCTCTTCGTCACTTTGTCTGTACGTTCACGCAATCATGGCTTCGCACTTGATTGATAAGTTTTGCAGGAAAACAGTAAAACCAGAGCTCTGAACCAATGAGTTTCTGGGCTGTTGTTCCTGTTTGGGGCTCTAAACATCCCTGGCTCACTCACAATCACACAGAAAGGCGCACACACACGTTTACATAATCACATGCACACACACACACACACACACCCTGCTTATCACTGTCTGTCATAGATCCCCTGGACATTATTTCAAATGATGCCAAACAGGCAACCAGCACACGAAGCAGCTAAATAAGCTGGGATATAAATAAATCCCACACATCTGCCTCAATCAGTCACTTCCTGTCTGCGAGGGACAGGCACTAATGGACAGAGTTAATGTAGCCAGTTATCCTTGATGTGTCTGTGTAGAAGTCAGTGATGCCCCGGCCTCTGCTTTCTGTCTGCTTGGCTCTTCCTGTCACACTCTCGAGTCTCCAGACAACCTGGAACACACTGTCCTAGCCTGCCATGTGCTGCCGCAAACTGACCTTACTGCTAATAATAACAGAGAGGCCATCACCCTTCTAAACTCTGCTCACTGCTGGTGGAGGAGAAGCGATGTTGCGTGATGCGATGGTGAGATTACAGGACGAGACAGACGCAGACAACAAGGAAAAATAACAGTGCAAACCTGATGTTTTCAAGTTGATTGACACAACAATTGGACGTGTCTGTGTACAGGTGATTATGAACTCTCAACAGTCGTGTCTTTGTTGAGCTCCATTTTCTTTTCAGACTTCTAAAGAATCTGATTCCCCGCAAGAATGCCAAGAGCTGTAACAATCAAATCAAAAGAGAAGTGTGGTGCAGGCACTGAAGATGAGTGAGAATTGATTGATTTAATTCAGGATCTTCCATGCAGGCAAGAGTGGAAATGTGTTTGTCTCAGTTCAAGGGACAGTTTAAATAGAAAAAACTCTTATGACACTTTTTAGTCTTTTTTAGCTTTAGATTTCCGCTTTTTAGTCAAAGTATGCAAGAATTCTTTATTAGTGATTTTGAATCTTTTCCTTATCTTGATTTTTTAGCGTGCAAACCTAACCATACTAGTTGCTGCATGCAGATTTTGTTGTAATAATCAACTGAAAGGCACTGGCAGTGACAGTCTGTCCTCTCAAGAACAAACAACAGCATCAGTTGTTTCAGCAAATGTCCCCTAAACAATCCCTAAACCTTTAATATGAGGGTATATACTGTATATGAACACACATGTCAGATACGTTGAAGAAAAACTTGGCTTTATAACTCCCCAAAAATGTCTCTTGGTCACTGAAAATAGTTTGAAAACACGGGTGTGCACGAGGAAGGGGTAAAAATGAAAAAGTGCCTCCTCTTCTGCGCTCAGGATCAAGGTTAGCCTTCATTTTTAGAGACAAAGTATCAGCAAAACGTGCACATCCAAACAACGAGGGCAGAAGTCAGACCACAGATCCACACACTCACACTCTCAGCTCAGAATAAGTTTTAATTTAATAGAGCCACATTTCCATTTCACAGAGATCTTGACAATGCCTGATGATACCACACCAGATATATACAGTAGTATAACACCAGATCATACCTTTAAAAATAATACCTCATTATTTGAGCTGAGCAGAAGGGCACTGGTGGACACTTAGCCTGCTGAATGGCCCCTCTGCTGTGGCATTAGGGCAGAAATAAAGCATAGAAGTGTCCCATCAGGCTTTTTCCGGTTAAATAAAGGTTTTGAAAAAGGGTACTTTGGCACACATCGCTGTATGAAGATAATTCATGGAAATTCAGGTTGATATAGTTGCATTTGAAAGTATAGTTTTTGCTTTTTATGGCGATCTCTTGCAGACAAACGTCACTGAGATATGTAGTGGACCCACATAAGAGGACATAAAACTACCTAGTGTCAATTATAACCCTATCAGTCCACGCTGCCGTGAGTGAGGTTTGCTCATGAACTGATTGGTGTAGCCAGTATGTAACAACCCTCACATATTGTTATAGTGGTCCAAGACACATGTGAGCATCAAAGTCTGGTTGTTGTGTCTCTTTTCCCTTTAATGTATAAAGAGGCTGAAAATAATTCACTAAATAGTTGCCTGTGTTTTGATGTTTATGAAGTCAGAAAGGTCTGTGACACGGTTTGAAAGTAGCACAAAAAAAAAAAGCAGTATTTGACCTGGGACTGTAGGGGTTAACACAGATGCATGAACGTATTTCTGATTATGCCTGACTGATGGATGCACTGCAGTCTAAATTAGGATAAAACATTTCCAAAAACTACAAAATTAAACTTTTGAAGTCACCTTCAAGGTGGAAGAGACAAAGTAACACCCCACACATCTGAGCTAGGTCCGTTTTTGACAACGTTAACAGATAATGGATGTACAAATTGTGACTGTGATGATAAACCCGCTGTTGTGTCCGTGTTCGTTAAATTAGTCAGATGTGTCTCTGAGCCCCGCTGGACATGATGGATAATCACATCTTCGGTGCTTCGTGGTGATTTTACGCCTGAACTTTATGGGATTTGTGCGATTTCAATCCAATTATCCAGGATGGATATTAACGCCAGGTGGAGTCACGGCACATTGTCCATCTCAGAGGCTGCTGGAGGAGGATAGCCGGAGGAATCAGCATAATCATATGGTGGGAAAGTCTGTCCACCCTTAACCTCCCTGACAACTGCTATCGTATAGCACCCTCTGCTTCTCTGAGTGTCACACTCCCACAGAGCGATCAGCTGTCAACACTCCCGCCAGTGACAGCTTTGTAATGTGTGAGGACTCTTAAAAGCAATCTCTCTCCTGTGACGCCTTCGAGAGCCAACAAATAGCACGACCACCGTCATAAGCATGAGATAGTTTCCCTATCAGACAGCGCTGACCAGCTCTCTCTGCTCTCTCCTGCAAGCAAGACGATAAGGCGGTTACACTAATCCGACACACACACAGCTGCAAGGAGGAATCATTTCACCAGATGTCATTCAAACATCACGTTTGCAAAGTTGAGGTGGTTTGTTTACAGTCTGGCTCAGATCACAATTTTACTTTAAAAAAAAACAGGCTCAATGAAAAAATTCTGATTTTATATTGTTCAATGCCAAGTTTGCCTCAACAGCTGTCATCTCAGGCTACATCCACACGAATAGGTTTTTGTTTTAAAATGCATAACTTTTGCTACGTTTACACTTAGCGTCCACACTACTCCAGCGTATTCAAACCCCTAAAACGGAGACCTTTTAACTCCTGGATTGCATTTTGCTGAAGACGGGCAGAAACAGAGTTAAACGGTTTTAAAACAATGACGCAGAAACCCACGTTCGCTTCCCGATTGGGTCTTATCAGCCATGACGCGTCCTTCCCTGATTCGTCACGCTCCTATTACGACATCAGCCTTTACTACAGGCGGTTAATTCAAAATGGAGAACGAATCACAACACTTACTTTCAGTAACAGTTCCAGCTGGTCGTCAGTCCAAGCAGAGAAATCTCTGCTCTTACTTTTCTCCATTGCTGTTCTTCATTCGCAGAGCAGACAATCTGTTTCCTGTGTACACCGGCACGTGCATGCCCAGTGCACGTGAATGGTCACGTGATATGCGTTTCCAGGCGTGTAGTATGGACGGAGATTATATCTGAAATGGTGATAAAACACTTGTGTGTACGGAGAGCGTTATCGTTTTAAAACGCTGTTTTAAAATGAAAACGTATTAGTGTGGATGTAACCTCAGACTATTGTTAGATTTATTTTATTTGTAATTTATGACATATATAATGTCACTAGTGGGTTTTCTTTTCTATTTTTTTTAAAAAGGAAAATTACAGTTTTTCAATCTTCACAGGCACAGCAACAAGTGGTAATGCATTTTTATTATTTAGTATATAAACACGGATAATGACAGTTTGTTTCCCACAAAAAGCAGCTTGTTGTCCTCCCTAACAAGTCAAAAGATAAGACATGTGAAAGACAATAATTGCGACATCTTACTGTCTTTGCAAATATCTGACAGGAGAGGAAAAGAGTTGACTTCCATTCAGAGTGAATTACAGCTATAAGCTTTCTCTCACATTAACAGATGCTGACTCAATCATGAGATTCTTTAACCATTGATAGAAAAAGCCAATTGACGTTAGCTCTCGTGGATCTTGCAGGTGTTTCTTCAATATAAGGAAATAATGACTTCTACCAGCAAACTGAAAAGACCTGCTGCATTAGTTTGAATCAACGCCTATTTGACAAGTGTTTTACTGCTTTACTGGCTCTTTGCTTTGTTTGACATATTCCAAATGAGAAGGGAAGGGGTCATTTTCTTCCTTTCTTTGCTGCCTCTTTCTTTCTTTTTTTGTGATGATGTCCAAATCGACTGGAAAGTGCTGTCATCAAAGTGCAGCTTTGGCCCCGAACTCGCAGATCATTCCCAGAGAAAACAGTTCTGATGGATGCCGGGGCCTCTAGTGACAAACAGTCCATCTTTCCAATTCACAGCTCCTGGTGACGTGAAGACAAGTAAATGGAAAGACAAGCGGAGCATCTCCTCAGTGATCCTAGAGTGCCAACATGTGTTTATGAATGTGTGTGTACTGCATGTGTGTGTGTGTGTACAGTTTCCCACTCATCCCCTTGTTCACGGAAACGTTGGATTGGTGTTATTGGTGCACTTAACGTTCCTCCGTGGACGGCGGCCCATGCAGCACTCAGCAGGGTGTCAGGACTTCACACATTTGGAAAGTAGCGAACACGGTGTGAAGGAGGTGACAGTGAGGCAGATGAGCTAATGCGATGTGCTGCAACAGGGACAAGAGCTTCAGGACATCAGCCCCTCTTCTGCAGACAGAATATAGACTGCTTTGCCACATCTGGCCGCGCGAAACACACTTTAATGAGAAGCAAAAGGTCAGCTTAGCACATTTTAGCCTGTCAGCAACGCCCCAGGTGACCGCTGGCCATGATATTACCAGCATGCCAAGTTGCCCAGAGGTGTCGACTCAGGCCAGTGTTCCCTCAGGCTCAGCGGGTCTAAAAGAGTTTCCTCTGAGGTATGGCATAGTTGAAATTCAAAGCCAACCCCTCTGGCCATCTGAACATGGTAAAACTTGCAGAGCAGCTGAGGTGGACGGAGCTTTGTTGTAAAGCATATTAAGTGAAGCAGAGATCTTTAAATGTCGCTCTCTAGCAATGTGTGTACTACAGGAAGATACTGCTCTGTATGTGTTTATGTCACAAACATATCTGTGTTTGGATTTATACTGGACGTTATATCAGAAGTTGTGAGAAATTGCTTCCTTCTGCTATTTCTACTCCTCATACATAAGGTTAGCTGCCAACACAATATACTAAATAATATATTTTAACCATGTATCTAAATGAAAGTCCCCCTCCACTCAAGAATGTGTTTTTCTTATTGTTACCTCACTTGGATGTCCGAGCTTCACTGTGCAGAATTTGACACCAGAAGGTTGTTTTCACGATCATCTGCTGAAGGAGGAAAGTTTCTCTGCGCTCACCTTAAATCAGAGTTTAACACCTGCAGGTATGTGCAGGATTTCCAACTAGATCACAACTAGTTTTGAAGCCAATCTTAGTTCAATATGTAACTTAAACAAGTGTGATAAACTGAGAATGAACTTCACAGTGAAGAAGGAGACATTTTGTGTCCAGCAGTTAAAGTTTTTAATTGAAACTTATTTGCATTCACAGATTTTGGATTAAACAATGAGAGAGAGGGAGTAGATGTAGTTTTACTCAAAGCAGAGTATTTTTTTTTAATCTTTAAACATGTCTAATCTTTATCTTTCTAATCTTTATCTTAAACATGATTAAAACATGATTTGTGTTTGAACCCTACCTCCAAAATGGTCCAGGTGGAAATTAATAGTGGAAATAGATCAGAAGGAAAAATACAGGTCACAGTATTTGGCCATGTTGCATGATTTGTCTTTTAAAAACTGGAGGTTGTGTTTATAATGGGAAGAAATCCAGATCAAAATAAAGTTGAGAGAGCTGTTGACAAAAATCTGAAAAGCTCTCTTGGCGATATAAATGCACTTAGGACAGAGCATGTTGTCTGTCCATATCCGAATAATGCATTTGTAATTGCTTCCTGAGTGAATACTGACCTCTGGCAGAAACTATTAGCCTACAAACTGTACCTACACTTAAGAAATCCATTAAAACTGAGATGTCTCTTTCTACCTACTGTTCTTACTTGCTTTACTTCCATGCGTCATGCCTCCAAACAGCAAGAGCCACCTTCCACACTCGGAGATAAAGAAATGCATCAAACTATATTGCATCCCAGTCCGCCCTAACATGGCACTGTGCCGTGCCATCCGACCGCAAGCCAGGAGCTGCAGGAAGGGATGTGGGGCACAAAATCAATTTCCTTTGTCGCCTCACCCGGACCGGCTGCTCCCTTGGACCAAATAAAATTTAATCCCGCCATGACTCCTCAATTAAAGAAAACTCTAAAAAAGTATATTACTCTCTGTGACTTCTCTCTATCCTCTTCAAAAGGAGATTAACCACGGAAATGACTTCTCGACAATAATAGAAATGTTATTAAAAAAGAGAGAGGAGAGACAATTCAGGACGTTTTGGTCTTTCTTCTGCTGCCGGTGGGTGAGCTTCTTGTCAGTGACGGGCAGACTGTGAGAGTTGAAAAGATGTTTCAAATGAATTTAGCTTGTGTGGTTATAGACTTAATCTCATTAAATAATAATAGCACGTTGTCTATTGACAGCCAGGTGGATTTTAAGACATCCGTCTGCAACAAAACAACCGCTGTATACGGTATAATTAAATAGCCACAGGCAAAGTATATATAATAAAACAGTTTGGCGCTTTAATAAACAAAATGTATGAGGGGGAAATGAGACCCATTTATTCTTTGTTAACTGTCTCCGTCTGAGATGCAAAACACATATTTTAAAGCGGAAGCAAGTGCGTTATCGTCCCCCAGGAATGACGGCAGAGATGAAAAATGAAGTTGAGTGAGCAGAGGGGAGAAGGTGTAAATGACAACTTGTCAGTCGCGTATACGCCCGCTCTGAATTCTCCTGAAGCTATAGATGACTTCACTCGACCCCTGACCCCTCTTCGGAGACTCAAACATGTGGCTGAGCTCCCCGGGATGATGAGAGGGGGAAGACGACAGCTCTCAGATGTGTTTTGCTGTCACACAACTCTCCTCGACTTACTGAGAGCAAGAAGGAAAGAGGACAGAAATGAGAGGGGACAGGAGAGGCTGATGACCTGTGAAGTGTAAAGGAAGAAAACCAAGTGAAAGGGAGGAATATCTTAAGAGGTAAAAGGAGGAGAGTGAAGGCAATTAAGAAAACAGTCATTATGTAACAGGAAGGCAGTGCTGGTTTCTTATTCATAGATTCATGGTGCTGCTTCACATGAGGTGAGGTGTTGACAAAAGATCAGCAATGAAAGACTGCAGGACAGGTTGTTGTTGAAACATTTAAAATATGTATACGCTTTGTATAAATATATATTTGTGTATGATGCACAGAAAATAATGACACCATTTATTTTGTGTAGGTTAGTTTAATGCCACATTTAATGAAACACTCTTAGCCCCTCGATTTGGATAAGGAACTCCCCCCCCAAAAAACCCTTTTAATGAGGGAAATAAATGGAAGAAACCTCAGGAAAAGCAACAGAGGGGGGATCCCTCTCCCAGGACGGACCATGGATTGATAAAGACAGCTGGATGCAGCGTTGGAGGTGGGGCCCATTCATTCCTATGAAAGTTGCTCATGGCGCATGAAGCCAAAAAAGTTCGACTTCCGGGTATAAAATTACCCGAATCTTGAGACAGATCTTCCGCACTAGCGTTTCCTTAATCCCGCCTCCCAACCACTCGGCATCGGGCTCGCTCACATGAACGACAGTGACAATGGCTAGGAAAATAACTCTGGATTCAGCTATTAGTGAATTTTACAACTTTTAGACAATATTTTAGACACAATGATTTAAATAAGTGTTCATACTGGGAAGTTAAAAATCATCCGCTGATTTACAGGCATCTCTTTCACAATGTAAGTCTATGGAAAAAAAGTATTTTTGGGGCCAGTGTGCATCACATGACGGACCCGGAAGTTGTAATTACACAGTTTGGCCACTATGTTAAAATTGGCTTCAAAGCCCGGTGCAGGTCCTGGTGGCTTGGGACGGACAGACATGCAATAGATGTTGTGCGTACGGGGTAGACTAAAGTTACAGTATGGACAATCATGATGACAAAAGTATAAATAGATTGTAACATATATGAAGAATATGGATCCAGGAGGACGTCGACCAAACAGATAGTTTCCTTGTTAGCAGCATTTCACGCTCCTCATGCTGTTGTCAGGAATGATATTGTACATTTTTGCTGATTTACAGATGTGTGGACCTCCGAGGCACACTGAGAATGAGTAATCCCCTTCTTGACCTTACACACCTCCCACTGTTTGAACAGCCCCACCTCGCAGCCTCTGGTAAATGTTGGCATTAGCATTTTGGCATTTGCACTGTTTGTGCTTTTTGTGTGATTCATGTTGTGCTTCAGCTCGAGTGTGCGGCCAGACTCTGCGGTACTGTAGCACTGTGAGACATTTTTCACAGTTTTATTTCTTTAAAAAAAATAAACTCTTACTGTCATGAATTCAGAAAGACCGTGTCCTGAACAGGAGGCGAGGAGCAAGAGGACAGAAATCTTCAAGAACATCCTCAACATGCTGCCTGCCCTTTTCAGGAGGTCAAAAGCTCACTTTTCACTGATCTCATTACAGACAGTGGCATTTCATTAGCCAGGATCTATCATAAAGCACCATTATCTCTCCATCTGATGGAGTCTGCTCTTCACAGCCTCCCAGGCCCGTTATAAATGATAGCTAATCTAATCCTGGAGCCGCGTGAGTCCCAAGTGAGGAGCGGAGAGAAAAAGGGGTGATAGAGGAAGAGTGACGGCAAAAAAAAAAAATAAAAGAGAGAGAACTTTACAGCTAGAAAATTACAAAGCATGAGAAAGAGAGAGTAGAGTTTGACTTATTCCTTATCCTCCTGCTTGGATTTTCATATTCATTGACGTATCATGGGAGCCTGCAGGAGTCAAACTTCTGATAAATCTGCTAGCGTCAAATGTTCAATATTTCTTAGCCAATGTTTCGACGCGGCTTTAAGGTCAATTCTACATAGTTAATCCAATTTTTGCCTTAATTATGTTACACTGTATGATGAATGAGAGGCTGGTTGGTTTATTCCCACCATCAAAGCCTCTTTCATCCTAAACTTAAAGGTTTTCAATACATTCAGCCAAAGTGGCGTCCTCTGTCGCCTAGGCAGCCCTCTCCAGGGAGCGCTCCATGACGGCGGTGTAGGTGTGTTTGACCTCTCAACCCCTCTGTGTGCGTGTGTGGGAGGCATACTAACAGTCAAGCTACCAGCGGTAATTAACTCAGTTACAGCGAGCTGTGCCATAGCATTATGTTATGGGCTTTAATTACCAGCGGAAAAGTGACCCGGCCTTTCTAATTTATTGGTCCTTGAAATAATAGAGGCCTGATGTATTGACACAGCTGCATGTTTTCAGCACGCTGGCGTCATTGTGCGCCGTCTGCTTGTAATTCACAGCTCAAGAACCGTAAACCAGACATGCATTAATTCATCTGCTTTTCAGCGAAGACTTATTTTTGGGGCGATCTGTGTGAAATCCAGCCAGAGACAGCGTTGCTCGGTTGTCGTATACGCTGTCACAGACGGGCTGAAGTGGCTCTCAGCTGCCGGCTGTCAGCCGAGTGACAGCCAATCTGTGAAAACCTTTGAAGTGTAAAGCGCCAGAGCTCTGTTATATTCAATTACGTTTAAATGTTTCTGTTGATATGGACACTGCCTAGTGTTACCAATTCAATATTGACTAAATTGGAGGAGAAAAAAAGCCTCACAGTCAACAATTGATTAATCACAAGCTCCTTATGGAGAACAGAAAGCTCAGCCGCGGAGAATGAAACCCCCCAAAAAAAACAAAGAGCACAAAAAGCAGAGCTAGTGATCAGTTTGCTGACATATTGATCCAGTATTGTGCTTTGAGTTAAAGCTGGATGTCAGCCAGTCAGTGTTGCCTACTGCTGTATCATATAGGTAAAGATTTAACTTCATTTATAGCAAAACAAGACCAATACCAGCCATGCTGTTATACTAATCGTAAAGAAAACCAAACTGTTAGATAGAAGAAAGTTGAGGTTTAGGATCTTTAGCAGCGATGGTGAAGAAAATGTAATAATTGTTCAGAGGGTGGTGTCAGAGCAAAGGTCTTTGGCAACTTAAATTAGAAGGGTTTATCATGTTGCGAGATGCGCACAGCAGTATTACAGTTAATATGTGTGAGGATGGTGTAAGCAGAAAGGTCAGCAGAATTTAAGATATCATATGTTGGGTAAGAAAATACGTGAAAAATAAGAAAAGGAGATGTAAGAGTCTGAGAAAGTCTTTATTTTTCCCTAAAGATTTAGGCATGGATTTCTTATACGTGTTGTAATGGTTGTCATCTATGTGTAGATTAAACGTTACCAGCGTTTTCATCAATGTTTACCATGCTAACATTTGCTGATTAGCACAAAGTACAGCTGAGGCTGATGGGAATGTCATTACTTTTGGAAGTATTGGATGATTGGCGCTTGATTAAAAGTCAGAGGATCTCCAAAGTTATTAGGATTCATCATCTGAAAACCATGAAGGTTTCATGGCAGTCTACACTGCAAAAACTGTATTTCTAAGTAAAGTGAGATAATCTCATATTCAGATATAAAATCTAGTCTGACTTGTTTTGAGTATGGATTGGATTATCTAGTGGTTAGCACACGTCTCCCAACTTGAAGGTCACAGGTTGAAAACTCAGTTGGCCAGAATCTATTATAGGTTTTGCCTGTGTTGATGTTTGTTATCTAGAAACAAGATTAACACTAATCTTATTTTAAGTAATTTAATCCCCTGGTTATGAGTAATAATTGGCTTCTGACATCCTGACTTATTTTAAGACATCTTATCAAGTGAAATCACTTAATGCACCATCAGCCAAATTTGCTTATTGCATTCAAAATAATACTCACATCTAAAATGTTTATTCTTAACTTTGATTGGGCATTTTTGCAGTGTATAAAATAGCTGGTGAGGTATTTCAGTCTGGACCAAAGTGGTGGATTATCAGCATCAGTTTCCGTGGATGATTTTTGTGTGACAGCATGGACCAAAAACTGTTTCAGCACTCTTTTAATCAGCAAAGAATATTTCCTGTAAAAAGAAAATAAGCACACAATTCCAGCCACTGTGAGGTCAAACTATAACCTTTTAAAAGCAAGTATCAAATAGTAATAAAACATGGGTATGCGTGAGCGTCTTTGTGTGTGTAAATGAGAGCAAAAAGCTCTTTGTGCATCTCTCCTGCTTAATAGAAAAGATAATGAGCACTTAATAGGATTTTCCAGGCAGTACGTGGATACCCATAATTCCCATAATCCCAATGCCCAATAACACTAAATACGGTTAACCATCAACATGGCAGTTGTTTCACGATCTCCTTCCACCCACTCGCCACCACCAGGACCATTTCTCGTTTAATAGGAGACCTGGATATTAATCCCTCTCCGATATTAGCTTCATCTAGAGTATCAGGAAGGGAACACGATGTGATTAACAGAGTTGAGCCAGCTCGCATGAATAAGCCCTGTTGAATCCCCTTTCGCTGCTTTCTGTAATCTCCTTGGTTTCCATAAAGATATCTTTTCATACCTTTTTCCAGGTGACGTGATACTTAACTGTGGATCATGTTTATCTCATAATTAATGATTTGGGTTCAGTTTTATATATATATGTGGCCAGAACATTTTTAATCTGAACATATTGTGAGAGAGTTAAATTATCTCATTTTGCAGACTCCAGAGTGCTCATTAATTTCTGTTTGGAGTCCGTGCTCAACTCCCTGTTAGTCACTTCAAGTTGGCTGACAGTTAGAAAACTGTAGAGTAAATCCAGAGTTGTCAGTAAGTGGGGATAGTTTGTTTTTTTTCTCCTGTGTATCTCCACTTTGTGATTTATGCAGATAAGATGCAAGTGTTTCAGCAGAAACACCTTTCAGTTTTAGCAGCCAAGTGTGTTGCTTTCCTTAAAGAATAAATATGGTGAAATTCTATATTCGAGATCAAAACCAACAACAAATTGATCCTACTACAGTAACACGTACTGTATCTGTAGTAGCCAAAAATATATCTTATTCCTCTGAGCCATAGAGCTCCATTGTTGTCCAAAAACTATTAAAAACCAGTGCCAATCAGTGAGCCACGCTGTTGCATATGTTCCTTCATTACGATGAAGAAACTGTAGTTGATTTTGAGTTAATCCAACAAACACCGTCCTGCTGCCTTAAAAATTCACTAGAGCACCAAATGTGTATTAATCCGCCGCTGAAAATAGTCCACAACAGCGGTACTATTTTCTCCCGTTTGAGTAACGTCTGCAAACAACTACAGTGTCCTGCTGTTTTAGGAAATCACAAAGCTTTTTTAGAAAATGAAATGACATATTTGTGACCTGTTTTTATAGGTTTTATAGAGACAGTGTTCAGATGAATTCTGTCTTTTTTCCAAGAGTCTTGTTTTTGTAGGTTTTTGCATCATTCCTGTTAATTACATATTTTGCTCGCCAACTTAATTGCTGGGATCTGGGGATGTGGCCAACACTGCAGCTATCGCTTCCAAATAATTTGGTTTACAAAATACAGATGAAGTGTGAATTTGTTAACAACTTGTCTGATCATCTGAACTCTTGGTGGTGCTTATCCCACCGGACGTGGTTGTAGTGTTGTCTCTAATAATAATAATAAACATAACACAACACAACACTTATCCAAAAAAAAAAAACATACTTTACAAAGTGCTTTACAGGAAATACAGACACTCAGAAAATAAGTGAGTGACACCTGCGAGAAAAACAGAGCTTGTTGCCAACGACAAATCCGCCTCCAGACGTCCAGCCAGCAGTCAGGAGGACATGTTTTCGACTACAGTGGCCACAGACATGAGCAGGTAGAGCAGCCATAATGTGCCAAATCAGAGATAATAGGTAGCAGCAAATAGACTCAAGGAAGAGCAGCTCTCGGGTTGCTGTTTCCCCAGATCAGTGTTAATATCACCAATAGGAATAATGGTCAAAACTATGACTAAAAGACCCAGACTGTTCAAAAAAACATACATACTTAAAGTGTTTATTTTCAGGAGTCTTGACTGTAACTCCTTAATGATGTAACACCCATGACACAAATGCAGAGAGAAAATCCTAAAATTTGTTTGTAAGGATTGCGTCACACTTACGATAGTTCAGAGGCTGCAGCACAAAAGAGACATCAAATGTAGTCTGGTGGTTTTAGGGGGGAAACTTAACTGCCCCTGTCAGGGTCTCAGGGACACAGTGAAGCCGCCTTACACAGTAAAACACAGAGAACAAAAAACACCTCTCTGAGACTTCATTCTCCTCAGCGAAGCCTGAATTCCTGCTTTGTGGCGCCTTCCCTGTCTTACATTCGGCGAGCCCTCCCTGATTGGCAATTAGAGACTCCTGATGCTTCCGCGCTTCCAGCTAAAGCAGAGGAAAGATGACAGACGTGATTTGGTGATTAGGTCTCATCCTTCAACCTGCAGTTACAGATGCAGGCAGGGCTGTTGTGTATCTAACCACATTAGCATCAGTAGCTGAGGAGAGCCCAGCCACAGGTGAAGCTAATGATGGAGAGGACTCTCCCCTGAGGGATCGTGATTAGTTGAGGGCCTGGGCAGCATTGTTACTTATCGGGGACATGATGAATAAAACATAAACTGTCAACCAATGGTAATGAGAGACGGGAAGCTATTTTACAATAACAGTCAGTAAAAGGGAACTGGGAGGGCAGACATGGACAAAACAAGCAAGAGAGATGCACAAACTCAAATAAATTGTGACAACATGTGCATGTTTGCTCAGTAAATATGCATTCAGACCTATTCAGATGCCTTCAATGGAATACAGCAACCAAAAGCCATGTAAAGTGATTGAAATTCTGAGAGCGGTTTCTAGGCTTGGGCAATGTAATTATGTAAAACGTGAGACAATCAACTTAGAGTTTCATATCTCTGGTTGTGATATTAGGCCAGTGGATCCCTACTTGAGAGTCCCGCTGAGCACTCAAAGATAAACTGGACAGGTCGCGAGACAAATAACGTGAAAGCAGAAAGAAACATTTGTGCTACACAAAATAATGTTTATTTTTTCAGAAGTTCCTCTCATCTGCCTTTTTTTTTTCTTGTGACTTACTGGATAACTTTAGCTCTTCAGGGCTCTAAAGATTATTCAAATAAAACAGGGGAAGGAGAGTGATTGACAATCACAAGTAGATCATTTTAAGAGTCCATAAGCCAAAAACGGTTGGGGGCAACTGTATTCTGCCAAATTACTGAGCTGCTTTATGGCAATATTGGATTTAAAGCGTCTATTTAATGAACCTTTTCATTAACTTGATAAGGCAAAAACAGACAATCCATTCTGGTTTCTTAATTGAATTTCCCAAAAAATGTTATATCACCATGACAGCAGCTATATTTTCTGAAAAATCTATTGTGAAATTGTTGATGGATAAAATAACTAGAAAGAAATTTGCATTTTTGGCTAATCCAGCGAATTAAACACATGACAGATCAAAGTACATCATGATGCACTGATGAAAAAATCTTAATCAAATTAATCATTGCCGTGAATCAGTCCTGCTCATTGAAAAGCAGCATTTCCCACACTGGTCTAATACACCCAGAGATATTAAAGGAATAGCTACCACGACATAAAAGATATAGAAAAGTATCTGACAACTGACAATCATCATCATCATCTCACCTTTAATATATCTTCATATTCTGCCATTGCAATATAAAGTTACATAAACCCTGATAAAAGATCCTTGTCTTTAGCAGTAACAAAAACTCCCTGCATAGTTGGCAAGGCTGCACACTCCCCCTCTGCCTATTCGGTGCCATGTTAAGAGTACAGTAGCAGTGATTCATGCAGAATGATCCACTGTGGGCAGTGTAATTTATCACCGACCGTTTCGGTGGGCAGAGCAGAAGAGGCCCCCCTGATAAATGGAGGTGAGGGGAAACGGCACAAGGAAGATTAGAGATCTGAAGAGAGAGAGAGAGAGAGAAGCCACTCGGTGTCCCTGACCCTGAGGAAATATACCGGTCCTCAACGCCAACTCCCCTTCTCTGCATTCATGGGAAATGTGAGCTATGGGCTGCTACTGCGGCATAAACTGCTCCATGAAATGCACAGTTGTGGTCTCTCATGCTTTGCCAGTCCACTCCTTTGACCTCATTTGAATCATGTGTTCATGCACGCACACACACACACACACACACACACACACACGGCAAATAAATAATAAACCCGTTCTGTTTTGCTACAGCACCATATGGAGCTTGGCAATATACCATAAAAGAGTGGAGGACATCCCTGAGGAAAGAGCAGCACAACTCTCTGGGCAATGAGCCTGGAGTGCAATGTTTTCCAACCACTTCACTGAGTCTCACCAGCGTTATCAAGTGAAGCACCCATGGACTCTCCTTTCATCTCTCTGCCGAGCTCAGTGCACTAACAACTACAGCAGTTCATCCCCCGACTATCACAATCCATCCACTAGCCTTTACATACCTACATGCATCACTGCACGCAACATACACACACAGTATAAAACACACATACATACAGACTCAGTTGAGAAACAAAGCTAGTACATGTATGCAGGAAGGTGGGGGATGCTTCACGCCAATCACCACCACCTTTTTTTCCTTTCCCATAGCGGGGATGTACATGATGCACAGGAGCCTTACAATCACATATACAAAGCCTAAATATAAACTCTTCCAGGTTGTGAAAACATGAGAAGGAAACTGCACCAGAAAGAGTAATGAAGGCAGTTTGACTAGATGAAAACATTATCTGTAAAAACATTTGAGTGACAGCACATCTCTTGATAGACAACAAAACAAAGCTGAGCCCCAAATCTGCACTATATACACTACGACTATAAAGTAGGCACTATATACTAGTTTTTGTTGTACAACTGTTTTGGTTGTTAGTGTAGAAGAAACTGATGCACTTTGCTGTTTTGTACAAGCAGGAAATGATGCGAGACGTGAGCAGAAGGATGTCAATCAAGCTGTAACTTGGGGGAAAATGCTGCTGATGTGAAATTTGAATGGTTAACAAAGAGAAAGACAAGAAGACAAGAGATGTCTCACCATTGTCTCCCACAATAACTTTTAATTTTTTCATCTGTGAGTAGCTCCTCCATTTTTTTACTCATCGTGTATTATCAGAATCAGAATCAGAATACTTTATTGATCCCCTCAGGGGAAATTATGGACCATTAGTGTCCATCAACAGCACCCTGATTTTATTAATCTCCAGACAGGAAACGGGTTTGGTTTTAATATTAAATCTACAATAACTTTTTTATTGGCCACTTGGGAGTAGCGAAAACAAATTGTGAACACTTGTTAACTTGTTAGCTTATTTACACATCCAGCACTTATGGAGCAACATTATCATTCATTTGGAGTCGTGTTTGTGTTCACCTGATGAATGTAGGTCCAATATTCACTCTCTTTTAGCTCTGTTTTGGTCTCTACCAACTACTGAGGGAAATATCTGGCTCTTTAGCTGCTAAATGCACCACTATGTTTACCAGCTAGTCACTAACTGTGTCTGTCTGCACAGTGGCGTTTTTTTTTCCTCTGGAAACAGCTGCCTGCTGCGGCTGAAAACAACGCGAGAGCGGTGAGTAAAGTTATGGGCCCCGACAGCTAAGCAAAGTCAAGGGGAGCTGCAGATTCAGGTGATAATTCTCTGTAGGTTCATCACTACGAGTGACCCCTTTCATATTGTCATATGATGCATTGTTATTATAAAAATAAAGATTATAGCAGCTTTAAACAAAACCTTAGCATGGTCAGAAATACACCGCAGAAAACAAGCAAACAGGGGTTAAGGCATTGCATGGTCCACCACCACCTATCTGATAAAAGCATAAAATGCCCTCAAAAATATTTTTTACAAAGAGGAAAGCAATCTGTGTTAAAGGATAGTTCCAGTTGATCACAAGTTGGGTATTTGTAGATTTGGTTGTCATTCCTATCGATTATAAGAACATTGTAAAGTAATTACTGAGACCTGGGAACATGGCAACTTTGCTAAAAATAAGTACGGGCTTGAAGCATGAGCAGTCAAATGATCAGACAGGCTGTAAACAAACCTCCAGGTTAGACGAACCCTTTTGTAAGTTGAGCGCAGTGTCCTGTGCAATGACGGATTATTACTGACGTTACGCCCACGTTCAGTTAAGTTAAATTAAGTGCTTTAGATAATCTGGCTAAAGTGCTGACTTGTATACAACCTCTCTGATCGTCTCGGGCTCCTCAGCAGTTACATTAGTGAGTACAATGTTATTATAACTGACAGAAACGATGGCAGGAACTATGAAAACAAGATCCAATTTATAATGAACTGGAATTATCCTTGAAGGATGTTGATTGTAAGCGAGTCACAACAACAACAACACAGAATCACACTGAACGATCAGCCCGTCAAAAAGAGAGAGAGGCTGCAGAGATACACTCACATGCAGAGACATAGTGAACGCGCAGCAGAGATCAAGAGTGATGTCGAGATTGAAATTGAAATAGGTGGGAGTGTGTGTGTGTGTGTGTGTGTGCGCGCGCGGGAGTGTGAAAAGTGGGCACGAACGAGCGACATGGATACAGATAGAAGGTGAGAATGAGTCGGGGCCAGACAGAGGGCACCAAGAGGCAATCACATCCCCGGACTGGGTGGACGGATGTGTGAACAGAAGCTGGACAGATGATTAGCAGATGTCACCGTGCGGTCTCAGGCCTGCGATGACATGTTATCTGAATGAGACAATTAAAAGGCCTGTCATATCAGCTGCAGGAGGAGGAGGAGGAGGAGGAGGAGGATGGCTCGCAGAGGGAGAGGATGTCTGTGGAATCACTCTGCTCCATTTAAGGCCCTGCTGCAACTGGTAGGAGGTGACCTGTGATTGCAACAACCAGCAATGTCATGTATAATTTAAATCCTGTTCCAATATACCCAGAATCTTTACTGGAAAATAAAAGATGTGTTTCTGGGAGCTGGCAGGTTTTCTGACCAGACCAGGGTGTCACTTCATAAACCACCTCTGTCCTGTCTTGAACAAGCAGTCTTGGACCGTGTTACAGGCCAGATATCTCATTCCTATCAACTGGTTTTGGACAAAGCAAAGGAATCCTCAGTAAACAAAAGTTTAGCTCGGTGCAACGATTTAAATAAGTAACTACAGTAAGTACTTTTACTCAAGTACTGTACTTATGCTACTTTATACTTCTACTCTACTACATTTTGGAAGCAAACGTTGTATTTTTTACTCCTCTACATTTATTTGAGTTACTTGTTACTTGCAGATTTTATTAATACAGATTTTATTAATACAAAATAGAAATCAACTAATAAATGATGATGTAGGTTAAGCTGCCCAGCAGTATATAAAGTAATTAAAATGAGCTCCACCTTTACCAGCTGCAATATTAAAGTGATGTGCATGTTTATGCATCAATAACTATAATGTACTTTTGCTTTGGTATATTTTGATGCTAATACTACTAAGAGTTTGAATGCAGGACCTGTGCTGCAGCACTGCTAGTTTTACTTAAGTGAAAGATCTGAATCCACCACAGATTACAGGCAAAATATACTGTAAATTGTTCCTGAAGAGCCTCTCAAGCTGCCCGGTCATGGAGAAACTGACTACTAAAGGTCACCTAAAGACATTTCAAAAAATATGAGGATGTTTTATGCATCAGCTTATGCATGTCAGAATGATGAACTAATGAACTATACACAGTATACATGGTGTTTGTTTGTTTCCTTAATGTTTTTGTGTGTGTGTGTCAATATATCTGTCACTTTTTGTGTCTTTTTTTTTTTTTTACTGTGGATAAATACGAAAACCAATAAATAAATGAGGAGGTGTAGATCATTACGTTTAACATTCAGACTGCAAGCAGTAATTTTAGGGGAGATTATAGTGATCCTTTATCTAAATAGTCCTAATTACACTCCTAACCCATAAAGAAATGACATTACAGGCTACTCTCAAACTGAAATCACAAGATGAAGCAATGAGGAGTTGAAGATCAACAACAAAATGTTAAAAAAAAACAACAACACACCACCGATCCACTCTGAGTACAGAACACAGCTTTCTCACAATAATAATCAATTGAGCTTTTTCTGGCTAAAACTGAACCCTAGCTTTAGCTTTACAAAACATTCAGTCCTAACACACACACACACACACACACACACACACACACACACACACACACACACACACACACACACAATAATGAGGGATGTGGTGATGATGGGGGTGTAGATCCCAACGGGAGCTATAAGGGGAAAAGCGAATAGGGGTCACGAGGGGGGCAGCACAGAAACACTGCCAACAATGCCAGCATTGCATCGCAAGCAAGAGCAAGTGAGCAGCATGCATAATGCTAGCATTAACTCCAACAGGCTATTTGCTAATTCCACACAAGTTCTGCCATGATTTAATAAACCTGTGTACTGATGAAGGCTGTTTCCTCATGTATGACACACATTAAGTAATTGTTATATCAGCGTTAAGGGGGTGAGGAGGGAAAATGTAAGGGATAGAGGATGGAACATTACCCAGCAGTTATTTACATTTTTGACTGAGAGAGCCATTAACGTGCTTCTGCAAACACAGACACGCACACATAAATAAAAACACCACGCACACACATGGAAATTTACATGCTCGATGATGCCTTGTTTTCCTAAATTTCCATTCATCTGATGTAATTTTTCATTTAACTGGCGTAAGGAGAAAGGAAGAGGAAAAAATTGCAATTTGTCATTTTGAAAGAGGGACTGATTGTTCATATTTAATCGCACTTACATGGTGCTCGGCGGTGCATGGGCTGGCCTGCTTTCATGTACAGTTCAATGGTTAACATGGGAATAGGGCTTGACTAATTGAATTGCTGTGTTGTGTGTGCTGTAACAGATCTTAATCAGGCGAGAGCGTCGGCACACAGACAGCAGGCTCATACATCTCCAGGCCTGACATCTGATCGCTGGAAGAACAAGTACAAACCGATGCACTGGACTGCTGCAGCAGTTGATAAAAAAATAAATAAATAAAAATCGTAGCTGGTGAACAATACTGCCGCTCTCTTAGCTCTTAAGATTTCTTGTTTCCTTCTCATTTGCAATCTAAGTATGCCAATCAGGGTTTGAAGTGTAATTCAGGCTCTCCATAATCAAGAAAAGACGCCTTTCAAGAAATACAAGTGTTTATATGACACTCGGCACCACTTCAGGAAAGCACGCTAACAGTCAAATCACAAGGAGGGTCATGTTAAGGGATGACGCTTGAGCATGCATGTGCACATATGCGCTTGAATGTGTGTGTATTCATGTGTATTTACGTACTTATAAATCAACGTGCGCGTGCATTTCAGCGTTTGTGGTTATCAGTGGGGTAATAAACATTCAGATCCTGTACTTGAGTAATCGTAGCGATACCACAGAGTAAAAATACTCCATGACCGGGGCTTTTATTTGAAACAGGCTCAAGTTAGGCAAGTTCATTTTGAAAAGAGTTCTTAAATATAATGAAATTTACTTTCAGAACAGTAAGACTTCTTCCTGTTGTCCATTTTAATTGGCTGGTGATGCAAACGCAAGAAGTCTTTCATGTTCACCTGTTGCCCTGACAAATTCAGAACAATGTACATTTCCACAGCACTAATTCCATCAGTACAACAACAAAGTCATGTCAAAGTCAGTTTCCCATTTAAACAGAAATACTGTTTTCATTCACCCGTACTTTGACGTTTTTTCGATCGCTAGCGTCAGTGAAACTTAACACTTCCTGCAGATATTTCATATTAAAAACCTACCAGGAAAGGATCAAGCATCAAAAAAACAAAGAAAAAAACCCAGAAAAATAGAATAAAACTGTGTAAAAGTAATTAGTTTAGAAATAACTGGTGGATGAAAACAGTATTTCTATGAGAGACACAGCAGATTGGTGATGGTTGTTGTTACTGATGGAATTAGTGCTGTGGAAACGGAAATAAATATCAAATATCATTTGAGACTCAACCATTACTTGCATACAGAGTTTTATTTAAGACTCTATGGTAAATATTCAGTAAAATGTACAGAATGCATTAACAATAAAAGCATTTAATGGCCCCTTCAGAGTGTAGAGTGCATTATATTATGTTGCAATGTAATGTAATATTATTGCCGAGTTATAAAAGTGTAACTAAAAAAAAAAGAAGCAATTTAATGCTGTAGAATGGTGAAGTGGAGCTAATTTTACGTTATTTATTTAATTGAGAACAAAGCATTACATTTTTTTCACAAGTTATGATTTGTATGCTAAATCTAAATTAAAGTTACTTAACAGTAATTAGTACCTACAGCTGTAAAACAATTATAGTGGAGTGAAAAATACTATATTTCCCTCTGAAATGTAGTGGGGTCAGAAAGCCTGCAGCTCTCCCAGAATTTTTCTCAATTTTCTCAGAAAAGTGGGAAAATATCCGACCGAACTAGATGGATTTCATTCAATCCTGGACTCCCTGCTGCTGATCCTGAGGAGGCACCGCAGCGGGAACACCATTACACTGCTTCTATCACCAAACTCTTCACTCTCTCTGGCCTCTGCCTGCTCTGAAAACAGCCTCTGCTATCCATCTATCCCTGGCTAGATTTAAAATTGCCTGTGTTATCTATCTTATACTGGGGTGTAAATAGAATTTGTGCAGCTCCAGTGAGACAGAGTAAAACAGCCCTCACCCGCCCATTGCAAAATCCCTGACAACAACAAAACACCCGCTGCGTTAGCTGCACTGATGAGAGGAATGGGACTATTCAGAGCTGCGCATGAGTAGTCGTGGCTCTGTGAAACCTGTATTTTTGCTGAGGCCTTTTGAATGCGAACATCAAAACACATCCTTTGTCCCGCTGCATCTCCATGTGAAATGTGAGGTGTATTTGCTGAAGGAGGTGGTGTCCCTGGCAATGGAGGGCTCAATATGTTCCACATTTGTTTACCCAGTCATTACAGGCCTCTCCACCCTGTGTGACTGCACTGTTGTCTTAGCGGGAGCCGCGCCGTCACCCCCCTCCCCTCCTTCTCCTCCTTCTTCTCCTTCATCTCCATCGTCACGGGAACAGCAGCCACAGGGGAGAGCCGGTCCACAGGAAATTAGGAGTGTGACAAGATAAGACCCAGCGTTCATCTGATACTGTTCCCTGGCAACCAGTAAGAGCAGCGCAGAATGACAAAAAAAAAAAAACGGGACAATGTGTAGGAAAAGGTGCTGATATGAGTGTAACTGCCACATTAGCTTTGTCCCATTTAATTCACCTACAGACTGGAAATGCTTCAAGACAAGCCAAGAAACCAACACACACATACTTTTCTATAACTCATAAATAAGTAACACTATCTATCTATGTAGTTGCCTGCAGTGTAGACTGTGTGTCTGGCGAGTTGATATTTCACTATCATTCTTCGAAACACTGACAGGGAGATGTGTGACTGTGGGCCTATCTCATCTTGTACTTTATGGGTTTCCACAACAGCGTGTGCTGATAAAGTGTTATTAAAGCAGCTGTCCGGGCCAAGAGAGTCGCAACAAAACTCGTGAAAACTTCCTCAGTTCATGCGAAAATCCCTCATTTCTAAACTCATGGAAGATAATGAAAAAGTGTCAGATGAAGTTCTGATCCAATCAACTTCTGATACAGAGCACGCTGTAAACAGGACTGTCGTTACAAAGCATTTTACAGGTTTGGGTTGTGGCAGCAAATTGAGGCAATTTCTGTGTCTGCCATCTTATCTCAATCTAAACTGTCCCGATGTGATGAAGTCCGCTCATTCAACCGTCACTGCAGATTAAAATGAACGCAGTTTCACCTGGGATTGTTCACTGATGGCAGCACAGGAAAGTGTTTTCATTCATGTCGTGATTTGGCTGCTTGCATAAACTCCCGTCTTTGTTGTTCCACATATTTTCCAGTCCAGAGACACATCAGCCCGTCAAAAAAGACCATCCAAGCCCATGCCGTGTGCACGCATCCCCTCACTCACCAAGCACTCAGTCAGATTTGCTGAATCCTTGGACAGTTTTAAGCGGCTTCTAAAAACCCATCTTCACAGGCAAGCCTTTTTCTAAATCTCCCGATCTGGCTTTTTTATTTATTTATTTATTTATTTATTTGTTTGTGCTGTGTTTTATATTGCAATTTACTTTTCCTTTATGTATTTATTCATTTTGATTTTTCATACGTGTGTGAAGCACTTTGTAACTGTGTGTTTTGAAAAGTGCGACATAAATAAAGCTTTACTTATTTACAGTACAACCTCAGCACCCCCCTACTCAGAGCAAGAAAAAAGTGATGTGTGCAAGGATAGCAACAGGTAATATGGTTGATGTTTGGCACCGTTTCAAAAAAAAAAAAAACGTTTAAATTCTTAAAGCAAATAAATCAAAGGTGAAGTGATTGCATATAAAGTCTAAAGACAGAAAACACACTGCAGTCTTGTTGGCTATTCAAACACTTCTTACGTGGGTTGAGTTGCCCTGTGGGGGCCCTCCAGTATTTTTAAAATCCTGAATGCAAACAAAACTGAGGTAATGGTAATGGTGTTCACCCAGATCTTATGACCCCACACCTCCACTAAAGCGGTTTCCTTGCTACAAGATTAATGTAGTTTCAAGTACACAAGCTCCTCTTGAAACGTAATGGTTCAACTTTCATTTGCCAGTTGAGGTTATGTTGAGAATCGTAATTGAGATCCGCCATCTTTTCTGCAGCCGGCATCACTTGACGTTGATTGATCGACTGGAAAAAAAAAAAAGCAGATCTTTGCCAATCAGAGCTTTGTAGGCTGGATCATGTTTCTGTGCCAGGGAGACTGCAACAAAAATGTCGACAAGCGTGCATGAGATTGATGCAGGTAAGCCGTCCTACTGAAATATTAAATTAGCTTATTTCTTCATTAACGTTTGTGTGTCGACTAAAAACACAGATGTAGATTCGTCTTAGTACGTAAAAATGATTTAAAAATACAATTTTTATATCAAAATTAAACATTTCTGGATTTTTTTGTTATATAAAAAGGAAAATAATGACTTGTATTCATTTGGGACCTTCTACTTCCCCATGCTATCAGTCAGCTTCAGCATCAATACGTCCCACACAGAAACAATAACACGCGTAACTCATCACTCATATGGTCTCACAGTTTGTTCATTACACTCTGATAACGGCGAAACGTCGGTTTGAGGTCATCAAGTTCCCACACACCTCCGTCCTGAGGCTGAGCCATCAATCTGCTCTCCATAGCACAGCTTCAGAATCAGCGATACTTTGATCCACCCGGTCACCTACACCATTAGTGCGGAGGTCAGATCTCATTTCCACAGCTTAACGGACATCATTAGACATAATGCTCTCTCCCATACAAGTCATTGATTTACTGCCTCTCCTTCAGAGAATTAAGAGCAGAACCTTTTCTGGTCGTATGAGACCATTTTCAGTCAGTCAACTCAAGTTTAGACACGTGTGAGAGACAGAATTGGTTCTTGTTGTTGCTGCTGCTGCTGCGGTTTGTTAAAATAAAGTCAGTGTTTTCACTCATGCGGAAATCCTGTGGCCACTAAAAGCAACCTGCAGGCCAATACAAATTAGTGCCTCAGCCAGGCCGAGGCAGAGCGTTTAATGCGTCTCCGTATTTAGCAGAGGTGGCTGACAAGCAAGCAGAACCAGATCGCCAACATGTGTAAAAAAAATCTGTGCCAGGTGTCATTTTTAATTACGACATGACAACAACAAGCCACCGGGCTGAAAGGCAGCGAGATAAATTGCTCTGACAGGTGATTTTTCTAGTCAGTGGACATGCAGGAGAAAGTGAGCATCTGTTCTCGTACATGGGCTGCCACAAACGAGTCTATTTCTGGATGTATGCTTTTACATGTGGAAGTAGGACATCAAAGGCCAGAATGGGCTGTATACACTACAATTAATGTTGGTGGTGGTGCAATGTGACTAAAGTACATTTACTCAAGTACTGTACTTAAGTACAAATTCAAGGTACTTGTACTTTACTTCAGTATTTTCATTTTATGCAACTTTATACTTCTACTCCACTTCATTTGTCTGACAGCTTTAGTTACTTTTCAGATTACAATTTTCATCCCCTTCCTGTGCAGTTAAAACCATGTGTCTCCATAAACTGAAGGAGTAAGTGTTCCTTTATGGGTTGAGAGAATTCTCCTACTTCTTAAGCTAAATAAACTATTAAAACCCCCCTTGGATTGAAAATGCATCGTCAAAAAGGGCTGTTTTTCTGAGCTCATTAAAAGTTGACTTTCTAGACGCTACAAACATATTACGACCTTAAAGAATATGATGCATTGCTATAGATTAAACTACCCAACAGCATATAAAGTAGTTAAAATCAGCACAACCTTGAACATCTACAGCAGTAAAATGCAACATACACATTAATGCAGCAGTAATATTAATCCAAAAACCTCATATATAACAGTGAAACACTGACAGGGACCATTTTTCTGCAGAATGAGTACTTTTACTTTTGATCCTTTAAGTACATTTTGCTGATAAAACTATATTTATACATATATTATTATTATATTATTATACATATTTTTACTTAAGTAAGGTTTGAATGCAGAACTTTTACTTGTTGTGGAGTATTTTCAGTGTGGTATCACTACTTTTACTTAAAGTAAAGGATCTGAATACTTCTTCCACCACTGGTGTTGTTAATAATACAGGAAAAGTCATGCAGCCACTTGTTGTAATCAATATTTCTATTAACGCAGGTGAACGAGGGTAAGCCTTTTTGAGTCTCAAACTTTTTTTCTCCCCATGTCTGACCTTTTAACAGAAGACTCAAATAAAATGTTTTTGACAATTAAATTGATCAGCGGTGAAGTCGCAGCGGGAGATCCTCTTAGTGGAGGAAAAAGGACACAAGTCACTGAAAATAGATCACAAACGCACTCAAACTAAAACAGAAACTGACCTTCAGCGCTCCTCTCAGACATCAGAGACGCACAGTTGGGAACCAATAAGGAACATGTGACAAACAATCAGAGCCGCAGTTTCGGAGAGACATTTAGATTTTACATTTAACATTTCCTGTCGCCATCACAGTGGCAGCAGGAGTGTTTAAGGGGGAGCTGCTGCCAATTTTTGCTGCCATTCAGAAGTTCAATAGCTTTTATATGCGATTTAGATTGCAAATAACACCGGCTATCATCCCTAATGTCGTCATCAAAACAAAACAAATCTGAGCGTGAAAAGGGTTGTGAGGAACTCATTTAGACTTTTCCACACACTCTGCTGTCACAAAATATCACAAAAATACAAGAGCAAAGGAAACTAGAAAAACACAACTGAAAAAAAAAAAATCACCTGTCTGACTGAAGATAACTTTAATTCAATACAAATGATCAGCTGATGAAAGCTAAACTCATCCATGTGTTTAATGTGAGAAAGGGCAACTTTAAACGCTGTCAACTCGCCTTTTTTCAACTCATATAAGCTGAAATACTGAAACGGAATTTTTATTCAAAACAGTGACGAAGAAGATAAGCTTTAATTAGTTTTGTTAACTTCTACAAGAATAAACTGTCACAATTTGTAGTTGATAGCTACATACAGCACGTCAAATTATAAAAGTGTCCATAAAGTAATTAATCAGGTTTGACAACAACGAGGAAGACCTAATGAATCTATCAAACAAGTTTCACTGACAAGGCCTTGTGAGATAAGACATGCAAGACTATTTTCCCTCATATTTTTTATGTTAAAATAGGATCATAAATACATTTTAAACTCTTTAACTAGTCAAGATTTCAACATTCTCAAACATTTCAAACATGTCAGGCATGTTTATGTGCATGCTCTCAAGAGAGGGAATAGATAAATGATTAAATGTGTGCCCCGCAAAAATTTAATTTAAAAAAATTGTTAAAAAATAAAATGAGCTAGTGAAAGATAACAGGAAGAGTAAAATAAATTAAACTAATTGGTGGTTAAAGGAAACGTATAAAGCTTTAAATTTCTTTTTACACTAAACTTATTATTTTACTAACAGTATTATTTATTTATTTATGTATTCAGTTATATGTTTGACTTTTACTACATTTTGTCAGTTTTTGGGCTCCATAGAATTTTGAACAAAATTATGCACAACACATCTACAGTAATATCATTTTATGTAATGTTGCAGACAAAAAACATCTTTGCATCTTTTCACTCAATATTCAGTAAGCATCGCAGCTTCTTCAAGCGGACACTAAATATATCCGTTATTGTTTTTGTCTTTACTTTAAGAAGAATCAGTTGGTGGAAATCAGGTGTTTAATAAATGAAGCTCATCAGCTACTAAAAGAGAAAAGAGGTAACAAATATATACGCAGTTCTTGAGCTGCTTTTCATTGAATCATGTGGTAAAATGCACAGATAAAGGAAGCAATAGTCATAGAGATATATACTGTATTTGACAACCTTAATACAAATTTTAAGCAGCGCGTGTGTTTTGGTCATGACGATGATGATGGCGACAAGCCCTCATCATCTTCCTCTGCCAGCCCAGTTTCAGTTCCTTAAACCGAATGTGTCATGTTCAGCAGGGTGTCAGGCTCACCGATTGGCCGCTGCCACTGCAGCACTATCTCATAAAAGCTACGTGTCGCTCCACATCACGTATTAGATCTTCTTCTCCACATGAAGCCTCTCTCTGTCTGTCCACACATGTCTCTGTCTACGCCTACCATTCCTTCAGTGTTTAATCACCCAGTTATATCTCCTGCTGTACCGCCCTTGAGCAAAGCACCGTGCGCTACGCCAGCCCTACTGCTGGACAGAACGTTGATACAGAACAATTCATTTACAGGTTTTTAAACGTTGAACACCAAAGTATTTAAAGTCATTTATTTCTACACTGTCAGCACATGGCAACTACAGTATGGGTAAAGTTAGGGAAAGATCATGACTATGGCAAATAAACTTAAAGGGAAACTCCGGTATTTTTAAATTTGGTCCCTATTTCTTACAAATTTTGGGGTTGAAATGACTAATACTTACCAAAAGTTTTGGAATTGGTCCAGTAGATCGCCTCCGCTGGCATCCGCGAACAGGCTGCAATGGCTGCAACGCAATCCTTAATTGCGTCTTCCTTTTCCTTGAGCGAGACTTTCTGTTTCTGGTTAAACAAAAACGATCTTAACAAAACAGTCTGTCTCTGTAGGGATCCTTTCCATAACGCTGTCAGCCATTGCAGCCCGTTCGCAGGTTTGTAAAAATAGGGCTCAGGTTTAATAACACCAGAGTTTCCCTTTAAGGTATAGTTAAGGTTTGGCATCTAAAACTCCTGTTAGGGTTTAGAAAAGTTCCTCAGAGGGTTATAATTTCTTAAAAAGTAGCCAACATAAAACGTAGCTCTGTGACAGGATGAAAACTCATGCTTCACAGCCATCACAGACCCCAACTTCCTGCCTCTCCAGAGACGGGTTCTTGAACTGTTTTTTATCTTGGGACCTAAAATTGAAATTTAGTTTGTCATAAGGACTCAAGCTTATGAATGCTAATTATTATATTTACTTTAGCCTACTATCAGTAACTCACACGTCACGACCAACAAGAGAAAAAAAAAAAGACATCCTGCTGGCATTAAAACAGCCCCTAACTTACTCTTCCACTGTCAAAATACTGTCTTTTAAGGTTTTCTGCTCTGTTCTGGAAGAACTTGCTCACCTCTTCTTCATACTGAGGAGGCTTTGTATTCAAGTGTCTTATCAGTTTATAGCTTTCATTACAGCTGTCCATCCAAAACACACTGCAGGCGCTCCTCACTGTTTCTAAGTGTTTTCACAAAACCACAGGAAGAAATATTCATCTATATTTTACATTTTGGTATGACTTAGGTTTGGGAGTAATGAATCTGACTCAAAATGACAGCGCACCAACATCACTCACTTCACGGCCACGTCAAGGAGGGATCCTGAGGACCGTCAATCAGACATCAAGGAGATTTGCACGCAATGAAAGAGAAGAAATATGTGGAAAACACCGTCCCAGTCACACAGACACAATATAAGCACTATAAGAAGATGCAAGGGAGAGCCACTATTGGAGGATTCTGAACAACAAATAAATATAGATATACATTTCAGGATATCAGGTCAGGACTCACCCATAGTTTAAGAAACACTGTTCTAGATAAGGACACACGTGCACTGGCACTGTAGCAGCAGTGGAAGAAGTATTCAGATCCTTTACTCAAGTAAAAGAAAAAATACTCCATTACAAGTCCTGCATTCAACATTTTACTGAAGTAAAAGTAGAGAAGTATTATCAGCTAAATGCACTTGAAGTATCAAAAGTAAAACTAATCATTATGCAGAAAAAAAGCCCCCTTAATCATTTTATATTATATCAGATTATTATCACTGATCCATTTTTGTGTAAGCAGCATTTTAATTTTGTAGCTACTCAAGGTGGAGCGAACTGGTTCAATTCCAGCTGTGGACCTTTGTTGTATGTTGTACTGCTCTCTCTCGCTGCCCTTGTTTCCTGTCTGCCTCTTCACCTGCCTGTCAATAAAGGTGGAAATGCCTTTTTTTTTTTTTACAAAAGAAAGTAGCTATAGCTGTCAAATAAAAGTACAATATTTCCCTCTAAAATGTAGCAGAGTAGAAATTTTAAGTAGCATTAAAGTGCAAGTACTCAAGTATAAGTACCTCAAAGTTGTACTTAAGTACGTTACTTGTGTAAATGTATTCAGTTAGCTTCCACCACTAAGCATTAGATGGAAATCGTGCGCTGCAGATTCGTCCAGTATGAACCCATATGTTAGGGACGATGGGCTGACTCATGCATATGTTGTATACAAGGAGAATATATGCATGCACACTTGCACACACCCCTTCCCTGCTCACTCCAGCAGTCACGTGTTGCATGCTTCCACATGACCCCTGACCTCAACATTAGTACGTGAAAGTCAGTACATTTAGCATGTCCACAGGCAGGCAGGCAGACAGGCTGTCAACTCCCATCAGCTGCTGTTCATCTGTGATTCAGCAGCTGGATGTGGATCCAGGGGGGGTAAGAAGGTAGGGAGGTGGGGGAAGACAAGCCGGATGTTGGGTACATGTGCAGGGGTTGTCCCTCTGTCAACCTCACTCATCCAGAGCCCTTCCTGGGCTTCCCACCGGCCCTGGAGTCGCTCAGCACGTCAGGACGGCGGTGACGGGATGACAAGGAGACATGAAGTCACAGGCAAACAGGTTAATGGAGACCCAGATTTAGCAGGAAAGCTCAGTCACCTCCCCGTTGGACCCTGCTGACTTTTACAAAACACAGAAAGTCGCTCATTCACCGCCTGATTCTGCACCGCAGTCATCATAACACCTTTTCAGGCTACAATAAAGTGTGTGTGTAGTTTACATGGTTATAACTCCAGGCAGTGTGATTAAACCCCTTACTCCATCTCTCTTTTCATTTGACAAGGTTTCACTCTGACATCTGAGGTCCTGTGAGTCACACCAGAGCCTGCTGGATTGACGGCAAAATGACATGACAAGATTTGACTCAACGGATATACTGTACGTTTACGGTCCAGCAGGAAGAAAGGTTTCTTTTTGTGGAGGAATGCACAGAAGGTATGGCGACACATATGTTTTAGAAAGCCCTCTCTTTCAATTTCAATAATTCAGTTAATTACTGGTTGTTGCCAATCATAGCACTACCAAGCAGGTATAACGCTTCACATAGATGAGAAAGAGGACGACACATACCTGTGGCAGTTTCATAAACCCACCAAAATGACAGGTCTTAAATTCTATTTATAATGACAGCAACATGACTGCCAGTTATGGCTGCCTTTCTATGTCCTTCTGTCTGCTTCTTGTTTTCTCTGCCAGCCTGTCTGTCTTGTTAGTTTCCTGCTTGTCTGCCATCTATTGAAAGATACTGTAGATTTAACTTCATGATGATAGACAGCGTCCCAACATATTACAGTAAGTGGAAAATTGCATAATAAACATGCACAATATACAGGATATCATTAACATGATAAAAATATCTAGCCTGGATCCACAACTCTGAATTACTGCCCACATTTCCGATGTTTTTAGCGATTCAAGTAGGTCTGGTGTTGTGCTCATTTCACCCCCATCTCCTTGAAACTTTTATTTATGCCTTGTGTATCATTTAGCCACATTTCCCTAATTGCTTGGTATCTTTGGAAAGATAATGGTTTAATCCAAAAATAACCAAAAAAACAACATGATCACATACACGTAGATGCTCAGAAAACTGAAGTGTTACCTGGAAACTACACTGTTACACTACAATAACAAGATGCCCTTTGCACAGTATAAAGCCAGTATTACGTAAAGTGTCTCAATAAACCTCCATGAATGTAGCCAATAAGCTCTTGACTGCTTTGGTCAGCCGGTGTGAGAAGAGAGGGGATGCTTCTGTTGCCACGTAGGCAACACTAACACGTAACACTCGTCCACAGTGGATGTGGTCTCACCGATTTTCTCACTCTCTCCCCTGCTGGTTTAATTATTGCAACCCCAAGGATTATTTGTGTGGTAGTGGAAAAAATTACACTCTGCAGGGAGTTTGAACAAGATTAAACCCTGACAGAGTGTTCCCCAAACTCAGCCTGATGCAGAAGTGTGTTTGTCTTCCACCCTGGATGCAGCGTAATGAACGTTTCTGATCACTTTGCAGAGTGTGACTCACCACCTAAAGCATAGAGGGGATGATAAGTGTCCTCTCTAAATGCATGACATGTCAAATGTCACACTGCTTAGCTCAGACAATTTCTCAGCTCTCATCATATGGAGCATTAACAAGGGTTCATGCACGTGAAATCCTTCAGCAGAAGAGAAAACGCCCATTAAAGTGCATTCATCTCACGCCACCAGGCCACATGAAAGAGATTCTAATATTGACTTTAAGATTCAGATACTTGGCGCTTGGTACAGTCACAGCTCCTCCTGTATTAGCATAAACATCACCGAAGGCGTACATGTTTCATCTGCAGATTTCAATGAGATGGTATTCAGCCCATCCAAGAAAACATGAGACCAACATCTCTGAGGACGTTTATAAATTCACAGAGACTGTAAAGTGAGGTAGCGCTCAGAGTAAAATGTGTGATAAGAAGTCAGTAGAAGTTCACAAACACAGAGTACAGTTTTTAATGATAGTGTCCTGTGTCATTAAAAGAAAAGTTTGTCATTTTGGGAAATAAGCTTATTCGCCTTCTTACCAAGAGTTAGACGAGAAGATCGATACCACTCTCACGTCTGTAAGGTAAATATGAAGCTACAGCCAGCAGCAGGTTAGCTTAGCTTAGCATAAAGACTGGAAACAAGGGGAAACAGCTAGCATTGCTCTGTCCAAAGGTAACAAAATCCACCTGCCAGAACCTCTACAGCTCACTCATTAACATGCTGATATCTTGTTTGTTTAATCTGTACAAAAACTGAACTGTAAAAACGTCAATCCAGTCTTTATGCTAAGCTAAGCTAAGCTAAGCGGCTGCTGGCTCCAGCTACAAATTTACCGTACAGACTTGAGAGTGGTATCTATCTTTTCATCTAACTCTCAGCAGGAAAGCCCAAAATGTCGAACTATTCCTTTGAAGCCGCAAATCCAAGTTTATGTGTCTGAAATCTGTCATGGAACCATGATTGATTAGGTGATAAATAAATAATATCTGCACCAGAATAACAATTGTAAAAGGCAGAAGAAAAAAACAAAATTACAAGTAGATTTACTGTAATGGCAGTCGTGCCAAATTCTGCATAATTCACATTTTACAGAATTAACAACATGTCATGTCACACTTACTATTCTGTTCTCAGGTACATTTTTAACAGAAATACTGCTGCTGTTAATAAAACTAATTTCTTTCAAATGTTTCACAATAAAAGCCTTACAGGAGGTGGAAGGAATTACACCGCTGGATGGGTTTTAGTGTGAAACAATTGGAGGGAGTGTTGAGTTTGTAAAACCAGCAAAAAGCAACAACAGTAAATTTAAACTTCTTACTTTAATATGATTAAAGGAGGAAAAGAAAATCCTGGGTGCCATCAGTTGGGGTAAATAAAACTCTGAGCCACTATTGGAGAATGTATGTGTATATTAAAAAAACTCACGCAGATAAGCAGAATGTGTGCAAAATTATAAACACAATACTTTAAGTAAACAGTGTACAGAGACGTGAAGTGAAAACACCATGACTCTCGATTCCACAGTTTCAGTACGTCATCCTGTTTCTTTGTGTGTGTGTGTGTGTGTGTGTGTGTGTGTGTGTGTGTGTGTGTGTGTGTGTGTCACCAGCTCCTCAGGAGGTGAAGGGTGCACTGAGGCTAAATGGTGAATGTGCATATATTAACTCTGCGTAATCATGCCTTTTAGTGCCTGTCTACTATCACCTGGAGAGAATTCAAGAGTCTGTTTCAGCACCGTGCACACACACACGCACGCACACACACACACACACACACACACACACACACACACACCCCCATTTTCCACCCACTGAAAGCAAGAAACATTTAATTTATGCAACAAGCTGAATGGAACTGAGAACAATGAGCAGCGGTTAAGCTTTTAAGCCTTGTCTTCATTTGTCAACATCGTCTGAGAACATGATCAAATCATTTATTCCTCACACGTAGTCTCTCTCTCTCTCTCTCTCTCTCTCTCTCTCTCTGTCTCTCTCTCTGTCTCTCTCTCTCTCTCTCTCTCTCTCTGTCTCTCTCTGTCTCTCTCTGTCTCTCTCTCTCTCTCTGTCTCTCTCTCTCTCTCTCTCTCTCTCTCTCTCTCGTTGTTTCATCTGTCTGTCTTTATCCCATTCCCACCCTGCTCTCTGTTTAGTTCCAATTTTCTTCACACCGAGGCAGCTCATTTTACTACCACAGTACTATTATTCATTGTAGCAGTCAATATTTTATTTTTGTCTTTTGAAAATACATTAAAAAAAGATTCCTGGGAAGCATCAGATCAGTGTAGTCGAGTCACCAGGAAATCAAGCTCTTTGTTATCGAAGAAAGCATATCCCAACATGCACTGGGCGAGAGACAGAGATACACTGGACAAAATAAGTGGCGGCCAACATCGTGCACGATTTCAGAGTAAATCTAATCGACAGTTGATGATAGCCGAAAAGAAAATAATGGTGTAAATAAGAATTGAGTGAATGGGGTGAAGAGGACGAAAATAAAATGCAATTTAAATCCCAGCATGTGAAAAAATAACAGCAGTAGGACATGATGAGACACAGAACAGGCTTTTAATCGGCATGATATTAAAAAAAAAGTACCATATTCATAACATTTCTAAATAAAAGTATAGAAACCTGTTTGATACTGGAGTAAATAAAAACAAACCAAGATATAATACACTACACATTTCAAAATATGATGAAATGAGAAGTAAACATATAAAAAGAGAATATATATCACACAAACCAACACAATCTATTAGCTCTATTAATCTATTAGTGATAAAAGCCGGACTGAAATACCTGATTTTGTGCAGATAATATATACAATACACACTTTTTAGCCACGCCTGGCACAGATATTCATGTCCTCCTCATTAAAGAGGGGAATTTAAATAACTTTGATGATTCCTTCACTTTTCATCTAGCACCACCATCAGGTCAGGATTTTAATTTGTGCAATACACAGGAGCGAGAAAGCCATTTGCTTTATAGCTATATACATCAAATTCACATAATTAGGTAGCAGATTTGGCTCCATGTGGTCAGCCAATTGTACAAACCAGTGAGCATTATCTGATTATACCACAGAACTGGTAAACTGTATAGAGTTTGTGGAGGCAGTGGAGCTGAGAACAGAAGTCAGCAGCACTGCTTCACTTCACAAAAGAAGAAAGCAGCAGAAAAATGAACTGACCCAACACACAGAGAGTCGTGGACCTTCGGCTGCCTCGTCTGACCCATGCATACTGACAACAGCCTGCATGGAGATTATCCACGCACAGCATGATGGGATTGGAAAAGGTCAGCAACTATGATTAGTTTCTCACACTTCTTTGCCAAAGCACCTGCCACTGATGAGGCTGGACATATTAGTCTGCACACAGAAGCATACAGTCAGCAATTTCATGCCGTTTTTCCCATCTACTGTTAAATCTTCCACAACCAGACAGAATTGATCCCTTGTTTGCAGTAAACACGCTGAACGTCAAATGTGAAGGAAATGAATTCTAAGGGGCTAGCAGGGATTTGAATGTGGTTTAGAAAAGTTAGATGAAGTTTCTCTTTAAATATGCATGTGAGAAAGCATTTTGGCTCAAGACAGTGCAATTAGCTCTTCAATTTTTATGCAAGCTTCCTTTGAAACCACCATCCTCTCTGGAGCTCCCCTCTATCTCTGTCTCGTAGAGCTCTTCTTTGGTGAGTCAGCCAGCACGGAAAGCCAGACATCAATACTTGATCAGGGTCCAAGGCGGCCTGCAGCTACCCAGCTCCACCAGCTGGTCGGGGCAGCTTCACCGTGCAACGGGAGAGGAAACGACAGGATGGAAAAGACCGGAACAGGCGCTGCTCACAGGCTCCTGCAGGCTCGCTGTGTCCAGAGAGCCAGCAGGAAGCGCTCGGCGGTGCACAGTCAGCCTCAGGTGGCATGACTGGGATCCATCTTAAAATATCCCAAACACAAAAATATAAAAATAAAACGCTGCCTATGCAGCTGAGGGATGTGCTTGTGTGTTTGCAGAGAAGGTGTTGTTTGTTTGTCGAGTCCCGCGGGATCCTAAATGTGTTAAGTCCCATGTGAGACAATATGAGGCAGCCCAGCATCTGCCACAGAAACTTGCCTCCTCCATTTTTCTCTGTCTCACCACAGAGCAAAGCCACAGTTCATCTCTGAGAAGACATTCAGACCCGTCACACTGTGACGTCCTCTGAGAGCTTTGTCTCGAGGCAGCAGCCAGATGAAACTCTGAGGATGGCCTCCATTCCCATGCTAATAGATATAAAAGCAAATATGAATACCATTTAAATATTATATCATGAATAGATTTCATCGTTATCCATCAACGACAAGATAAAGAATTACCGTTCAAAACTCAGAGATAAGATAGAGGGCGAGCATGTTTAGGCGCGAGGGCGTGTGTTTATTATGGTAAGAATTAATTTTAATGTATGCCAGCAAAACAATAAGCAGCTTCAAATTGGAATCAGTGAAGGGAGAAGTATTGAGATCCTTTAGTGAAGCAAAATAGGAAAAACAACAATGTGAAAATAAACTACTTAGGTAAAAGTATTATCAGTAAAAATGTGCTTAAGTTTTAAAAGTAAAGGTACATTAAACAGAATGGTCCCTTTCAGAGCGTTATGTTATGTTATAGGATTATTATTTCTGACACATGAACTAATATCATTTTAATGTTGTAGCTGGACCAAAAATCTCAAGGTTTTAAGGTCCACTTACTAGCTTTTTCCAGAGCTTTCAACCGCATCTCACGCTCTTTATGGAGTTGTGTTTAGTTGAGCTCTCCAAGACCGTGAAAAGCGACCTTGAATGGACCTTGACTTAAGATTTTCAGTCAAACAGTTGTTAACAAAGGTCAAATGTTAACTTCCACTTTATATACTGTTTATTGGGTTAATGTATAGGGAAGCATCATACTTTATGCACTGAGTATATGTTCTGGATGTAAAGCTTTAATTAGCTCATTATTGGAATAGAAGTATAAAGTTACATTAAATAGGAATACTCAAGTACAAGTTTCTCATAATTGTACTGAATAAAATGCTTGAAATATTTACAAGTGAGGTTTGTTGGTTGCTACTTTTGCAATATTTTTTTAAAATGTCATACCATGATGAATACTGTTTGTGGGATTGGGTTTAAAAAGGCATTTAACTCTTGATGAGAGGAAGCAAAGCTGAGTCATGTAATTGTGATATATTTCCTAGATGCCTAAAAAAAAAAAAAAGGTTTTACTGAGGCTGAGAAATATAAAAATATATTTGAAGCTTGTCAATCTCCATGAACTAACTGACAACACACAGAGAGAAATGTATAGAAACTTAAGCGACATACACGTTTGTGTGTGCATACTTCAAATGTATCTAAGTGAAGCATAATACTGAGCTGTTTCTGTGCATGTGTACGTGTTTCCACAGACGTGAGTGTATCCTCTGCCTGTGAAGATTCAGCGTTGTATAAAACTGGCTCAGACTCTTGGAAGAAAATCAGATCATTTCTGTGAAAATTGAAACAGCAAGCTGATGCTTGTCTGTGCTGCCAGCTCAGTTAGTGCTCTCTGACTGTGACGGGAACTTTCTATAAAACATTTGCAAATCTCATCTTGACTAACTGCAGTAGCAGCGTCCCGCAGAGAGTCATTTGCGCCACAGTTGGACGGGGTGAATCCCTCATCCCTTCTGGCCTGAGGAGTCATGACAGCAAACACCAGTACTAGCTGTTTGGAAGGACTCAACTCATTGTAGTATTTATAGTTCTCCAGTCAACAAAGCTGTCCACCAGTACCCACATCTCCAAGTCTAATTAGTCCTGCAGTGTGGTGAATTTCTCTCCCTAATAAACAGCATCCAACTTTAAATAGAGTGACAGGCTTGGCAGAGCTGAGCGAATCATCAAAGGATTTGTACGGAGCACAGATCTGAGAATCTGACTCGGAGCGAAGCTTTAAGCTACGATGAGCAGACTGTTTGGACTGCAGACACAAGTGTCAGTGTGTCAGTGCAACTATGAGGCGCAAAGGAAAGATTGAGCCGCCAAAGTGGACGCAGAGCTGAGGAAATACATTTCTGTTCATCCACGAAACCCCACAATACTTGTTGAGTTGGTGTTTATGCCCTGCTCCGTCACTGTCTCCTACTTTTCCTCACTCTCACTTCTGTCTTTTAATTTTCAGGAACTTTCTATAAAACATTTGCAAATCTCATCTTGACTAACTGCAGTAGCAGCGTCCCGCAGAGAGTCATTTGCGCCACAGTTGGACGGGGTGAATCCCTCATCCCTTCTGGCTAATTTTTTACTCTTCAGCAACAAAACATTTACCACGCCCAAGATACAGACCCTCCTTCACTCAAATGGACCCTGCAATTCTGGCCTCCACCCGAATACAATGAGATGAATGTAATATAATTTGTGGTGAAAAATTCAGCAGCAACATCATGCCTCCCCAGAAACAATGTCCTGGTTACTCTGCAAGCGATAAGGTTTTGATAGCATTTCGTCAAATCCACTTATCGAATCCAGATCCTTTCGAATCCCTCATCAGATCTTATGTGGTTTACCTTTCAACATTTCCAAGTTAATAAAAGCTTAAAAAACTATAACTCTAATCACCTGTGGTTGGCTGAGATGTGAAAAACACTACAGTTTTTAGTGGCAGCCTGATTAATGTTCACAACCTGAAAATGAGATGAGCGGCAGAATAAATGAAATGTTAATCTGACACATCAATCAACAGCTGTAGCTTACTGTACTTCACCAGTTACTAACTCCAAATACTGAAGATCCTGATTCAGATCCATTTATTGCTAATCATCTGTCAATGTTAACACTCTTCTGTACTGCTTTGGCAATATAGGTTTCTGAGCTGTTGTGGTAATAAAGCTTATTTGAATTTGATTCAGAAATATTAAATTGACCGGATTAAAATGTTGATATTCATTTCAAAAGTTTACGTGAAGTGATCTGCTAGAGAAGAGTCACCACTCTGTCGGTTCATGTTGAGCTGCAAAAACACTTGCAGGTCGCACAGTGGTGTTATAGAGGGCTGAATACAGACATCAGCTGCAGAGAGCACATTAACCAGAGAACAGACAAACTTTTCATTTTAGACCTTATTGTATTAACATTAACTAGCTGATCTAATCTGCCACCAGTGATGTTTGTTGATTTTAACCAGTGACAGTGAGACACCTGCTACCTACAGTATATGTTTTCCATTGCTCTTTGCTAATAAAAATTAGGTGTCATTCACCTCTGTTGTATTGGAGGGGCAGCAGAAATGAAAAATCTCAAAACGTGTGCAAATAAAACCAAAACTATCTGCATTGCTAGACGCCACTAGAAGTAAGAGGGGAAATATGTTTGTAATTTAGGTGAACCAACCCTTTTTGCAAATACTGTACTGCACTGGGAAGCTGCTACGTCACTTGAAGCTTGAATTACTCATGTGATGGACCCTTCAGAGACTTCACAAAACCCTCTCCATATCCCATGAGTCTCTGGGCTCAGCTTGCAAGAGCAACCCACTGTCAGAGCAGGAATCCCCTGAGAAACACCCTCCTCACTGGGACGGTTTACTCACGCGTGAACTATGCAGTGCCAAAGTGAACATGTATGAGCTTTTACACAGCACTACAACAAAAAAAACAGAGTACATGGTGCAGGTGCTGTTAAAGCAGCATTTCTCCGCAGCAAACAACACAGCTTTAGAAATACAGCTCAAAACTACACACATGTAGCCACACATCCACTCAAACACACAGGCAGAAACAGAGAATTCCTGTCAAAGTGACACACAGGCAGAGCTGCTCTCTGCTTCGCTGGACGCTGTGCACCTGAGTCTCTGACCTCTCGTCTGGATGCTCTGGTGGAGAGATGGATCTTCCAGGAAAAAGCTGCAGCGAAATCAGATCGCTCATCCCTCCGGAGGGGGGGAAGTAGGTCTGATCTACCTTTTATTACCTCTCTTACACTGCCCACCTACGGACAACAACACACAACACACATAGTGGCCCTGACATGCAGGCTCTCATCCAAAACTCAAACAGGAAACCCGTTGCTTCCCTGCAGGCTTCCTCTCAACCGTGCATTACAGTCAGATCAGCGACCAACAAGCTGTTTTTGATGCACTCTAACCGAGAGGCCTCACTGATGATCCGAGGAGATCAAAAGAACCGAAGAAGGGCAGAAATGATGCAGATTAAAGGAAACCATTTCTTAAACCATTTCCCCTGTCCTGACATCTAATATGACTGCTAGTCTGTGTCTTCAGGTGTGTGTCACAACCACTTAGCTCCCACCAACAAAAGCATTAAGTTGGAGGGCTGAAATATCCGCGCTGAGCAGAAAGTGGAGCAGAGGATGAGCCCAAGGACGGCTGAGAGGCCTGCATGCTTTTCTCTTCCTGTTTATGTGGCGTCTCACTCATTACTGTGGCGAGCATGAGTCACCATGAATAGCTCATATCACTGTGGGAATAAGTGCTACATTATGTATTTCTCTATTAAGTATGTGTGGATGTATTTTGTGAAGATAAATTGCAATAATATGAAAAGAGGAAGCCTGCTGGTGTATATTGATTTTTTTTGGACCTGAATCACAGCGGAAGGATAAACTAGAAAAGTCATTATGAAAAAAAATCATTTTGTGTGCATCAATATGAGCGTTCGCTGCTCCATGCCAGCCACGTCTGAGACCTGGAGAGAATACATAACACACAGAACCGGCTCGTAATAGGTGAACTGGTGTTTAACCCTACCAGGCAGCATTACACCCAAAGTTTCAATGATGCCAATTAGTTTATCTTGCAATCAAGATCACCCTCAACAGTCGCCATCTTGGCTACGTAACGGAAGGGGAGGACCACCAACGTATGAAAATGGCGGCTGCGGTTGCGATTGTTACGGCTAAAAGTAAAAGCACGTTCATTTTTAATCAAATTGAACTGAAGTCAAGTGAGCAAACGAGCCGGCAGATACTTTGGCGTGCGGCAATCGCGGTAAAATGTTGGCGATAATGCTCCGCCCGGCAGCAATCTGCCATTAAAAAGAAGAACCACTGCATACCAGACCTCTGTAGCCCACTCCTCATCTCTGCTTGAGGCTAGCAGTTCAAGGCTACATTAGCCGCTACTAGCATAACACACCATAATCTCCGACCGAACTGCTGTAGGTTGTGTTGAATTGTTGGTAATGTAGGCGCCAGGTTTGTTCAAGGAACAACTTTTATTTTATGCCATATGGCTACCTAACTAATTCAGTGGATTGTATGAGGGAGCTCACAGTAATAAGCATGATTCCTATACGGTAAATAATATTCAGCTTCCACTCTGTTACCACACAAGGTCAGCTTTCGAGCTTTCGTCCAATATCAGACGTCTTTCCAGGGAGCATGAATAAATGAATTCTTATTCAGAAAACAGCCCCAGTCGAGGCCCCAGATGTGGAAAATAGACAAGGACATCAGTTAGAGTCAAGCTGAATACAGAAGAGAAACAACATCCTAGATCACATCATGCAACCCTGTGTTCTTTTTTAAAATGTTAGGACATACAGTGGGCTTAACCTTAAAGTTTCTTCAACCTGTTCAAAATAATTTTTCATTTTAGACTTTTTCAGTTAGAAGTCTATAATGTGAAGGAGGAGTGGAGGAAGAATGGAGATTATGCTTTGCTATTTTAAGTGCGTTCACACTGACAATTATGGCAAAATGCAGTGCACTACGAATACCTGGATGGTGTACTCATAACGGACACTTCTCACCTTCAGTGGCAGAGGAAGGACCACCTACCTCTGAAAATGGCGGCCGCGGTTGCGATCGTTGTGCTGAACACCGCACTAAAAAGTAAAAGCATGTTCATTTTTATTAATTTTTAATAAAACTGAATTGAAGTCAAGTGAGCAAACAAGCCGGAAGATATTTTGGTGGGCAATAATCGCAAATCAAATGTTGGCAGAAATGCCCCACCCGGGGGGAGGGGGAAGAAGAAGAGGACGAAGAAGAAGAAGAAGAGGACGAAGAAGAGGACGAAGACGAAGAAGAAGAAGAAGATCCAGTAAGTGCACAACGGCCATGTTTGATTTGAGACACCACCACCCTGACAAAATTCACGCACTACGCAAGTAAGTCCATAGTGTACACAGTGTACTACATGGAAGTGTACTAACGGAAGAATCCAATTTGATCAAATCTAGTCGGTGTCTATTTGTCCACTTTAATTCGTTAAATAAACTGCATTCAAAATATGAGGAGGTTTTTGGAGTTACAGTAACTGTCTGTGTCCCAAAGATTAAAAGACCACATAGCAAAAATACACAGCCTGACACTGTATTTATGCAACAGATGGATAATATGTGCTGCATCTGAGTGGGAACAACCTTTCAAACCTTGATTTTTATTTTCTCCAATAAGCTGTGGAGAACTCAAATTTTCACCGTGATCATCATTATTCCGAGATAAATACATAACAAGCCTTTTATCTGTATCCTAAAATTCAAATTAAGCGAGAAATATTTCTTAATAATAAACAAACAAACTTTAATATGAACAGTATAATAAAATCTTGGCGAGATGTTCCTTCTAGTCTCCAATTCATGATTATAAATTCTGAAGATAATAACTAGCGTTTGTGAGGTGAAATTACCAAACACTCAGAGACCAGAGGAGCGGCCCTGCAGCAGCCATGGGTGTACTATAATAATAATAATTCAAATTTTAATTAAAAGTGGATTTCACTGACTTGCAACAGGACTTTACAGCTTTCATCTCGTCCATGTCGGACTCTGGATGTAAGGTAATGCAGAGAAGTTGTTCTTTCACTTGTGTAGGAAACAGTGAGCACTCTGGGGGACGACGGGAGGGAGTCTTTCAATTATCACAGCTGAGCACGCAGCACAAACAACACAGTCACCATGAAGGATACAACACAGTCCATCTTACACTGAACATCTCTGCTGCCTCTGTGGCTGCATATATCCTGATTTTTTGGCTACACAGCTTTTACAGAAAGAGCTTCACAGACCTGAAACACACATTTTCTTTTGTATATAATCTTAAAACTTGATTAGACTTGTTGTTGGCTTGCTTGCCTTGTCTGTTCTCAATTGGCTGGCTTTCTGTATTTGTCTGGTTGTGTCCATTGTCTTTCTCATATTTACTTGCATTGCATATAGTGCATAATATAGTATATACTATGCTTGTTTCTGGGAGAGCTGAAACAATAAGTAAATGAATTAGTCGATTAAAAGAAAATGAATCAACAACTATTTTGATAACTGGTTAGTCGTTAAATTTTTTAAGCAGAAAAGCCAAACGGTCTCTGGTTTCAGCTTCTCCAATCTGATGATTTGCTGCTTTTCTGCGTTTATTATCACTATAAACTGAATATATTTGGGTTTTGGGCTGCTGGTCAGACAAAACAAGCCATCTGAAGGCATCTTCTTGGGCTTTGCAAAACTGAAATGTTATGATGTTTAATAGACCAAATAATGAAGAGATTATTTGAGGAAATAATCATTAGATTAATCGACAATGAAAATAATCGTAAGTTGCAGCCCTAATTGCTTTTTCTTTCTCTTTTTAAATGGTAAATGGACTTCACTTATATGGCGCTTTTCAACCTCAACGGTTCCCAAAGCACTTTTACAGATTGGTCTCATTCACACACACCGATGGAGACGGAGCTGCCATGCAAGGTGCTGGCCTCCATCAGGAACAACTTAGGGTTCAGTGCCTTGCCCAAGGACACTTACACATGTGGACGGGAGGGGGAGGATCAAACCGCCAACCCAAAGGACAACCCGCTCTACCTCCCCTGCGACAGGTCGAACCACTGCACCACCATCCCCGACGTTTAGCTGCCTTATTTTTCACCTGCCTCTCCTGTGCCGATCTTACATTATATCTGCCGTGTTGTTATTTTAATGGGTGATTTAACATCTGGCTCAGTGACAACAGTTTAAGTCTGTCCACATGGATAACACCGGCACATTTACAGTGATGTTGATCAACGTGCATTGTCACTGTACAAAATGTATAAAAGAAATGAAATACAGCAGTAAAGCAAAACGGCTCACCTGTTAGCACAATCCGCCAGGCTCTTTGTCGGCAGCCTGATTAGAAATTCGATGCACGGCGGCGCCATTAGAGAGTTGAGGCACATTTAACTCTCATGGGTCTGCAAAAGCCTCGGGCACGGTGCCCCCTCTTGAATCCATACACTCCCCTCCCACTCGCTTTATCTTTCAAAAAGATTATTTTTTTTAAATTATCTTTTATAGTGACAAGTGTTTGCTTCACAATTAATGTGACACCACAGGCGGGTAATTCTGGTAATTGAGGCGTTCTGGCCCAGGGAGCCCTGCAGTATGGTAATTAAGCCATGGCTTTAACACCAGCCACCGCCACATCCAGAGCAGCAACAAAGGAGATGGAGCCCCACGACATCCCAAGAAACCTTACCTGAACCCCTGGTGGCATCTTCAGAGATGATATTAAATGTTTTCCCTGCGGAGCCACGAGTCAGCATCATTAAACAGGTGTTAGATTGAACCAGAAGAAAGCGTCGCTGCTGGGAATGTCTTGGTGAGGTGCATAATGCATATATTTAGAGTCACATAAAGTTTACACCCTGTCTATATTTGAGTGGCTGATTACATGATGAAAAGGGTGAAAAATGCAGTCCCAGTGTCCCCGAGCTACTTTCATGTTTCACTTTTCTACACTGATAACATTTGGCCGATTGTCAATATTAGAAGAGCAGTTATGTAACCCTCTCTGATGCTCCATCTGTTCACCCCAGTTACTCTGTATAGAGATGAATTTACTCATGCGTACACCTTAAAAGGTGGTTACAGTAGCTTCCTGTCCGTAAAGAGACTAACGAACACAAAGAGACGGAGAGAGAAGAGGAAGAAGAGGACGAGCTGGGAGTCTAAGTTTCAATTTTCCGCCTCTCTTCCCTCCTCTTTTGATCAGCTCTTCTTCCCGCACCACTTGGTCACGCTTCAGCTCAGGCGTCAGGCTCACGTCTCCAGAACAGATGTGATTTATCAGGGCGCGTCTCTCCAGCAGCCCACCCGCCTCGGTCCTCCCACGGCAACACCTCTCTGTCTGAGCCGCACTCTGGGGTTTGATATCCACAACGGACCTCTAACCACATCCACACAAGAACAAAAAAACGTTCACTACACACTCAATGACACGCGAGGAAACGTACACACAGATATTCTAAACTTTGTTTTGTTTTTGTTATGTAACCAGTTTTTTTTTTTTTAAGATGCCGCTGTGGTAAAGAAAAGTAACTTTTATATTTGAGATATGTCAAATTTTAGAAGATCAATAATGTATCCTACCTTTGTTACCTAGTAGAAATAAAAGTGACTGGAAACAGTGGACAGCAGATATGATCATTACAGTACAGCGGTGGAATTTAACTAAGTAGATTTACTCAAGTACTGCACTTAAGTACACTTGAGGTACTTCTACTTGATTATTTCCATTCTATGCTACTTTCTATTTGTACTTTATTTCAGAGGGAAATATTGTTATAACTTTTTACTCCACTACATTTATTTAATGGCCGTAGTTAGATTAAGATTTTACATGTGAATCATATTATCAGTTTAGGAATATTGATGCATTGTCAGATTAAACTGTAGCAGTATAAAAACCTGATAAAAATTTAACTCCACCTTCAACTCCACCTGCTGACATGTGAGTATCAGTAACAATAATCCAACAATATAAAGATAAATATTACACTCTGAATGGTGCCAGTATGCATAATGAGTTCTCTTATTTACTGTAGCTGCTGATATTTCTGCACTTTTACTCAAGTAAAATATTGAATGTGGGACTTTTACATTTACTGGACTATTTTTATACTGCGATATTGTTACTGTTACTTATGTAAAAGATCTCAATAAACAAAAAAAACATTTCATCACCAAAAGGTTTCTACTTTTTTTTTTAGATATTGCTTAACACCTGCAATCACTCCACATAATGAATGCTGTAGAGCTAATGTGGATCACCTGAGGATCTGGAGGAGAAACTTTAATTAAAAAAAAATGAATCTATGTTGTCAACCTTTAAAGGAGAACAGTGCAATCCCTCAATAATTTAGTGCATTTGTTTAATTTAGGAAAGAAAGGACAAAGGTTGAGTGAGTTAAATCTATTAGCTCTACCAAATATTTAGTAGAAGGGGTTTGAAACACAGACAGAATAAATACGTGACTGAACATTGAAGAGAAAAGCTGGACAAAAGCTATGGAGAGCGATTTAAGTCATTTTATTCTGCTCTTTAGAACAAAGAGCTAAGGCTCCTGATGCTGTGAGCTAATCAGCCTTGTGCTCCAGTCTTCATTAGTTTCTCTGGGAATCAATGAGCAAATGAAACCTCTGTCCTCGTCTACGTTTGGCCAAGTATCTGGCTTTTTTTTTTTTTTTTTTACATGCGTCACCAAACTACTTAATCTACTGCGGTGAATGTGTTTTCGAGAGAACACAAAGCCACAAGGTGAGAGAACAGAGATCAAAGATGGAAATGCATTTGCGTCACTGGTTACAAGTTCAGTTTAAGAGAAGTATTACGCCCTCAGATGAATGCTTCATGTACAATTTACAATTTAAAAACAAATCAGTTGATCGATGACGTATTAGACTAAACTATACCACAGTTTATTGTTGACTTAATGAATACTAATATTCCCACAGTATAAAAAGTATAGAAAGGGAGCATTCTGCATAAGGAGTACTTTTGATAGTTTAAATATATTTTGCAGATGATACTTATGTACTGTTATTTTACAAAATGTTTGAATGCATTTGTCACAAAGTATTCGTACATTGTGGTACTATACTTTTACTTTAAAAAGGTGCCCTGCGTGGACGTTTCCCACAGCGTTGCTCAGAGACACTCTGTCAAAGTCTGTGGTGTCTTAATAACACAGCAATTTAAAGGGAAACTCCGGTATTTTTAAACCTGGGCCCTATTTTTTCAAATTTTGGGGTCAAAATGACTAATACTCACTAAAGTTTTGGAATTGGTCCAGTAGATTCCTGCAACAACTCAACCTCTCACAAGATTTCAGAGCAAGACTTTTTTCGTTGAGCGAGACTTGTTTCTGGTTAAACAAAAAGAATCTTTACTCTTTAACAAAACGGTCCGTCTCTGTAGGGATCCTTTCCATAACGTTGTCAGACACTTCGAATAATAGTCTGAATCTGTCAGTGGCAAAACAAGCACTTTTAGCGGACATACTTTTCACGGGCGCAATTGACCGCAAGGATTACGTTGCGGACATTGCAGCCCATTCACGGATGCCGGCGGAGGCGATCTACTGGACCAATTCCAAAACTAATGTTAAGTGTTAGTCATTTAGACCCCGAAATTTGTAAAATTAGGGCCCAGGAGTTTCCCTTTAAAACGTCTGCCCCCTACGGACACCGACAGTGTCCACCAGATCCAAAAATTCAACCACCCTTTGGAGAACATGCCATCACTGCAGAAAAATAAATAAAACTTACATTTCTACTTTTTGGTAGACCATACAAGTAAGTCAAATAAAACACCAAGGATATATATATCCTGATTTCCTTATCCATCATTTCAGTTCAATGATTAGATCTGAGTACTTCTTCCACCACTAAAAATGTGTGTTAAAATAATGCATAATGTTAGCATTCAAGTGCTTGAAGGGGACATGACAGGAGACCGCTATGAGTATGACTCAAGCCTGCAAATGTCCGGTCGTGTATCTAATTACCATGACAGGAAAATGAATCGGCGCTCACAGTAGCATAAAGTCAGATCATAGTGAAGACCGGAGTCGCTCTCAGATCTATTACTTGATTATTCCAACCTAGACCCGTGTGAGACGACACCGCCACAGATCCTGGCCCTATATGTGTACACCATACAGACTTATTCCCCCTGGGGACGCCTGCGTTACCTTTGAGAGTATGATATGCACGTTTCTATTTGCAGAAGACAGAAGTCATTACTGTCCTCTGTTCTCACACGAGCCTCTTGTGTAACAAGTCGAAGTCAGAGGTGTTATTTTATTCAACTGACTCATGAGGATGAAAACAGTACTGTGATGATGTTAGCCTCGGGCGGCTTGTCACACGTAACGTATGTACATGCAGGCATATTCATCACTTAAACAAGCACACGTGCTACAACAGAGTATGTCAGCAGAGCAACATACAGATAAATAACTGCACATCCTCCGTGGTATAACTCTGCATTAAAAATGACTATCACTCATACGTCCACACACAAATGGAGAACAAAGCGTGGGCTCTGGTCTGTGCTGACAAAGCCCGAGTGGAACTGTGCGTCTGAACTATTCCCCCCACTCCATCGTCGGAGTGGGCGAGGAGCATGGGTGATGCAAGCTCAGGCAGAGGCAAATTCTCATTTCCTTGCTTCAAAAAGCCGGCAGCTCTGCGGTGTTTCATGTCCTGGCAGCCGAGGCTTTCCCTCTGCTCTGCTGGTGAATACAACCTGACCCAGAATCCACTGCGGGGGAGCTGCGAGCACAGACTGCGGGGATTGCCTTCTGTTCAGTCTCTGCTTTTTATGTGGAAGTGAGAGCGTTGTGGGCATTTGTCTGTGGCGGTAGCTGAGTGGGTGTAGGGTTTCAATGTGATACTCGCTACAAGTACAATTACAGCAGCAGGATGATTAGCCTGACAAAAGCCTCTTCCTTCCCATTTTACTTCTCTCTGCCTGTTTCACTCCTTTTTATTCTCTCTGTTGGCATTCATTTCTTTTTTCCTCGCAGCCATTTAGGCTCTCCTTCATTCACCCTCCTCTCCTCACTTGTCATCACCACGAGAACGCTCTCCCGCCGACCCATTGTTCACCATTAAGTACTGACTGGACCTGCCTCCAAATCAGCACTAATTGAAGAACACAGCTATAATTAACAACGAGCCTTAATTGGCACGTCTTAATGGCCCTGCTTATCACGTCAGGGTATTTTCCACAGCATGTGATGTTCTTCAGGTGATTAACTCTTCATCTGCCGTTTCACTAGTGCTGTGGGGATACATCGATTTGGGTAAATCCCCTGTAGTAGCTCCATAATGTATGGTCACGGTTATGAGCTGCATAGTCAGAAAGGACACAGAGGATTGATACCCTGCATGCTCGCAGTGATCACATTAGAGACATTTGGGACAATGTTTACAACGTACAGTATATCTGGTCTTTCTAAGATAAGAGACTTTGACTTTTGTAGAGGAGTAGAGAGTTTTGTAGAGAGTACAAAAAAATCCAAAGCGTATGCATGAAGAATATGAACATGTGTAGAAATGGAGAAATGTATGGAAGCCAATTTCTGCCAAGAAAGAAAAACCATTGATGTATTGTTAGGAATGACAAAAATAAAACTACTCATGCTGAGTCAAAATATTCTCTTATCTCATAATTGTTACTTCTAAAAAAAAAAAGCTACATTTTGAATTACTATTTTAAGTCAAACGTTTAAATATAATCTCGTAATTATGACTTTTGTCTTAATATCATTTAATTTTGTCTTATTGTAAGTTCATTTTTAGACTTTTATCAGTCTTTTCATTTGCTTTGTGGTTGTTTTTCTGCTGAATAAAATAGTAACTTTGCCTCGTCTAAGAACAGTCTGTATACTCCAAATTGAAACAAATAGAAAAACTAATTTTGCCAGATAAAATAAGCTTGCCGACTTTATTTACTCGACATCTGTTCAATAAACCTTACAGTCGGTCCTCAGTTAAATTCATTGTCTCCTTCTATTCAGGGTCATTATGTGAGGAGCTTCTCCCAGCGTGAAGGAAAACACTCCCGACATATTGTCAATTCATCTGACCTGAAAATGTTAATAAAGCAATCGATAAATCGATATTTACCTGGGTAATAAAACAAAGGATTAAGGATTTAAATCTACTAAACTACAAAGTACATAAACAATGGAAATTGGTTTCAGTTTCAAAAGAGGGACGAATAAATTCACAAATCAATTTTACAACACTACAAGAAATTAAAAAGAGGAATCCTTTTTCAATCAGCATTTCCATTTAACAGTTGCTTCCTTTTGTTTTCAATTAACTAATATATTACTATTGTTGTTAAACGTTGCTAATCAGCGCTGTGATGTAACGATCAATCTCACTGGCTATCCGCTGACATGACAAGGCACCAGTGGGCTGCGCTTCCTTTAAATGTTTAAGATCAAGCAGACCTCGACGGCCCTTCCCTCTTCCTATTTGTTTATTTTTTAGTGGAGGAAATGAGGCGCAAATTCATTGTTTGCTAATTTGTGAAAGGCAGAAGGAGTTTGCACACACACACACACACACAC